>VMKM01000264.1:0-449537 GCA_008360985.2 Macquaria ambigua | reverse complement strand
ATCTCATGACACTTTCTCTCACAGTCCCACGTCTCTCTTCCTCATAAAGTGAGCCCCTTATCTCACCTGGCCGTGGTCCAATATGAATCTACTAGCAAAGCTCTTCAAATTTATTGGCTGAATATACATTGATATCACCTTTCACTGACTGTTTATCCTTCCCTGTGAGCGCAGCAAAGCGAGAACAACTACAGAGACCCTAAAAACTGCCTTTGATTAATGCCTTTTGGGGTATATGTCATACAAGTCAAATACCCAGTGTTGGGTTGATTTAAGAGCTGCAAGTTCTGTTGGGGCATGATAAAAAATGGAGCTCGAACTTCATTTAATGCTTAGGCAAAAGGGGAAGAATGTTTACTGAGCCTGCATCTGATATTAGCTATCAAACAACATCTTAACCCTGCAGCAAACACTTTATCCCACCGTGGTAAATGCTACAAATGACTTAGTATCTAATTGCCTGCTTGTAAGGGCATTGCCAGAGCCTCTGTGCCTCAGTGTCTTAAAAATGGCATTTTTTGATGAAGTGAGCTGTAACACTGCATACAGGAATGTGTAGGAGCAAGGCAGTTTGTGTGTGTGTGTGTGTGTGTGTGTGTGTGTGTGTGTGTGAGCGAGAGAGAGAGAGAGGCAAAAAGACAGAGACATACAGAAAGAGAGACAGAAAAGGACAGAAAGTGTGTGTTTCTTATGGTTGAAGCGCAGTTGAGATTCAGCCAAGGTCATCCTCTTACTTATGACATACATGGAGCCAGACTGAGCCTCTCACTTGGACGCTCTCCATCTGCTCCCACTGATAAGACCAGCTACTTCATGTGCAGCAGACAGACACCACGGCTCTGCATTGTGTGGATATAGTGTGATTAAAACCACATGAAGATTCTCTTGGATCACAATAAAGAAGACAGTTTTCTGACACGTACAGTACATGCCTTTAAAACAATCCAAGTAGGTGCTTCACCGTTTAGTTTAGATGCATATGCATATTTTTAATATTTGCAGATGCATTTTCTAAATATGTAATGATGTGCTGGGGTAAAAACGGTCCATCTACAAGCTACTGTAAAGCAGAGGAAGCACATTGCAGTCACACCTACTGCTCAGCGAAGAATTATTACTCTGAAGGACCTTTCCAGCCCCAAAGGTGGACAGGGATATTCGGTTAATTGGTTTATGCATGTCAGCCGGGAAACTCAATTGCAGGATATCAAAGAGGCCTGAAACAGCTTAACCCAAATAAGACCTTAACCAGACTATGGGGACTGCAGACAGTCCACATATTTTCTCCTCAGTGTCCTCTGAAGCTCATGTAAAATGGGAGAGTTAATAGGTGTAAGTGCACCTCGCTGACCAGCAGGACTGCTCCTGACTGTCTCCTGATCAACACTCTGCGAGCTAAAGCTTGCTTTAAAATTTATGAGAGAAAATAAAAAAGTATATCTTTCAGGCACATCGGCGAAGACACATTTCAGTTTGGATTTTTCTGAAAGCCTTCTGTTTTATTGTACTCAGAGAACCACATGAATTCAAGACTAGTGCTCGGTTAAGGACAGCAGCTCTAACAGAATGAGAAATGTGGGTGATAATAAATACTGGGTGAGACATTACTTTTTATAGAGATTAGGTAGGCAACATGTTGGTGCCAGTGTTAAACAAATGCATGATGATGGTAACAGATTACACAGTGTTTAAGAAAGTGGCAATAAAGTAATGAAGAGCCATGTTTGCTGTACTGGGAGGATGGCTTTAACAGTTACACGCAATTCTGAAATTAAAATGAACTGACAGTGATCTGTATACAGATTACAGTCAGATGTCTGTACATGACTTTCAGCTTGCATATCAAACAAATTGTGTATTTTTGCATCACACTAACAGAAACCAGGTTCACACATCAATAAACCACAGAAACTTTGGCAGCAACGTGACCACGGGCACAAAGTTTTCTTCATTAAACTTTTACATTATTAAAATGAGTACATTTGTGAGCCATCTGCTAAAACACTGCCGTTTCACACACACACACACACACACACACACACACACACACACCCCAGTGGTCTTGTAAAGGGCTATATCCAACACTTCAAACGAATGGCCAAACTCCAGGCAAGCTTCTGTGACGCCGAGAGGCTCACGGGCTGATCACCATAACTACAGCTGATGATCTCAACATGCAATGCTTCCTTAGATGAGCCTTAGCCCATAGAGGTGGACCAATTGGCAGGAAATGAGGCCAAATTGATTGGGAAACAGATGGAAGAGAAGCAGCCACTATAAAGCCCAAGAGGCTACAAAGGAAGGAAAGAGATGAGGGGTGAAGATGAAAATCAGACAGAGACAGCGAGAGCAGATAGCTTGAAATGAAGGCCAGATAAAATTAACTATGGAACATGACTTTTAAAAGCTTATAACAGAATAAAGCAATTTCCTCTTTAAAATCAATGAACTTGAAACTTAGATCTATATTTGTCTAGGTATCTGGTACTTTAAGAGCAAGAAGTTCAATTCTGAGCAGTGACATTCAGATCTGTCAGTAACACATTTGAACAAAACTCCTCTGCTTCAAGAAGTTAAAAACATTGAAAGCGATCTGTAACACTGTTATTTGCTGTGTATTCTTATGTAATCTTTCCAAGAAACAAGACACGAGAAAAACAGAGAGGCCTTGAAAATTTGCCAAAAGCAAAGCATTCTCGCCCTCTCACATTTGTTAAAAGTCATCTTTCTAAAGAGTTCCGTTCAGAGACAATATCTCCGCTGTCACAGCCAATTTTAAGACAGATTCAAGATCCATTCAATCTTTGTTTTCAGACATATCAACACTGATGGCAGAACAGGTCTTTGTGACCTAACAAAAAAACTGCGTGAGCGCTAGACAGTTGCCAAGCTCCTCAAAAGCACAATCTGTGATCCAAATATAAACAACCTACCACCAAGATTCAAAAGGAACATGCTACGCATTCTCAAACTGACACATCTTTTAATATATACTAACTCTAGACAGCAACTAATGTTGTCAGAAGCTGTTCGTCATCATCATTAGGACAAATTCTTCAGTTATACATGTGAATTTAGCTGAAACTTATATGGTAAAAAATTAAGGATTTAGCTTTTAAGCTCACTGTGACAGCAAATATAATTTGTACTGGCAGATTCTTACTTTTGTAAAGACTATGAAAAGTAACTTAAACAGAACATTATAGAGTTTTTGACCACTAGTAGTGCTATGGAGCAAAAACTTTCAAGAGGGGTCTTGTTATGTTTGTATCATGCATGACGACACACATGCTCGCATGCAAGTTTCACGCTATTCCACTGAATGACAGTTGCGGTAACAGACAAACAAGCGTGGCAATGCACCAACAAAAGCAAGGAAGAAGAAGACTGCAAACTGGCAAACATGGGCTGTATTCCAAACCACCTACTACTAGAAGTACGTACTGATTTGGCCAAAATGTAGCATGTAGTATGCAAACAAAAGCAAAACCTGCAGTATGCCAAAAATATCTGGATGCCGTACTGATTCAGAAAAAAATCTCCAGTATGCCACTACTGTGTCCCACAATGCAAAGCGCTGGCAGTGGTTTGCCATTAGCAGTGCTATTGTTTACTTCTGCTTTCCAAAACAGGAAACCGGCTAAGTCTGGCCTAGCATACTGCAAAATAAATCGATTTGACAGTTTCATACTGCATACTACTATGAAAAGCAGTATGTAGGTATGTCGGTAGTATGTAGTAGGCGGTTTCGCATACATCCATGGATGTAAACAATGCAGGATTTCAAATATTCAAAAAAATAAGCTTTGCAAAGGAAATTGTCAAGGATACACACAAGGCCTCAAGGACACACATTTTTGTGAGTAACACTGGATGTGCATCCAGGCCAGGTCTTTTAGCAGAGTTACATATGATGGTTATGGCTTTGACAACAATGACCCTGTGGTGATACCGACATTGAAACGATAGCTGATTGTGCGCACAATAACTGGCTCCTGAAATGCCCTGGAATACCTGCTGGGCTGATACAACATCTATGCTGAATGGCCACTCAGATAAAAACCTTTTGTCATAAGAGAAAATAAATTATGGCAATATTAATGAATCTCCTGTGCTGAATTGGGGCGGACAAACACACACGCAGACACACACCCTTCCCTGTGTTTATCTAGCTGACTTCACTCAGTCGAGGTCAGCGGATTACAATCTATCTTGTTGGGCCGGATATGAAAGCTTCATATAAATCTCTATATACTGTATGAGGGTACAGCAGCATACTCAAAAATACAACCACTTCACTTCCAAAGGGGAGAAGTAGAAATATAGAGGGTGGGTGTCAGAGTAAAATACAGCTACAGCTTGCTCTGTCCAAGTAAGAGGCAAAGTTTCTGTTTTATACTCTTAGATAAACAGGGAATTACATTAAGAGAGCTATATGAGAAATGATAAAAAGAAGAAAACAGAAATTGAAACTTGGTGAAAAGATCTCAGGAATGTGCCACTTCACTGTGAATTACCTCTAACTTCAAATAAGTCTCTGTACTACAGGATACTTCATGCCATTGCTGAGTTTAGATGTGCCGTCTATCTCATGTCTGCCGTCATTAAGAGCCTATTGATCCTGGTGAAGTAGACAGTGTCAGATAATGACAGATCTAAGCCAAGCCACATCAAATTACAGTCAGATGTATTCATATAAAGTGCTTTAAATAAACAGGTTGTTCGCAAAGTGCAAAGTGCATGAGTCATCATGTGGAAGGATGAGACTTGAATAGGTTGAGGGTAGTTATCTGCCCAGAGTGTGAATTAAAAATCCCAGCGCAGTCTCCACATCATTAACCCTTCGGAGCTTCACTGACCTTAGATGTTCATTTGATCTCATCATGTTTTGGTGAGAGTGGAAGTGGAATGGGGTGAGGGTGCGGGGGTGCCCCTTTGATGTTGTAATGCAAAATTTCTTTTATCTCTCGTGGAGCGTTTGAGACCGGGGTGGCTGTCCAAAAACTCAATTAGAGCTACTCTGAATGTGAGCCGACAGCATAAGAGGAGGCGTGAGGCACAGAGGTGTGAACGACGCAGGGGGAAAAAAAACATAAATGCAACTATTAAGACAAATGGGACCACAAACTGAGCAACACAAACAAAAAGGGCAGATTTTTAAGATGAAACCTGCTCTCGTTAACTGCAGGGGAGGAATGCACCAGCTCTGTGTCTGGTAGCAAGAAGTCCAAAGAACAACCAAATTCCTGTTTATGAGTTGCTCCAAATGTGTGATATCCAGCTGGTGCACAGATAAGCTTTTCATTGAAGTTCATGTTAATGGTTAGTATTGTGTTTAATGGATAATTGAAGGCAGCTTGCTTGACAAATGATGTGTATCCTTGCCGCACAGAGTGGAATTCCTCAGCCCATTTAGCCAGCCGTCATCCGGGGCTTCATCCCCATAAATACCACAAAGTAGCATAAAAGAATTCAGAATCCCAAAAGCTCAAAGCTCTCAGCGTGTTCACTCAGCCAAAACTGCGTGGGTTGTTTTCTGCCCCCATGATGTAGGCTATACTGTACCTTAGGAACAAGATGGAAAGAAAAGGGTGAATGGGAGAAAAGTAGGAAGATGGAAGGGATGACAGGAGAAAGAGGTGGAATATGTGTCTGCATGTATTTGCATCTGTGTGCTATGTATATGCACTGGACTGGCAGGCCACCCCCCCACCCCCTGCATTCTTTCATGACTGTGAAAAGATGCACTGCAGCTTAGGTGAGGAGGGAGGAAAGAGGAGAGGAGGAAAAGAAACAGAGGCATGGCTTTGTACATTAGGCCTTTCATCTCTCTCCTGCCATCGGTCATCAGAAATGGGAGAACACCGACTCCCAAGCGCTGCGCTTCGTTCCAATTCCATTTAGCTCACGACCGGCTGAGACACGAGAGAATGAGAAAATAAAGAAGGCTATATTACAATGTCCCAAAAGGAGAAAAAAGAATTATTCATGCACAAAGGAATTTAACTGCATTGTCCCAGCGCCAGTACCAACAAAAGAATATTCTTGGTTTTCAAATAAAGATGGTCTTCCATCAGGCGAAAGCTATTTCTAACCTTCATCTTGCAAGACCACTAATAGTCATGAAATACTTCCTGTGGATGCTGTGGTCCAAAAAAAGAAGCAAATAATCTAGGCAAAAGGTCGACGCTAACAACATCAGGAGAACAAACCTATTATGAAATCTATCTCCCTTGGTTTTCTTTAAATCAGAGCACACTGTATGTCTCACACAAACAAACATACAGATTAAGACAAAGTCTATTCTCACACATCAGTGAGACTCGCTGGGTTTATATTTTGTGGCCATAATTCGACATTCATGATGCTGAGAAGTGTTTGTGTTTTCAAGGAAAGCGCTTCAGAGAGAGTCATACGTTGACCAGTGTTGTGAAAACTTGCCTTTAGAAATCATGGGAACAACATCTTTGGGCCATTTGTTTGCCTTTTCACAAGTTATTTGTCCAGTTTGACCTTTTAATGCTGCACAAACAGCAAGTAATAAACAGTGAGGGGCAGACCCAGGGTCTTCACTGAGAGAACATTTAAAAAAATGAGCAATAATGGAGAAGAGATCTGAGCTGTGCAGCATTTTTTACAGAAAAAGTACAATATTTAAGCTTATAGTTGTGCAGATGGAGAACCAGTTAATAAAATAACTGTAAAACACACGTGACTTCCCAGTAATCCTGAAAACTAAAAGACTACATCACGTTAATGCCACCACCAGATACAGAGGCGTACGCTTACTCACACCAGGGATAAACAGGTATTCTTCGCTTTTCCCCAAAAAGCTGCGGTGAACCACAGTTATGACAGCTGAAGGGTTATTACCAATTAGGCCGGCTGTGTCTCTACACCTGTGTGACTGAGGGAGGGGGGGACAGAACAGCTGAGCCTCTGCCACAGAAAGGTGAGAAAGAGAGAGACAAGCAACAGCAGTCAACCAGTCTTATTGGAAAAATTTTCTCCTCAGGACCACAGACGGGGAAACAGAAACGAGAAGAGAAAAAAAAAATGTAGAAACTGAGCCCTGCAGCTGGTGAAAATGAAACCAAGCAATACGTTTTTAGAATACCTGCTGGCTTATGTTAAATGGAGCAGTCGTCTTCAGAAATTCTCTCTTTCAAAAAGCATGTGGCCACAACACAAGCAACATTAACTTTAAAGATACACTCAGTGGAGTTCACAGATGAGTTTCAAAACATCAGCAGTGAGCTGGAGGGGATTCTTTTGTCATTTAAGGGGTATCTTTTGGTGCTTTAACAAAATTACAAAGCGTATCTTTCATTCTGTGATTTATTTCATTTTGCAGCTGTCTCATTGTCCGGTGGGATGCCAGCGATCTTATCTGTGGGGCACAATTTATTATCCAGTGAAGAGATGATGTCTCCACAATAACTACACTCTGATTTTGACTGGGCATTAATGAGAGATTTTGGAATAGCAATCTAGACTAATTAAAACTACATTATCAGAGAGAGACACTTTCACTTAAGTTCCCGGTGGTGCCTCCTCTGTTTGACTAAAGAGCAACGTCTATAATAGTGGTTCCCAACCTTTTTATATAATGTACCCACACAGCCCTGTCAGATGAACTACCCCTTTATCATGTTCAAAATGTGTTCATTTGAGCTAATTTTAAACTGGATATTATAGCACTTGATTATATAAAGGCGGACATTGTTATAATACATTTTTCATACAATTAAACTGCAGAAGTAACCCCTGCCGTGCAAGTACCCATGGTTTGGAACCGCTATTCTATAACATGTAGCCTATTTAGGGTTTGCGAGGGTACTTTATTTAAAACAAATTCGCACCTACAGCAATGCTCTATCACCCACTGCAGAACAGAAAATCTGTTGTTCAAAGCCTGAAAATACCTGCAGCACAGATGAACAGGAGGTTGGGGAATAATGAGAGACAATAAAATTATAAAAACGCAAAACACAATCAAAACAACATGCATCAGAGAGCACAGCGTGACAGTCTTATTAGAAAACACCCATCCTGTCAACACATAAACGGATCCATAGTTTGCTGTTTGGAGTGAAACAAATATAGGGAGGCTCATGCTCCTGCACTTCTTTGTTCCCTCTCTGCTCTGCTGGATCAAGAGTTAATTCTGCTTAGAGTGACTGTGGGCTGCAAGTGACAGCAGTGAATTAATGATTCATTATGCCCAGTGTAAGCAAATAGTGAGCCGGTGAAGGAGGAAAATGGATTTACGCACATCCAACGCCAACTATGACATCTCTTCAGCTATTGAAAATATATTCAGATACCCATGTAGAAGAATTTAAAAGCAGCACTGGTTTGTAAAACCACAGGATTGGGGAAAAAAAAGAACATGCCAAATGTGCTGTTTCATATCCACACATATTTTTTGAAAACTACTTCTTAAGAAATCTGAAACCTAAAAACTTTGACGTTCATAATCATTCATTATACATGTGATATGTTGCTTGCTCAGCCTGGGGCTTTCTTCTAAATGAATTTTCCATTTTCTTTTCATTCAGGCCAGTCACTTGAGTCCTCACTACATCTTAGACTCACCATATGTTCAGAGGTACAAGACGAAGTATAACAGTAAAAAATGAAAAAGTTAGGACTCTGTTGAGTCTGCAGGTTGCTTGATGCTCTAGAGGACATCATAAAGGTTTGATAGTTCATGTCAAAAATATTTCTCCAGTTTGGGATTATTAATGCAGAGAAAACTGCACAATTGCAGAACGTGTAGTACATGCATATTCCATTAGGAGACACACCGCCGGTTGTAGTGATGATGTACTTTGGGACAGTTTGTGTCTAACACATCAGACTATTTTCTTCTGGTTCAGAACTCGTGGCGCAGCTATAATACGAAAGCTCTTTTAAGGTTCACACATGCGAGTCTACAAACTTCTTAATCTCCTGTGTCCACGGATCACCTAAAGGCTGTATTCAGCCGAGCATCACAGATTAGAGTCTTGCTTCTCAAGTTTCTATTTTCGGGAGAGTGTTGTTCAAGTTCACAAATGTTATATCATCCCTTCCTCCTACGTTTTCCCATTCCGCTATTCCTCTCTATCTTTGTCACGACCCAAAGGAATAGCATGTGCGAATTATTAAATTAAGTCGAATCCATGTTTAAAGGTAATATAAGACGCTGGGAGCTTGAAAATTTTCCAGTGCACCACACTAGCAACGCTTTTTTTTGTCCTATGAGCATGTGTTAGCGTATTCAAAAGCTTAATATCAGTGGTGAGACAGCTAGAAAAAAAATTAAATAACACATCAAGACATGCTATAATCTTTCAAACTCCAGAGACATGAAGTTTAAAATGGATGATCTTACTCAGACAGGACTTCTGAGCAGGTTAAATATGGAGCCACTGATGTCTAGAGGTCTTATGGATGTACAGCGAACCATCTGCATATGTCATTCTGATGGATGAGGCAGCAGCAGAGATCGACTGACCTCGCTGTTTAGACAAGCCTTGTGCTAAGTTGGTCCCCGTCCTGTCACTTCCACTGACTGATGGTTGCCTTGAATGTGAACATGCCCGTACAATCACAATGACAGGGCTCCGATAATGGCAATGGGGGATTCTGACTGTTACTGAGGGGGATTAAAAGCTAATCAATGTGAAGTGTGCATGCATTTTTGTAGTATATCTATCACTGAGAAAGCAGAAGAGTAGAGGTAGAAGTAGAGGAGTAAATGATAGGAGTCTGTGTACTAGACTAAATTTAAAAACTCTGGAAAGACGATGCCCCAGCAGCACTCTGCAAGTAAATAAATTCGGTGCATATTAAGAGATGAGGGATTTCTCATTTCATTCCGCTGCAGTCCTCAGAATTATGTTACTATGAAGGAATTGATTTTCTCTCAGACATCCAGACCTCCAAAGACTGCAGCAGTCACAACAGAAGTAAATCAAATAAGGGGATGGGGATTTATTAAAAACACCCCCCAAAAAAAATCTCCTAATAGGGACACACTTTCAAAGCTGATTCAATAACAATAGGACATAATTAAAACGTATTTTCATACTTGCCGGATACTTGCACATTCCATCATTTATGACATACTGTTGCTACAAGGATGGAAACTAAACCAACATCTTTACAGTGACAGAAACATAGTAGTTATTCTCTTTAAGGTATTAAATTGCTGCCGCTCGAATGGTGGGGAAGTAATGATAACAAACTTACATAACTAAACTGAAAATGTTTATGCTTTGGCAATAGTGATGTTTTTGAATTTGTTCTGTAAAACAAAGAAAAGTGACTGCAGCTCCAGTGGAAAAATGTCTGCCTCGGACGCAGCCATGTGCAACACGAATTGTCATTTCATTTTTTCATGGCTCTTTGAACAATTTCACAAAGAGACAAATGGATTCTTATTCAAGCTCCCAGTCAAAGTAGGACTCAGTGAATTTGTTTGGTTAGGGCATCTTAGGAGGCTACTGTATTATTGTCCGCACACATGCAGGAAAACAATTTAGCGCTACTTTGTGTTGTACCTCTAAGTATTTTCATTGCCCAATCCAATTTTGCAGGAATGTTGAGAGGATGGTCAGACACGCTGTAAACTAACAAACAAGTATGCTGCAGAGCCCGTTTGACAGGTTTCTACAAGAAGCATTAAAGTATAATACTGCTTAAATCAGCATATCCTGTCAAAGCTGCAGGGATGCACCGAACTTAAGGAATTATCCAGTCAACAGCTGCGTCTGAAACATCTGTCCAGACAATTTGTTCCGATTAAATAACCTGATTAGAACACAACTATGTTTTAAGCATTTTGACAGATTTCTCATTTCACCCTTCAGCAGCTCTTAGACATATTCAGCAGGGAGACAAATACATTTTGGTTCAGACACCTGGCACTGAAAAGACTGAAAAGAGTCAAAACATATGAGTGGAGGAATTTTGCCTGTCTGGAGTCTCTAGCTCTCATCAGTATTCTTGACTTGTTAATGTTACTGTTCAGTGACGAAGCATTTTATACAACAGCCAAGCGGTCTCAATCCCAACTCCACCAAGCCACTAGCAATTAAAACACATAGATTTGGCAGTAATATGACTAGCTTTCTTCACATTAGCAAAAGATAGTGCTTGGAAACTAACCATGGAATTAAGAAGGAACCCAAACACTGGATTGTGAACAATGTAAATAACCTCTGCCACGTCCTGATTATGATATATGGACAGCAAAGTGCTGTACTCAAACTTGCTGCCAAAGCTGAGCTACAATAAAAGGGATCATTACCAAACCAGGGAAATGACTCAGACTCAGTTTCACTTGCTCTCCAAAGAACCGTCGATCATTGTTAACTCATTATATCACCTCAGATCCTGATATGTAACGTATAAATAATAAACAGAGAGACGGCAAAGAGGTCACAAGGTTATCGCACTCCCCTGGTGGTTCTCAGCGGTTTAAGGATTAAGCAGGATGTGACGGATGTAATGATAGGAGCTTAAGGAAAATGAGGCAGATGACTACAAACTGTAACTGCTCTGCCCATGTCTCTGTTGAAAAAGAGATTTAATGAGATTAATTTAAAGAGCTTTAGTGAGACTAATCTGGATAAAAAGGAGTGGTTAAATAAACATGAACGGCAAAGAGGAGGGAACAAAGAGGTGACACAGCCTGAGAGAAAACTTCAGGAGTTGACTCAGGGTCATCGACAACATGTAGCCTTTTTAATGAAATATCATTGCGAACACGAGTGTGTGAGCGGAGAAGAGCTGCAGTAAAGCCTTCCACACCCAGTATTTACATTATTTATTGCATTTGCTACTGTAGATCCCAGTGCCATGTTGGAAGTTTTAATTATCTAAAGCCATTATGTGCAGAGTTATTATGTAATTATGGCATCTGTTAAATTGTTCTGAAGGCATAAGTTTTTGTTTGTAGAAAAATGAAACAATCCTGTTTAAAAAAAAAACTTGCTTTCAGTCCATTCATGTCAGTGGCCACAGGTAAGATGCCACAGGATCTTTTTTTTAAACCTCCACTGGGCGGCACCAAAGTTGGAATTTTTAGCCACGCTAGCAGCATGGCTCTATTAATGGCAACGTCGGTCCGTCAGTCAGCCGCTCTATACCACTTTGGTCTGGATGGATTATCATGACATTTTCCATTCCATACATTCAAGGTCCCTAGAGGATGAATCCTACTGACTTTTCCTCCAGCGCCACCATGAGGTTGACTTTTGTGGTTCTGAGTGAAATGTGAAACTATGGGATGCATTGCCATTAAATTTAGTACAGATATTCATGTCCACATCAGGTAGAAGTGATCCCCTGACTTTTCCACCATTATCAGGTCAAAATTTCAAATTGTCAGTCCTTTGTTTATCACCAAATACCTACAAAATTAATTACTTTTCCATTAGGCTCAGCTGTATTTGTGTTTAGTGCTAAATAGCAAATATTAGCATACTAACACGCTAAACAACGATGGTGAACATGGTAAACATTATACCTGCTAAACATCAAAATGTTAGCGTTGTCATCGTGAGCATGTTGACGTTAGCATTTAGCTCCAAGCACCACTGTGCATAAGTAGCTTCTTAGTCTTATATACGTATACTACACACAGTGGGTTTAACTTATGTACCTACATTTTTCAAAGGTGTATTCTGTAATTGTTAGCAGATGGATCGCACATATTATTCCTGCTGCTGTTTGCTGATAATAGGTACAGTATTTAAATCATTTCTTCCACTACCAGACTTCCACTAGCTAAAGCCAATAGATTCAAACACTCCTTTATACCCGCTGCCATCTCCCTCCTTAACTCTAGGAGGAAAAGGTTGTTATTTGCATAATGTTTTAACTTATTGTTTTGGTTTTTAAATATTTTTAATTGACTTATCTTTACTGTGTATTTATGTTTTTTGGTCTGTTGTATTTATGTGCCTTGTGTTTTATGTGTGCTAAATGTAAGCATCCCACTGCTGCATAACCAATTGCCCCACTGGGACAAATAAAGTTATTGATTGATTGATTCTTACTTCCTACAAGCAGTTGTAGATGGTATTTCTGGTAAGAATCACCCATATAATCAAACCTGACACATTCTTCTGCAATAATCTAATTAATACATTGTGAATTTAAATATGTTCTAGATTAAACATTCATATCAAAGCAAAAAGAAAACAAACACACAAACGTTACCAGGTGGGCATGCACTTGTGATAGGAGGTGGTCTGGGTGGGCAGAATTGCAGACACAATTTCATCTCAAAATCGCTCGCAAATCTGCATTGTGCCTCCTAATCTATATGAACACAACATCAGCTGTGCTACTTCATCCTCCACAGTGGAAGCGGGTTTGTTTGGAGCAGCAACATTTCCAAGCTAAAGCTAAAATGACGCCTTGCTTTGTGCCAGTCGTAGTGTCCTTTGTCTTCCTTTTTTGCCACTTTCATTTGAAGAGATTTAAACTGAGCTTTATGCCAGGAATCCAGACTTTATAAATCAAGCTGATTTAACCGTTGTATTTTCATGTTTACACCGTATATTTAGCTGACTAAATATTGATAAATAATAAGATCCTGCAACTCCAGCGCGTTGCCTGTATATGCAATAAATATGCCCAGCTTGGGTTATGATTACATTTCAATGAAACACAGAGGGTACTAAGCCAATAAACAGTTTCTTTTTTTCTACCAACATAACCCTGCCAAAAACCTTTGTATGGAGACATGCCAGGCAATTCCATCCATCCTCTCTTGCTTCTGGTCTGCTTTTCATCCCAAAGACACCACTAAAGTTAATGTACTCTGGCTCTCTAGTCCTCCACCAAATCTCCCCATTTCTGTAATACCTCAGAATCTGTTGAGCTTGTTCTACATTGATTTGAAATTTGATCGAAGGCCACAAAAATACTTCTACGACTTTTCTATCACAAAGCTGTTCGATAAGGCTTGTGCCCGATGTTAGTTATTGCCAGAGGGTTTGCACCGCCGATAAGGACGAACAAAAAGCAGATGACCAATCCTAGCACCTACTCCAGTGATTCATGTCATTGCACTTCTCCCACAAAGCTTTCATGCCATGCCAAGCTACACACATTCCTGCGATGAGTTCGAGATTATTATCACTTTGCTAAGTGGAAGTAATCCCCGGGGAGGTGTTAAAGGTTTACACCGCTCCATCCACAAAACATGGAGTGAAAATACCTGCAAGGGAAAGCTGGCATTCCCTGATCATGACAGGGAGTGTTGACTCTAGAGAGTAAATCACAAGTGTTGTTTTGCATTACTTTCATTGGTTGCAGCACTAACTGATGTTAAAGTTTTAATTCTCATTTCCTTAATTCAACTTTTAGGGGTTGGCAACCACTCTGCATCATACTTGGTTTATGTTGCTGTGATTAAGACAGTTTATTTTGATTTTATGTATGTGAGACTGTCTTCAGACCCAGGTGCACAGTGCACCAGAGGGCTAAGAATCACAGCAAAGTATTCACAGTGGAGGAAAGTAACTGAGTACACTTACTCAAGTACAATTTGGGATTTTTTAGATTTTCATTTTATGCTACTTTACTAACTCCAATTCATGTCAGAGGGAAATAATGCAAATTTTGCTCCACTTCATTTATCTGACAGCTATTGTTACTAGTCATTATTTACATTAAGATTATACGTAAAAGCATATGATAAGCTTATAAAATATAATGTATTGTTAAACATTAAACAAAGGTTCCAAACATTTTTTAGGTTGTGACCTCTTATAAAAAAGCAGCGCGTACTCACCAAAGAGAGATTTCACCTCTAAACTTCTCAGATGGTTTCATTTAAATAACTAGGCGGGGGACGGACCCCTAGGTTGGGAACCACTTAGACTAAATGACCTAACTGTATATAAAGTAGTTAAAACCAGCTCCACCTCCACCTGCTACAACAATAAAATGCCACTTACACATTGATGCATCAGTTTTAACAATCTAGTAATGTAATATATAACAATACATCAGTCACGGGGCATTTTTTCTGCAGAACCAGGACTTTTACTTTTGATACTTTAAGTACATTTAGCCACTAATATTGGAGTATGATTTTAAATACAGGACTTTATTGCTACTTAAGTAAGGGATCGGAGTGCTTCTCCTACCACTGATTATTCATATGACTCTGCAATGACACATTTTCCCTTTTTTTTCCTTTCAAAAAGGTATATTTTATCAGTGTAACATTACTGTGATGAATCTTGATTTGTACAGTTTGTTAATATATAGGCCTGCACATAAAAAAGAGTGAACAGCTAATTGTAAAGGCAAAAATTTCAATTTGATTTAAGGAGGGTTTCACTTTCTCTACCTTGTAATCAGGCTTGTTACTATTATGAAACACTTCAAATCCCCATAGGAACATTGTACATCTGCGTCCCTCTTGTCTAATTCTGTGTCAGCTTTCAACCTGTCCAATAGGAGCACCCCACTGTGCAGTAAAACAGTGACAATAAAGTATTGAACCAAACGCTTCTTCAGGCACACACTGACAAGATAGCAAATTGGAGTAAAATTACTTTCCTACCTTTTTGTTGCTTTAGACATGTAAATGTCAGCTGAGGATTTGATTCACTGGCCTGGGGGCTATGGCACTTGTTGGCTTGGATTCACTTTCCTCTACAGAGTTTAGCCAGAGGGCTCGCTCTACATCTTGCCCTAGCCTGGTACAAGTTCTTCAACTCCCTGTCTCCTTCTGAAATGTCAATCAAACTGAGGAATGAGGAAGACTCAAAGACAGGTGCTGGTCTGAACTCACTTAAAGAATGGGGCAAATTGTCACTCTTACACCTGCTTCTTGGGAAAAACTAGGAAATCGAAATTTCAAGTAGGGTTGTTCATTTCACTTTGACATTTGGTGGGAACTCGAGCAGGTGATACTACTGAGACAGGCAGAAAGCTACACAAGAGGCAACCTTCAAGCATCATTTAGAGTGCAGGTACAACAAACAAACTTTGGTAAGACAGACGAATCAGGGGATTTAGTATAATGAAAACCAGCTGTGTAAACAGTTACCCAGTTCCATAACTGTAACAATAAAGTAAAGATCAATATTTGATCCCCAAAGCATGACTGCAGCATCTGCTCAAATTCTTGATAGTACGATTCAGGGAAAATACAGGACAGACGTTTTTCTTAAGGGCTTCATAAGCTGTACAAACGTATTTAAAATGTGGTTTGAGCCACATTTTGAATGGGCCCTCCAACTCAAGACACATATATGTCATGCAAACATATATATACGTGCACCCAAATACACACACAGTGCATCAAAAAGGCAGATTTTTTTAAAACCATGGACCAACACAAACAGTCGCTCTCATAAAATCAAATCAACAACTTAGCAAATCAACTGTTGTTGGGATATCTATAGGTAAACTGATGCTACTCGTGCCTCAGTAGCACAACACATCAGACACTAAACTGAGCACAGGTGCAGGATTTTAAACCACAGCACACAGTATAGTTAGCTTATCAAAAACACAGTTGGCAGCGACTCAGCATAGATATCAGCTCCAACAGGTTGGCACAGCGGCCAATCAGCAGCTCCAAATCCCCTTGAAAAAGCATTCGCTCACCTTTTTAAAACTGCATCCCATGAGCTTGGCATTGTGTAAAAATCCTCAACAGTGTCCTTTATCTACATCCAGAGCTATGATCCTCTCAGTAGACATAATGGCCAGCACTTTCAAACTCACTTGTGCCATATGCTGCTTCACAAGTAGTATCTGATTAGTTCTGATTTGGAAAAAAGATCACTCACGCTGTTTTAATTGTGTGACAGGTGTTAAGTAAAAGACAGGCAAACAAAAGGCATATACTTCACTCTAAATTACAGAGGCCCATTAACAGAGATAATGTCAAAAACAACAGCAAGGTGGTGCAGACACTAGGTTGAATGTAGATGAGACTGAGTAATGATCCATCCAAGGGCCAAATCTATGTGATGACAGGAACTACACTGGCTATACTGTCTACATATATGTCACTTGTCCCCACCTTAAGTTGAAAGACTGTGGGCTAATCTCATATGGTTCACCTAGTCCTCATGACATGGTCTTCTATTTCCTCCAGTGGAAAACAACGAACAAAAATCATGTGAAATGAAGAAGGCAGAAAGGAGCGCGGATAAATAATTTATGTTAGAAAGTTCTTCACCTCACTCCAACCCCCTGACACGATTTGGAGATGGAATATTACAAAGCCAAAAAATGTGATTTAGTCAGGACGTGTGTTAGAGCTGAGGGCTTGACACACAATTTGACTCACTTGATGTGTGCTTGATGAGCTGCATTACAAAAGCGAGAGGGAGTCAGGCAGAAACAAACAACTGGAGAAAACAACAAAAAAAAAGAGAAAGTGCAGCAGGCATTTTTTCAGTTGTAATGTGCCAAACATTTCATGGCAGGATCCTAAAAAGAACTTACTGATAAATTCTGACAAACTAATTTTGACAGGAACCAAATCACACAGCAGCATCTAATCTAACTTTACGTTGGAGCGATTAGACTTCAAACACTTTCTATTTAGTTTTAAATTAGGAGGTTCTTGTTGTGACATCAGTATAATATGATTCATCAGCCGTCATCTCACACTGATAATGAAAAGGTATCCTCACTAATCCCAGAAATATATATGCCGGAGCACATTTAGTTATATGTAATCAGATTGTATACTCATTTGAGCCAAGAGTTAAAGATGCATTTTTTTTATTGAACTAACAACAGATGTTTGTCTACACCAACACCTGTCACAAGACATCCTCATCATGAATTATAAATTATCTTTAATACATAAATGCTGATTTTTATCCCCTGGCAGGTGTGACAGTGATTATTCCACTCATCTCTATGTATAATAGCATCGCTTTAACCGCACCACGCCATTATTCAGAGCATACAACATGTCACAATATGTGGTATTCTTTGGATTCCTTCAGTTTGAAAAATTCAATCAAACATCCCGCTGACAGACATCTTCGTCACTTTGCAATCACAGCCCATAACTGCAAATTGCATAGTGTACAGTGTTGCCTTAATGTTGAGAAATAGCTTCCTTGTGTGTGTCAGACAATACATTTGATGAGTTTAAGGCATCTCAGTTAATTGTGAGCATTTTATCCCATCAAACATAAATGGTTCTACTGGTATCTTTTTCTTGACAAGACGTGACAAGAATCAAGAAAACTCTATTGTTAAAATATCAAGTTTGTTTCTAAAGGAAAAGATGCATTGGTTAAAGGTTAAAGGTGAGTTGTCTTTACATTTTGTTTTGTTGTGTCCATTTTTTTCCCTGGTGGTTTGTTACTTTCTTTCTTCTTTCCTACCTTCAGTTCCCATTGATCCACAGTCGCAGTCCACCCATATTTACAGGCATCTAGTCACTGCTGTCTAAACATGATTTTGTACTAGCTATTCTCAGGATTATTAGCTGTAGAGTATTATGAAACTGAAGCCAATACAAATGTGTCAACAGAGGGTAATTGCTATCTTATTAACACTTCAAACTTGCAATGACCAGTCCCTAGGAAGAAATAAAGCGGTGGGCCAGCCACAGTTTATTAAGAGGACTAAACATTCAGCTCACATTACCTCAAAATGTTTATGAAGAGCACATTCCTGTTAGAAATGTGTTAGTTTTACATAAACATAAACATACATAAATGTTCCAGAGCCACTGTGAATAGTTTTTGATAGATCCGTGTGCAGTGTACAGTGAGAAAAAAGAATGTACTGTATGTTAGAGTTTAATTTACAAAGCAATCTTTAATGCAATCAATACTGTGTGGAACTACATTAACTCAGAATAATAAACAAGCCATCAATGACGGCAACATTAATCGGAACAAAGAAATACATGGCTGAATATTGAGAGTTTGAGGCTGGTCCAGGCTAAGTCAAACATCCATCATCATTATAATTTCTCCCTTTCTGTGCGTTACACCAGTCACTACTCAACACTAGAGCTGGAGCTGGTGCAGATTCACTCTCTGTTAGTAGTTTGTTTATTTACTTACAGTATACATATTTCACTAGCACTCTGTTCTCTTGTTCCCTGTCTCTTTTTCTCACTCTCCATGTGTGTACAGCTCTCTTTTACCTTGAATCCATCCCTCTGGAGCTCCACTGAAAATGATGGGCAAGTTGTTATTGATTTATTTGCTAAAAACAGGCAGAGAGTAGACATAAAAGAGCAGTCACATATTAGACATGAGTCCGAATTCCCTCATGTGAGGTTTACTTTGTCAAGAGAGCAGAAGTACAGAGAGTGAGACCGTTTGGGAGAGAGAGGCGGCGACACGTGACAGAGGGAGTAAGACAGCGAGGGTGAAAGAGAAAGAACGACTAAAAATTCACACAGAGGAAAGCAAAAAGATGTACAGAGAGCATGTCAGAGAACGTTAAAAGAGGCGAAAAGAAAAAAATAACTGTACCAGGGCTTGCTAGGCATCTGCAAACTGTATGGAAATACAGGTATGGATGGCAGCGCTGCAGGCTGTTTCTTAGTACAACATTTACAGTTACGGCTGACAGATTCAAATGCGCTGTTTATATACCTTAAAGACCTACATGAACCTATGTCCATAACATCGCTGACCTCAACTCTGCCTCTATAAATTATCCTTCCTTTCCCGCCCAATACCTGACCTCTGAACTATAACTCATTTGCATTATCGTGCGTGCGTGCATGCATTGCTGTGTGCTGAACATACACAATATCCTATGGTAAACACAGAGCAGCACTGTTAACAGCCCTGAAGTGAGCACCTTATTGCCACCAATAAGGGGCAGTTCCGGCTAAGCTTATGACAACTAGTAAAGGTCAGTGAGTGATGAGTGTCAGTTTAACACACATTATGTTAGCTATAAAAGCCTCTATTGTATCCGCAGGGCACCATTATTGCAAGTAATATAACTGTGACACGACAAAAGAAAATTGCAAAGTCAATAACATGTTATTTGCATTCGGCGCCAGTATAATTATGACTAAACCCCCTTTTATTGTACCTAATTTAATGGCCGTATGAAATAGATTTCTGCTTAAAACATCCAAGACGTCAAGATGCTTATTAGTCGGACAGTCTGTCAGTGTCTTCCCGGCACTGTGTCTGTGAAGCTAAACAGGTGCTATGAACATGGGACAACAACAGTTGCAGCCCAGAGAGTGGAGACAAAGACAAAGAGGCCAAGCACCCACCCCATAAGGCTTTACTGTAATCGCCACCCTCAGACAGCGTGTCTGCTTACTGGAGAAACGAGGGAAGACGGGAGAAGGAGTGCAGGGCTGCATAAACACAGCTGTTTATGGACAAGTTAACTGAGCAGACATTGATTGACAGCTTTTTATCTGATGCTGAGAACACCTTTCCCATCAGCACGGGAGATTACCAGCACACGACACAGAAAAACTCTTCAACTGAGGCATTTAAAGGCCAACTACAGGGAATTTGTGTCATTGTTTTAATAATTAAACTGAGATGGAAAAGTTTCTGCCCATGTTCTGTCTAAAGATAGACACCCTGCTTTGCTCTGTTGTGGTCTGCATGGCTGTGAAAGTGGATTAAACAGGCTTTAACATCAAGATGAGCTCTAATGAAACCCAGTGGAGGAGTTAGTCTGTCTGTTTGGCCAGCTGACTCCCGTAAAATACCCATCACTGTCTCCTGTTGCCTCCTCTAAAAGTAGCCTGGTGGTGCCAGTCAGTGTGCGCTGCAGCTTGAGGGTTTTGCTGTTTGATGCTTTTGTCTGGATCACACAGCAGCTGAAACTCTCTATTTACCCTAATCACACGTTTATTCTATGTACATTTCTTTTTATATTTTTATTCATGATAACACACCAGTGTCTGTGTCAGTCTTTGCCTAAGACATCTGTCACACTCCCATTGAAAACTGAAAATATTTGGTGAAGAGAGGCTTTGGGAAATACGCTTAGTCGCTTTCTTGCCGAGAGTTAGATGAGAACATGGATACCACTCTCATGCCTGTATGGTAAATATGAAGCTACAGCTGCAGCCAGTTAACTTAACTAAGCACAAAGCTTGGAAACAGGGAAACAGCTAGCCTGGCTCTGTCCAAACGCAAAAACATCCACCTAAAAGCACCTCTAAAGCTCACTAATTAATTTGTATTCCATTTTTTTGTTCCTTACAAAAACCTAAGTGTAAAATCGACAAGTTGTGGATTTACGTGGGTTTTTTACAGGGACTCTTGGCTGGGAGCAGTGACTTCCTGGAGTGTTGCCATCACTGTGAGGTTTACATTTTTGAACCTATACTTCGGTTTTTGTACGGATTAAACAAACGTGTCACAACATTTAGAGGTGCCAGTGGTCCGATGGTGTTTTACCTTCGGACAGAGCCAGGCTAGCTGTTTCCAGTCTTGATACTAAGCTTAGCTAATCAGCTGCTGGCTGTAGCTTCATATTTACCGTACAGACATGAGAGTGGTATTGACCTTTTCTTCAAACTCTCAGCAAGAAAGCGGATGAGGGTACTTCCCAAAATGTCAAACTACTTTAATGATTGAACTGAATTGTAAAGAAAAAGCTTGACTTTAAGTTCCAGTGTACTATAGCAGCATAAAACCCTACACAGCAGTGATTCACAAATGGTAGGATAAACATGCACCTCTCAACAGTGTGCATTATTTTTTCAACAGCATTTGTACATACTGTGTTCACGAGCTTGGGACTAATAACCCAAAAGCGTCAGCGTCTGTGCTCATGCCAGCACCCACGTAGAACAACAGGTACA
Source organism: Macquaria ambigua (assembly GCA_008360985.2). NCBI lineage: Eukaryota > Metazoa > Chordata > Actinopteri > Centrarchiformes > Percichthyidae > Macquaria > Macquaria ambigua. Next base: position 427,732 of record VMKM01000264.1, on the reverse strand, counting down.
GCAGAAGGTAAAAGCAAAGACATTTTCATCCTACTTGGAGCCATCTGCACCTCTGTCACCAGGGCCAGTGCTATCAGTGTACTATCCTCCGCCCACAGCCCATTTGGGAAAGTCATACTGCTGATCAATACGGTAGTAGGCATTGTGCAAAACAAAGCCATCTATCAAGAGAGGAAAGCCTGAAAAAATATTAGTCAACCAATATTGACCGGGGCTCAAACAATACATCAAGCCGTGAAAGCTCTATTGCTGTTCACCTTTGTCTCCCATCTTCTCCTTCATGAGTCTCTTTTTCTGAATGTCCTCCACTGCGTGTCTCCCCACAGCAGGCAATGGAAAGTCATAATCATCCAAACACATTCCTGCTCCACCTTTAACAGACTTGTAACAGACGGTGCATTCGCCATGACACAGAACTTGACTGCACTGTTCCCTAATGATGGCTTTGTTGATGTATTGATATAAAAACATGCTGGTTGTGTTGATATATGCAACATATTAAAATGTTAAACTATCAAGGTTTGCAGGCATGGTGGAATAGTTTGTGATTCATATGTGGCTACTGTATTGTCAAACTCACACTCTGGCTCCTGTGATGAGTAACTGCAGCCGTAGACTAAAAGGAAAATATTTGCACCATGGCACAGATGCCATTCCCTCTGCTCTTGCTCATTATCCAGCACAATGTCAAAGTACCCCCAGGTCACTGAGAGGGAACATTCCTTCACATTGCCATCTATGGACATCATAAATAAACAGTCACCCCAATTCATGAAAGCCTTCCACTTGCCATGTAAGGACACGATTAATTTCCTCCTCTGCCCACAGCAATGCAGTAACACATACCTTATATCTGATCACCAAAATAATAATAAATGTGCCACACGAAGGAGAATACGCATTAAAGACTACCCCTTTTGGGGGCAATGCTTTTCTTCTTTCTGATTAACTTTCACCTTGGGAAATTAAAGATACGAAAACAATTTTTTTTCCGTGTTTTAAATTAAGAGCATTGAGTAGCCACGTAGCCTTTTTGGAGGAGAGGCATCTGAAGAGTGCAGAGCGCAGAGGGTTGGGCAGGGATGCTGAGCCCGGCAGCGGGGGAACAGCAGCAGCACTTGTTTGCCAAACTTGCATTTAAAACAAAAGCACAACTAATACAAGCTTGCAATCATATCCGGAATATAGAATATCCGCTTTGGAGACAAGCGCAAGTAATCAATGATATTCGGTTGTGTCTGCAACTTCAAAGTGCAGCGTTGCGCGGCGAAAAACATGGCAAAATAAAGCAGATGGGAATAGGTTCAGGTAATAGAAGACTAAATACTTTGCTGTGGTTATATATATATTTCCAAAACTTTCCGTTTTTTGTCTTATTTTCACCTACCTCATAACATTCAATAGTGCGCGGGTCAAAAGCAGTACAAGTAGATGGGAAAATGGCAATCCAGTCAAACTTGTCGCGGGTCCATGTTTGGCACAGCAGCTGTACGGCAGTCCAATCTAGTCACATCTGAAGCGCTAACGGTACACAGCTAACGAGGATCGCCACCTTCTACCGTCACCGAGCAGCAGATTGGACGGCGATGTGAGGAGCACCGCGGGATCTCCAAGGGCGCACGAAGATTCACTGCGTCAGGATTGGTCAGAGCAGCCGTGACGCACCGGCAGGTGGCACACCCGGCGAATAAAAAAGTCCAGATTCATTCATTGATAGTAGCTCGGGGAAACTATAGGAACTCAACACACACACACACTGGCAGATAAAATCGACAGACAAACTCTATGGGAGTCATACAAGATCAAAAATGTCAGGGTCCGCCTTATTTCATCGCCGTCTCTCTACATGCTGAGGCTAAGCTTTTTTTTTTTTTCCAATTTTAATAATGGGACAGTGACATCAACCAAAGCTTCAAGCTGTTTAATTTGGCTCAAAATACTGAGCTATTTTATTTGGCACAAGCAATGTTCTGTTGTCTAAATGCAGCCTGTTTCCAGATATGATTCTGCTGCAATTTTACAACACAAACGAGTGCTTCTATTTTCTGTAAGCAAATGATCTATTTTACTCACAATAGAGCAGCCATTTCCAAATTATGCGTTTTCTAAATGATTTTTAAGCAATTCTTACCTACTGATGGGGCTAAGGAGCTCTCAAAAATGCAAATAAAGAAGGAGGGGGAGAAAGAGCAGCAGCCTGCGAGCGAAGAGTCTGGGGACTACTGCAGACACTTAGACACAAAGAAAAGAGAAAGAGAAATAGAGAAAACTTATGAGGTGTTGAATTCAGAGCTGAAAAATCATCATTTCACTTGTTTATTTCACCCAAAGTAGGAAAAAAAACAAGGCAAATGGAAACTGAGTGTGTTTTGACACTTGTCTGAGTGTAATTCAGGGAGCCAAAGCAAATGTTTTAATAATTCTTTATAAACACAAATAAGGAGTGAGTGGTAATCCTTGGAGGAATGTGTAAGCCAATTACGGCTGGCTGCAGGGACTCGTGGAATGAAGCCTCAGAGCTTCCTGCTCAGACTCACTGCAGACCCTCGGACCACATTTCCTTTTCCCAGTGCACGGGCAATATTTCTATGAAAATACAGAACGGTTTGAGACATGAATAGGATATCGTGCCGACTTCCTCCAACATTTACAGTACTCTCATCATCCTAATGCCTTGTAGGCTATTTGACACTGTGTCTGTGTGTACTTTCCCATCAGCGGCTTGTTTGCATCCTGTGAGAGGGGAACCAGTTCTTTTCCATCTGGATGCTGGTATATACGTGTGTGTGTGTGTGTGTGTGTGTGTGTGTGTAGGCTTACATAATATTGTGTCTGGTGTAAGTAGATGAGAAGGATGGCTTAGACACTTGCTGATCTGGTTAGTTAATGTTCTGGAGTTCATATTGGGTGTGCTGTGTACTCTCCTATAGCCTCATGGATATTTGATAATCTGCGGATATTAAAAGAATCTTTGTAAGAGAAGCAAGAGACAAACAAATCAAGGTAGAATGACGACAAATATTGACGTGAAAGCCAATTTATTCTATTTCAGTGTTGACTACGCCCAGGCTGATAGAGCCAACATTGCAAATGAAGGCTGCAAATAACATCTGGGACATTGGGGATAACCTGCAGCAGTGATCATTGTATTATATGCACCATACCTGAAGTGTAAACAGCATGCTAATAGAAAAATATGTAATGCAAGTGTTAGACATGTCCAAGTAAGATACATGGTTAGCCTGGTGTCAGGATTTATTTTTCGAATCATAAATAATAAAATGGTAGAGAATCCAGTTCTAGTCCAGCACACCTGCTATGTGGGCCGCGATAAACACTCACTCTAAGCTGAGCCTCAACATTCACCTTCCTGCAATTTCACACTGTCTGATTCCTCAAGAACTGCATGAACACACTGATAACCGAGTCACTGTAGCCAACTGGTCTACAGAGACACTTTTCACTTCATAATGGCCTCTTCCATCCAACTCTCCGTTTCAAGAGTGTCAACAAAATAACCAATTACAAAGAAATAATGTGGTAACACTGAAATAACTTTCTACCTACTTAAAACCTGAGCAAATCTTTGCTTTCTGCTGAAAAATGGTTCAAGGTTCTATAACAAATCTGAACTACAGTTAGATTCTTGCAAAAAGAGTATGTGCTTCTCCTATTCCAATTTCATCTACAGGAAATAAAAGTCAGTGAAATAGAGGAAAAAAAGCTTTGCCCACAAGGTGTACCGCAGGTCAAAAGTTGCTGGAAACTGTGAGATGAACATGTAGCCTGAAAAAATAAACCACAAGTGGTTGTGGTAGTGTCCGCATGCTCAGACCATGAAAAATATACAATCAACGATCTCAAAGGCTACCACGGAGACTTGTTGTTTATTTTTTCTGAAATAAAATTCACATTGCAACAATAGGTCGATTAGCCAATCGACAGAAAATTAATTAGTCAAATACTGGCAACTATTTTAATAGTTGAATAATCGTTTTTGTCATCTTTTCAACATTTGCTGGTTCCAGCTTCTCAAATGTGAGTATTTGATGCTTTCCTTTGTCGTACATGATAGTAAACTGAATATCTCTGGACTCTTCTGTGTGATCTGAAGACATCACTTTGGGCTGCGGGAAATTATATTTTTTTCATTTTTCACTATTTTCTGACATTTTATAGACAAAAGGAATAATCAATTAATTGAGAAAAATAATCTGCAGATTAATTGATAATGACAATAATCGTTGGTTGGAAGCATGTAAATATTTGGATGAATGTTAAATATAAATATAGATTCAACAGCTCAGTTGTCTGTAAACCAAATGTACTACATACTGTATCTACGTGAGCAGGCTAGTTCTTATTTGTATTTTGGAAAATTACATGAAGTGAAGAGGATGATAAATAAAGTCTTAATAATATAATATAAAACAATAAACATAATACAGTGCTGCCAGGATAACAGCAAACCTAATTTCTTCATTGCTGAGTCTTGAGATAGAAAATGCTCATAGCTTCTTGCACATAAATGATACACATAGGTTGACCATTAAAGTATGACAAGCGCATTAAAAATCAATGTGAATGAAACGTTTCAGAAATGTAATATTCCCCTGTGAACTTCTTATTTGTGCACGAGTACCAGCATTTGATGGGGAAGACACCAACAAAAAAAAGTGAGTCAGTTTGCCCAGACAAAAACTTGGATCTTCTATTTCGTTTGAATAATTTACTTAAATTTAGTAATTACAGAAAATAAAAGAAGATAAGCCACGACATGAAAACATCATGCATCACTGCTTCAAATCATGAAATGTTTTATAGGAACCACAGCTGGGAAAATATTGCCTGCCTGATCCTACATTTCTGATCTCACAGCATGAGTAATTTCCAGCGATGATTACAGCTCAGACATACCGTTATAAAGCTTTAAAACCTCATGTTGGTTAATATTCCTGGAAAAACACATCTGCGCTGATCAACAAATTACCACCACTAAGAACTAATTATCACATTTTTTACATAACCTTTTTTTTTCTTTTTAATATATGCACACAAGCAGCATTTAGAGAAAGAAAAATTAATACCATGTATTCTCATATTTTGATGCTGGTTGGCCACTGGTGGGGATGACATGTTGAATACCACCAGTCTTTGAATTTCTGGAGGGCTTTTCAATTTAGAGAGCATGTTTTCTTTCCTGAAAAATAATTAGAAGCTAACACCCTCAGGGAGATTTTTCTATGTGCAATGAGATATTAGCATCTGAATACCAATGAAGTGTTGAAATTATCAAGCATTCCCAGCTCCACATTTGCTTTGTCATCTTTTTTTTTTCTTCCAACATCTACTTTCACTCAGTTTTTCCCTTTTATAGGCATGTCTCCATCCCTCTCTTCACACGAATAAAAAACCTAATCCTCTCACTATGTCCAAAGAATTCTGCATTTCTCGTAGACATTTTGGCACTGACCTTGATCACAGTTTGACTTGTCATCTCCACTGTCATCCCTGTCCTTAAGCAAGTTGTTAATAGAATATACAAGTAGGCCCAGTCTCTTTCTGTGTCCCTGCAGAACTTATTTGCGATACGGCCTGTCAGCAGGATCCTCAGTCCTTCACCATGAAAGCTCTTCAAAGTGAAGATTGCTGCACAAAATATCTGGCTGCATATTTCTCATTACCGCACTATGAATGCTTTGAAACTCCTCATACAAACTCAGACAAGCAGAAATCATTGGAAACGCAACTAGCGATTGCAGTGCGTCAAAATGCTCCAAGTCTGGCTTGAGTTTGAGTCTCTCTGTTTCATTTATGGGAAAACCACGGAGAGAGCAATCAGTCAGTAATCGCTCAAAGGTCAACAGCCTGTGGTTAGAGCTTGTGCCATGTTGTCACAAAGAGTAATCGCAATCAAAGAGTTAAGTACAGAAAAAGTGCTTCTTTCAGACAGGAGAGGTGACACATGCTGACTAATGACTGGAGTCAATCAGCTTTCCACTGAGCTCTGATTCAGTAGCAGGTTAGTTTAGCTTCTAATTCAAACTAAGGCAGATTTGCAGTTAATGAAGAGAGAAATGGTGATAGAAAAGATGAGACAGACTTGCATGATATGCAGCTTACATTGATAATGGTGGCACAATTAGCACTTGAAATTCTTAGTAATTTTTGAAACAATGATTCTAGCCAGCGACTGTCAAATTTGCAGGCTGAAATAACAGCTATTGCTGGCATATTTTATCAGCAAGCTAGCAAGGTAGTTAAGCTAACGTTAGCTCTATGAGTTGGTTGCAAATGCTGCCTCTGGCTGACCTTTTTAATATTTCCAGTCAACTCGTTTTAAAACAAGATTTTTCCCCTATAAAAGGGATCCTAAATATGCACTTGATGGCTACTTACATGATATCGAGCTAAAAGACTGAAGCTAAAGCTGAATGTCCAAGGCAAAAACTCTGCATCATCACCAGTTGATGATCCATATAGAAAACATGGAAATAAAGAAATCGCATAGTTCTTCTATTGCAGTGTAGAGCTGGTTAGGCCTAGTTAGTACGTATATAAAAATAAATAAATAAATAATACATAAATAAGAAAATAACTCTAAATAATTGTGATAAGGAAAAGCGGTAAGATCAGACTGTTGACACTACCTCACACACACACACCCTTCACTGACATACACACCCCCTTTTATTAAAGGTGTACTTCAGCAATTTAGTATTGCATTTCCATAAAGCTGGGGAGATAGTGAGAGACAGGTTTAAAAAAAAAAAAGAATTGGCCGAGATGTCCTGACCCAAAAGCCCATGACTCTTCACTTCCTACAATGCAACTTGATAGCATCTTTCATTAGATGTTCCCTGCCTGACAAATGGCCACATTTCTCCACACCTCCAGTTTGTAGCACATGCCTGTCTGTCTCAGGCGAAATACATTATAAGACATTATAAAACTGTAGCTCTCGTTATGACAAGTAAACTGATGTTCATGTGTAAAATCGGTGGAGTGCTCCTTTAAAATGCAAACAACTCTGAGTTTGTTTGTTGGATTTCCACTTCCTGTCATCAGTGCCACTCATAGCCTAATATAATATTACCCTGATCCACAGCCCAGAAATAATTTGAAGTCTTCTTAATAACCACGCGCTTTCATTGTCAGACTCAAGGTGAGAGAAGCTGTCACCACCGGTTCATTGTGATGCACATTACACAGTGTCCTTCATAAAATCTCAACTATTCTTCTCAATGCAATCAGATAAAATTAAAATCACTGCTAAAGCGAGCGGAGGAGCAACCCTGCTTCCGAAGCAACATGCAAAACAGACTCTGCAAGTTGGCAAACACAATCAGTCACCCCAGACTTTCCCGTTTCGCCCTGTTTCTCCATGTCCCATCTATCACTAGTCAGCAGCTATTCAGTCAGAACAAAAGTCAGATTATCGAGGGTTTTAATTGCGCTGAAGGCATAAGCTAATTAATTATCACTATCAGTGGTATGGAACATCCCTTTAGATAAAGAGACCGAATCTAATTATCTTTTGACCTCTCTCTCTCCCCTCAGTAAGCTCCTCAGTAAGTGTACAGTCAACACACGACACGCATGAACTTGAAAGTCAAACATTAATATTCTGCAAATTTTCACTGCAGAATTCTGCAGCGAATCGTGTTCACTGGCATTCATTGTCTCGCAAACACACAGGGACAGACTGAAGCTTTTCCATGCTTGAGATAACTTACCAGCATGGCTCAGAGCTTTGACAGACGCAGTTGGATTAATTCCTCCTCGAGCCACAAAAACAGGGCTTTCCCCACATCCAACAACACAATGCCAAAGAGCATAAATTACTTATTTGTATCAGTATGCCATGGACCGACCACTTGCTCACCATATGCTGCTTTGTCTCTCCTCCCTGAGTCCCAGCTCCACTCCTTTCCTAATGATTTACCAACCGCGCACCTGTTTAGTCAAATACTGATCTCCCAATATTCATAAAAGAAAAAACACCCAGCGGGGGTTTTACTGGGTACCGTACGTCAGCACTCATGGGGCATGTGTGTGCGCCTGTGATAAGGAATGAGAGTGTGACAGTGAGAAAACAAGCGATAGAAAAACAAGAAGTGGAAGGATGGATAGTAACGGAGTTTTGAACCCTTATATGTACTGGATAATAGCTGAACCTCAAAGGCCAAAATGAAGGTGCTCATCCTTTTTGTCTCCCAAGCAGATTCTTGGCTTGGTTACTTATCCTGAATTGGACATCCAGACATCCAGATGTTAAAAATCCCAAAGAGATCTAAGGGGAGAAATAATCAAGATAAACCAAGGCAAATAAAGGGATGCAACGTAATAAAGAATTAGTGTGTGCGTGTGTGCTGCCTGCTCACACATACAGCACAGCATGTCTACCTTTAAGCACCCAAAATGACTCTGTTTATCTCTTTGCACTTATACAATCAGGGTAAGTGCTGATAAATATACTCCTGTTCCTCAGCGCTCTGAAGAAAGACCACATCTGGTCTTGGTTGTTAGACTCAAATTAGCTCTTCATGCAGGACTAATCAGAGCCATCCCAGCCAGGCTTACGGGATAATGCTGGATCATACTGTTTTGATGGACTGGGAGACAGAGCTCTGCTAACAGTTCATCACGTCTCATTACCTCATGAGGAGACAGCCACAGACACTGTGATATCTGCACTGATGTAAACCAAAATCTATAAGAGGTTAGATGAGGTTGACACAAATACACTAGTGTACATGACATTAGTGTAGCATACTGCAGCAAGAAAAGTTTTATTATCACATAGGTCATGAACACGTTCAAAATCCATTTAGGACTTCAACGAGGCTGACTGTGCATCCACATTGAAAGTGAGATGTTAGCGGCGCGTAAGCTCTACTGAAGCATTCGGTCCATTCAATCCACACCGACTCTGACCTCCATTCGACTGTCTCTGTCCTCAGAACCAGCTGTCTGTCAGCAGCAGCCCAAAGAAGTCAGCATTGTCTTTATTTAACGATTTATTGATTTTATTTCCCCACCCACCGTATCAGGTGGGGGAGTCTGTCTACAACTGGAAAGTTCGTAGAGCAATCATTACAGATACTGTTAAAAAGTGCTGAACATATAAACAGTGGGTTTATATGATTTGTGTGATTAAAACAGCTGTCTGTGGAGATTACGCTTCACCAAGTGCGCCAGAGGTAAAAAAAAAAAAAAAAAACGTTAAATGTATCAAATGTAAGCATATCGGTTCCGCAAGATGGACGAGTGATGAATGTAACAAACAATTCCCAAAACACTTTCTATGTGGATTAGCCTTGAGAGTCTGAAGCCATGCTAGCAGTTCTGTGGGGCTGTACATAGACACAATGATGCTTTGAGCTAAATGCTAACATCAGCGTGCTAACATGCCCACAATGACAATGTTTACATGTTGATGTTTAGCAGGTATAATGTTTACCATGTTCACCATCTTAGTTAAGCGTGTTAGCACGCTAACATTAATTAGCACTAAACATAAAGTACAGCTGAGGTTGATGGGAATGACATTAGCTTTGCAGGTATTTAGTCATAAACTGAAGTATTGGACACATTTAAATTTGACCTGATGATGGTGCTAGAGGAAAGGTTAAGGGATCAACAAAGTTGTTACAATTCATCCTGAAGGGGACATGAATGTGTGTGCCGAATGTCATGGCAATCCATTTAGTAGTTTTTGAGACATTTTAGACAAAACCACAAATGTGAAGCTCATGGTGCAGCTAGAAGAAAAGTCAGGGGGATTCATCCGCTGGGCACCATGAATAACTGTAACCATTGCATCCATTGCAATCCATCCAAGAGTTGAGATATTTCATTTTGGACCAAAGTAGTGGAGCGAGTGTAGTGGCATGGCTAAAAACAATAAAATTCATATAATTTCCAGAAAGGTCTATATTTTGCAAGGATAAAGCCACCGTGTATACAATGCACTAAGCACACTGTATATCCTATTGTTAATATTCAGCAAGATTTAAAACCTTTTGTATTAAACCTAGTGACACCAAGAAGAGCCCCAGCTGACGTTCATTGATAAATGATTCAATACTGCACACTCATGTTTTCAGAATGAAAAATGTATGTGCAGTATCATGGTAAAAATGACTCTGGCAGGAACACATCTCATAGCTGAGCGGAACGGTCTATTCCAGTTACCCATGACAGGCAACATAACACAATAAACATACACACATTTTCAGGTTATTAAAATTGACAGACTGTTTATCACATCCCCCTGGGTGATAAACAGGGAGAGGGGTGAGTGGAAAAGATAGAGGAAGAGGAAAAACAATGTAGACAATACAAGTTATTTTCACTCTATAATATTTTCAGCCTCTTTCTTTCCCTTTTACAACAGAGGTTATATGAAGATGCTACTTTTTAAATCCAGTGTAGATGACACAGGTGAGACTTTATTTCCCACCAATGTAGAGAAACTTGGAAACTCAACTTCAACAAAACTTTGTTTTGAACACTGGAAAGCCCAGGAGGTTTGTCTCTTTCCTTCAATATCCCAAAGTTTCTAGCTACAGTGGAAAATGAGACTGTGTGATTCTTCCTCAATTAATTCCCCCAACAACACCCATCCTAAAGATACAGATTTAGAGATTTGATTAAAAAGAAAAAAAAGATTAAAAATCTCCAAACTCAGTTAATTAAAAAAGTAGATTGGATACAAAATATCCTAAGTAGATATATCTGCCTCCAAATTGCTTTTGCGCTTCAAATATGGAATTAAAATACTAGCAGATTTTAATTTGTTTTATAGTTAAATCTGGCCCATGTATATACTATTAAGATAGATAGGAATGACTGGAATAGAAAGACAAATCTAACATATGACGTAAGCCCCAAGCCAGATTCAAACCCAGGAAAAAAAGGCATGTGACAATCCCTGTAGCCAAGCATGTTGCAAAAGAACCAACTATACTGTACTTTCATCAATAAATAAAATATTTGAAGTAGCGTCAAACAAACTCTGGTCCTCATTTTCCTAGATTTTGTCATCATGACAGTTGTGTTCAAAATTACACTATCAACATACAGAAACATGCTTCTTTTAACCCACTTTGCAGCAGGACCTGCAACCTGTTGCAAAATCCAATTATCCATTGCCACTTATCTCCCACCTGGCATTGCATGTAGACAGTCTGAGATGTATAAAAAAAAATATCAAAATGTTTGCACTGAAGCCAACCACTCTTACTAAAGACGAGCAATATCCGCTGCTAAATTTACATTTTAAATTCAGAAAGAAAATTGAATCCCACCCTCCGCTTCTTCAAACACGAAAAAATGTCAGTCAGCAAAGCAAACAAAGCAACAAGGAAGTTCGCTTTGCTCACAAAGCAGTCTTCCTTGTTAATACAGCAGTAACAAGCAAATAAGGAAGTACAGTATGTGGGCAATATTAAAATAACACCAAATGGACTATAATAACTGATATGTTGTAATAATTGTTTGATCCCATATACTTAAACAAGTGTAACTTGGATGGATGGATGGATGAATTAATAAATAAATGCATGAATGAATATCATCTGTGAATAGAGTCATCTGGCTAAAGGTCTATTTTAAGGCTGAGGCCTCTAAAGTAAGCAGAGCACTGAACGTTTTCACATCTCTCAGGTAACTCTATAACAAAGCTGCACTTTGGCTGCCCCTTCCATAGACACATTCTCCTGAAAGGCAGTAAACACTGTGTGTGTGTGTGTGTGTGTGTGTGTGTGTGTGTGTGTGTGCGCGTGTGTTTGCTTTCATCACTTGGCGGGGACAGTGCCATGTCAGCACATTCACAGCAAGGGGACCGATCACTTTGCGAGGACCAAAATCTTGGTCGCTCAAAATATAACCTCAAAAAATAACCTTGAAAAAAAGGGTAAAGATACGTTCTGTATATGCGTGTATGTATGTGTGTGTGTGTGTGTGTGTGTGTGTGCGCATTAGTACCACTTTGCCAGGATCCTGATGTGTTTACGATCACACCTCTGTTATTGGTTCTGCATCGACGACTGCCAAGATACTGCCACCACTGGGAGGACTGACACAGCATGAAGCGCAGGTGCAAATAATATCTGGGAGGGCGAGCGGTGCCCACAAAGAAAGGCAGAGACAAAAAGGGAGACAGAAGGAAAGACAGAAATAGACTCAGGCACCCACACACTCACGCATGGATGCACAGTTGTCTTATCTTTCTGATGTAACTTAAAAATCAACTTAAAAATTAAAAAAGTAATGTCCATGCTAACAGTGTTAGCAGAAAGTGGATTATTGAGGAATCCGTTGTGTATTATGTAGGAAGTAGTGAATGAGTGAACGAGGGAGTGATTTCAGACGCTGCTGATGTTTCCAAAGCTTTCTACTACATCTTGTGGCATTTTTAAGCTGATGGAGCTGCTCAGTTGTCACAGAGGTTGTTGAGCTTGGGTCCCCTGAATCAGCAGACATGGCCAACCAAGCCCGAAAGGCCTCCATCTTCAGCTTTGACGGGTTCCTTCACTGCTGCTGTCCACCATAGGGTTCTTGGGTTGCCGCCACAACAGCCATCAGGCCACATTTCAAAGCAGCCACCTCCACTTTGTAAATGGACCACTTCCATGTCTCCAACCCCCTCCTGGATGCAGGAAAAATTTATCCGGAGTTCTGACCTTAAGACCTTGCGGACAGCGGATTCAGCCAGATGTTCCCAGTTCACCTCACTGCATGTTTAGGTTTTTCCTGGTCTGTCTGGCAGCTTTCCCCACCAACTCACTACCAGGTGTTGGTCAGTTGACAGCTCTGCTCCTCTCTTCTTTTGAGCTTTTCTAAGGTATTCTGTCTCAAAAATAGATTTCAACCAGCTATTGTAATGAATGTACACAGGAGGTGTTCGTATTATTGTGTCCACACAGTTTGTAAATGCATTTGAACAATTGTTGTGTGAAGCACAGCTCCTAGTAGTTTAGCTGGTGTTCATTTCACAAATTCTAAGTTAATCAATTTAAACATTTCTCTCCTTCTCTTAAACAAACAACAAAAGCATGAGAAAAAATATATTCCCACTACTGTAAACAACACAGCCAAGTTTCAAAACCATCAAATTATATATAATAATTACTCTCAACACAGTGTGTGTGTGTGTGTGTGTGTGTGTGTGTGTGTGTGTGTGTGTGCACGTCTTAAATAAACAAAATGCCATAAACAGGCAGGGTGAAATGTTTGTGTTCCTTATTAGAAAGACGAAGGGTCGTGACGTGCTGGCTGCTCACTCTAAATTGGGCTGGGTGAGGAACCAATTAGTGCTGCGTAGAGCAGTTAAAATTTTCATCCCCTCCTGTGCCAATCATCATAATGCAATTTCAGCTGACAAATTAAGTCCAATTTACGGAGACAATTAAAGTAACTAAAATCAGAAACTAGGTTTGTCCCCCCCCTTTTCCACCCTCAGGGCTTCAGTGACAATATGTGTATAGTTTGTCCCCCTTTTTTATTTTTTGAGAGGAGAAATTAAATGAATAAACCTTTACCTCAGCCACACTGTGATATGAGTCCTTGCGCTATCAACAGACAGAGGAGCAAAAAGGAGCAATAGAGAGGGAGACACAGTTGAGGGAATCACAATTGGATCCAGAATGGTTGCATTGGAGATGAGCAGCCACAGGTCAAGGTAACTGAACAATTCCAATAGCAAAGTAACTGACTGTCGGCCTACTCTGAAGCTTATTTACACCATACAAAGGATCTAGATAAGAGACAGTTGTGTGTGTGTGTGTGTGTGTGTGTGTGTGTGTGTGTGTGTGTGTGTGTGTGTGTGTGTGTGTGTGTGTGTGCGCGCGCAAGAGTGATAAAGGCAGGAAGGGGATGGAGTTGACAATGAAAGGCAAGTGTTCAGTACTGACAAAGGGAGCAATCAATAAAAGTCTGAATGCTGCTGTGGAATATCCACAGTAAGATAAAGTATCATTATCTGAGGGGACAAGACAGCTAACCACGCCAAGTGACTATGACTCTTCAGCCGCTTGTAATAGAGTGAATAAACCATTATAAATGTGCAACTGTGGCTTGTTTTTGCCACGCTAGCAGCATGGCTCTGCGTATGGCAATGATGACATTTTTTACCGATATCTATGATGCCAAGAGAATGAATCCTAATGATGAAGGTGATCCCCTGACTTTTCTTCTAGCACCATCAGCAGGTCAAACGATTCACTTATTCAGTGAAATATCACAACATCTAATTCATTGGATTAGCACAAAATTTGGTAATGACATTCATGGTCCCCAGACGATGCATCCTACTGACTTTGGTGATCCCCTGACTTTTCATTTAGTGCCACTATGAGGTTGACATTTTTGTTTTTTTCTTGAAAGGTCTCGACAACTATTGGATGGATTGCTATGAAATTTGATACAGGCATTCGTGTCCCCCTGAGGATCAACTGGAACTTCCTTGGTGATCCCCTGACTTTTCCTCTAGCACCACTATCAGGACAAAATTTAATTTTGCCCAATATTTTGGTTTCTGCCTTAATACTTAAAATTAGCATACAGTATATTAACATACTAACATACTAAACTAAGGTGGTGATAATGGTAAAAAAAATGACAATGCTAACAATCACAGACTGTAGACTCTTGTTCCTCTACTTTTTGCTGCATCTCACATGAACCATATCTTCCACTTTAATAATCATCAATGTCCTAAACATTGTGGCTTTAACACCCTCTTCCTATTTCCTTTTTTTCCCCCCTCATTCTGACATTGATGAATTAATAAGTTACACCACACTGGATTTTTTGATTTTGTAAAGAAAACAAGCAGACTAAACTTGAATACATCTCTGCCTGCTGCTGCTGCTGCTGCTGCTGCTGTATTCCCAGAAGTCAAAGTAGGACTATAGGCTTTACTTGTTGATAATGCAAACTAAGTCCCTCTTTTGGTTCTAAAGGAAAATCAAGCCAAAGGGGAAAAGTAGCATATTTCTTGCTGGACTAAATGTGGCTAAAAGTCACCTCATGCAGAAAGAAAGGGGGATGACCAGAATACAAATTTGGCAGTTGGCACTACTTCATGTCTGTCCTAATCTACGGAGCCAAAGGGATTACAGGGCAGCAATGTCCCAGCATTTTAACCTGACATATTCACTGACCGCTACACTCTATCTATCTGTCTGACACACTGTCCTCCTGCTGACTGTAAGCAAGGCCTCATTCCTCATCTGTCAGTGGGAGTGGATGGAGACAGACAGACAGAACAACTGACTGACTGACTGACAGACTAAGCTAGCAGCTACAGTTGTCTGGGAACACTGAGTCCAATGAAGACAACACATTCTTATCATAGCCACAGAATGTTCTCGGAGTTGTACATCACATAACGTCCCTGGAAAGGACCCATGGGCAAAAAATATTGAAACTTTTCCCTGCCTCTTTCCAAAACGTATTAGTATTGCAGAGCTGCAGAGTCTTATTCTTCATAACCAGAAATCCCTCCAGAAGTACAAATATTGAAAAAGGAGCAGCTTTGGGCAATTGGGTTAAAAACTGAAATGTCTGAGTGGTTGCTTGGTAGAAACACTATAATACAGCTTTTGTCACAGTATCTCCTGACAGTCCTTTTACAATTTTTGGTGCAGGATGGTACAAATAAAAGAGGTCATTTGGATCTCAGATTATCTGCAGTTGTGAAGATGAGAGATTTCAGGTGCTCAGCTTTATTTACTTTTATTCATTTACAAGCCTTTTGCACCTTATTCCAGATCTATTCGTGCCTAAAGACATGTTGATTATTCATAAAACCAGGGCAGGCGCTTGGAAGCAGGTTGCGCATTTTGCATGCAATCAGTGAAGTGCACCGCTCTTCTTATTCCAGATGCATTTAAGGGAGGATCAGGCAAAAAAATGGGTAAGTGTGGTTGATGGCACATTCTGCTGGATTCATTAAGGTCCATGCAATTTGCAAGGGTCAGTTTTGTATGGAAAATGACCTGCCTTGAAAGCAGGTGCTGATATGCACACGTCCTCTGTGTTAATGGAAGGTCGTGATGGGGGAAAAAAGAGCATTTAATTTAACTTTGTTCCAGGGAAATCTCAATGTGTCGAAAAGGGGGCTGCATTGAATTAGTTCAACAAATTGCAACAAATTCTTAGATAGGAGAGGCCACAAGAAAAATAAATTATCTAACTACAGTATTAACACAAACCAGGAGTGGACTGAGTTGTGGCTGTGTCTATCTATTAAACTGCTGACGCACAATGGCGATTACATTCTTTTGATAAAATATTGAAGTTGTGGTGGCTTATCCTTTCTTTTGTGTGTCTCTTTATGTGATTCAATCTTTCTATTATTTCGTTGGGTTTGTTTAGTAATTTAAGTTTTTTTTAGACTTAAACAGCTTTAGTAAATGTTTTGGAATGTTGTTATTTATTTCATTACTATCCTTAACTTATTTAAAATTTATGACTACAAGTATTTTAGCATGACTAGATTTTGATGTCTTTTTTTTAATGTGCTAATCTTAGAAACGTTCTACCACTGAACCTTGTAAAAGGATGGTTAAACATTTTTGACATCCCTCGCCAGCACTCAAAATGTTGATGCAACAGAGATCTCCCAGCTAGGTGTGTCGCTTACCACAACTTCATACTATGTATCGCAGTCCTGAATGCCTAAAACCCAAACATTTCAGTCACTACTTTATAATATTAATTACTGCCACAAGTGGCAGCAGTGCTGAGCAGCACTCCAGTCAATGAGCATCATCTTTGATTTAATATGGATTGTATTGACTTTAATCATCCCCTCACCATCTGCCTGGCAGTGATAATTCACAAGGGAGCTTGCTTTCCCTCCAATGATTTTATACTTTCAGCATTCTTCCTCTAACAGCTTTTATGAGTGACTGATATGCCAAGGTTGCCTCTGATAGCCATTGCTAACTCTGACACATCGTATAATGGTACTGGATTATCACTAGGATATGGCATGGGTACACAGACAGAAATCTGGCATTATTCCGATTGGCACATCCTCATATTTGTTAAGCATTAGCCAGTGAGTGAGAGACAGACTAAGCTAAACTCAAAGGGACTCAATTAAAATACATTTGCAGACTTCCGGCACCTGATCCAAACACCTAGTACAAAGCTGTCCATGATATCAATCAATTTGGCACCGTCTAAGAAGAAGGTAGCTTAATGATCTGAATATAATGACAAAGATAAGCAAGAGGGACAGACAGCAGCAGTCAGCCATGCAAATCACAAGGCAAAACAATGAGCCTGTATTTATATTCAGAAACCTCCGTAGGACACACACACACACACACACACACAGACAGCTTAATCAAGAGGCAGATTTGATTGCAGCACTATTGAAAGAGGGACGTCTGCACAGACGTGTGGAGTTCAGATCGACCGTGACGATGACTTGTGCTCAGTGTGTTGAACTGATGTGATGCGACTTTAGCTCTGTAGTTACACAAGTGGACACAAATGTTTGAGTGACTGATGAAGCATCAATCTCTTTTTAGTTTGAGGTCAGTCTGATGCCTTCTAGTTAATCAGTGGACACTGAGCACAAACACTGTGCAAAACTACACAAAATGCAAGCAAACATTAGAGTAATTGGCCACTTATTACACAGCACATTGATTGTATAGCTACAGTATATACAGATAGATATTGATACAGCAATATAAACTCAGAATGTTTATTTGCTGGATTGGAGGCTTTAAATGGCAACCGCTAATCTAACATGCTTCAACATCTCAAGGCAACCAGCCTGAACTCTGACCCCTGAGGAAATCGTTGGAGATTAGTGTCAGTCAGTAACCGAGTGGAGTCTGTCTGTGGTGTGTGATGATATCTCCATGATAACCTCCAGTCAGACGTTTCTATCAGCAGGGAAAGGGTCCCCCCATGACCTTGGACAGAGGAGCAGACATATTTTATTCCTCTGTTCCTCTCTGTGACTGCATGCAAGAGACTCCAAGATTGTTGCCTTTCTGATTTACAGCAATCAACCGTGGCAGGTATTCTGAGCCCACGGCTACATGATGAAAGAAACCCAAACTGCGAAACTATGCTGAGTCAATACTGCTTGGTATTTTCATAACTGAATTTTGAGGATTTACTGTGCATTACACGAGCTTATGTCAAGTTTGTCATTGCCTTGAGCCACATTTAATGCAAACAGACACTAAAAAGCAGTTTGTATTTTTTACCTATTAGATGACATAAATGTAGTAAAAATGACATGTTTCTAGTGGGCTATCTATGCTTGACAGTGTTTAATTGGTCCATTCAGAAGAAGAAAATTATGTGTGTATAGTTAATTGTAACACTAAGCTTAATTATGACTATGTGGGTTTCCCCCGGCAATATCTGGGTCATTTTAGGAGACAAGAAACAAGCCCATTTGCCAGCAGGCCATTCACACGCCACATTTGCCCTCATTCAACTGTGTTGCCATCAAAGCCAGCCAAAGCCATCTGCCACTGCACCGTGCACCGTGCAGTGCCCAGGTAGGGCAGAATTGGTGGAGGCTTATCATTTACTCCCAGACTGTGAGGGAACCTCTGTTTTTAAATTTCCATTTCTGCAACCTTTTTTTGTGCAGTGTGTCAAATATAATATATATAGATTTTTTCTTTTATTTACAATGACAGTTCGTGAAGCAGCGGTACACTGGGTTTGGATGTGAGCAGTGTTTGTCACATTTCTATGCTAAACTGAACCTCAGAACATAATGAACGGGCATCCATGTGTGTTATCAGGCAGGAGCCCCTGTCTTGCATTTAAAACACTTCTAACACCACACTGCCTACAAAATGTGACAGTGCCACAGTGGCTGTCTTTCTCCCCCCCTCTCTATTTCTGTTATTCCACTTGAAAAAACACTTATGAGCTCAGATTATCCAAGTCACATTATGTCCTGCTATCAAACTTAATAGATTGGACCTTTAACTTTAAGATCTGTATCAGTTTGCTACGTTTTTGATTGCTATCAATCAAAGAGGTTTTCTGTGTGAAAGGAGGGATTTTCAGAAGTGTCGCAGAATATGGCCCAGGAGGCAGGATTGTGGGTAAAGTACCAGAGAAGATGGAAAGCTAGATTTAAATGCAGATCATGGGCAGTAAAGAATAGTTTGTGCTATCAATTGGACATTTGAGTTTATTGTAGAGATAAAACGATTAGGTGATCAATTAGCTGATACAGAGAAAAAATGAAACGTTAATGATTGTTAGTTGCAGCTGTGGTTTTGTCACAGCTTTTTTTTTGTATTAAAAAAAAAATAAAAAAGGAATACCGCTAAACCACAGTATCACATGCATCACTGAAACACTATATTTCAATCAGAAGTCTTTGTAAAGAGAAAATCCAACACTATGATTTAAGCTTTGGTTGGAAGTTAGGCATGGATGAATTTGTGCTCAAAAGTAAATTAAAACCAGTGGAGAAGAAATAATACAGTTGAGAATGAACAATAGCTGATCAAAGAGAAAGACTATGACACACACACACAGTGAAACCAAACCTGTGAATCTAATCTCGTGTTTTCCTTGGCAGCAAACAAAAAGCTAAAAAAGAAACTTTTCACAGACATTATGTAACATGCCTGTTGTGGACAAATAGATTTAAAAATGACAGCATTTGACGCAGTCGATACATGCTGTCTATGGATTATTCATTGGTGGATGAGCTACTTACTTAAATTCTCTGCAACATTATACTTGTCAGACCAATAATAAAATACACTAAGATATCTTACACTTCATTTGAGTTAAAAGTTAGATTTTTGAGCAGTTAAATTGGTAAAAGTAAAAATGACATTACTTATCTACTGGATTCCTTCGTCAACAACACGTGTATACACACACACACACACACAAACACACAACACACACACACACACAAACACACACACATAAGCTAAGGATAACAGCTGAGCAGGCAGATGTCCACACAGCTGTGGATACAAAAACAGTTTTGACGACTCTTTTCTTTTAAACCAAGCCAGGCTTGAGACTCCGGATAAAAGTCTTTAGAAATTGAATACAATGATGATTAAGAATAATATTGTATTCATCTCTCTTGGCTTCAGGTTAGTCTCCCTATTTCTGTACGATAAAAACGATAGAAACCAAATTGATGTAAAATTCCTAATAATTCCTGCCAATAAACAAGTGCTCCTCAAACTAGATTTTTTGAAATGCACATAATTCCACTTGGCTGGAAAATGGGTCATTTCCCCAACTGCTGGAGCTTACCTTTGAGTGAGCCAATTTGCCAGTTTCAATTATTAAAGGCAGCACCTGTCTCCTTTCAAATTTCAGTGGCTCAGATCACTGTGCGAACACAGCCCTGAAGAGACAAAAATCCACTCTGTTGGCAGATTTTAAAGCAACAGCCATCGAAATGAAGTAAGATGTTGGTGTGATACAGAATTCAAAGAGGAGTGATGCAAACGGACCACATCTGCTGGGATATCTAGTCACTCTCCAGCCTTCCTCTATCCCTTTTCCTTACCAAACCCTCATTGAGTAATTGGCTTTCTCTTGGCATGGAGTTGTCCAATCTAAATGGTAATTTGGAAGGCCCTCTCGTCACTGGTGGTGATGCTTGTTTACTGGAAGACAGTTACTCTATACGAAAATTAGAGTTGTAATGAGAAGGCAGGGGTCTGTCCGACTGTCATGAGACAATACATGTCAAAATGGAGAATCTGGTCTAGAGCGCTTCATGTGATAAACTACATATTGCCTGAGGCTCGGCAGTTGTGATCCCAGAAAAAGGAATTAGTCTAAATTTACTTGTTTTCCCTTTTTTCCCCTTTTAATTTAGTTTATCAATGAAGCCCTTTCTGAGTGTGTATGCTCTCTCCTTGTTTACCTGTGTTTTCCCCAGGTGCTCTGGTTTCATCCCACATTCAAAACACATGCAAGTTAGGTGTATTGGAGTCTCTTAAGTGTCCATAGGTATACGTTTTCATTCTCTCTGTATTAGCTCTGATGGATGTGACCTGTCAGAGGGGCTTCCCTGCCTTCCCTGAGATAGATACGGGGATAAGACCCAGCCACCTTAAACTTAAGTAGAACTAATGGAGTGAAGAAAGACAATAAATCAACATGTTAGGTGAACAAATAACAAGAACGTTACAATTACTCTGCAGATTTTGGATTCTGTTTGTTTCACCAAAAATGGTGTATAAACATCTTCCTTACGTTAAGTAACGTTAAGTAATTTGAATATACTGCCAATTAGCGCAACCTTTTCCTACACACTTAAGTATGTTAGATGTCCTCTCTGTTGACAAAATAAATAGCAGGTCTAAATTTCATCCGTCATTTTGATATTAAAGTACTGAAGTCAAAGCCACAGGCATCTGGGAAAATAATCTTCTGTCATGTCCTCTGCTTTTTTTTTTTTTTTTTTCTTTCTTGCTTTCTGACCTTGCATGGTCCGATCATCAAAACATCAAAACATTCACCCCATGTTTTAATCTTTGCTTTTGGATGGCATCTAGGATGGAAGTTGCAAAAAAAGTGCAGAAAGGGAGCAACATGATTTCAGGGCCCATTTCTGCAATGCCTTCTAAGGCTTAAGAACTAATTCTATAAGTAAACGCCAGTTTAATAATGCTCCAAAGCCTGAAAAAGGATTAAGAGTTGCATTCAAGCATTACAGTAAATCGTTTTTATCACATACAAAATGGTTGTTGCAGGTACTTAATCTGCCACAATCACAACAAGATTTCATGGCCACAGACCTTGTAAGAAAGGCCGCTAGCTTGTTGCTTTTAGTTGGTTTTACTTTAATAAGGTTACATTCAATTACAGTACATGTGACAATAATAATGCCCCTGTTGCCAAAACTGTGAGTGAAGTAATTGTTTTTTAAGATGCTCACAATGGTTGCATAAACTGGCAATCCCACACAATAATCCAGTTTACGTGACTATCCAGACAGAGTTATGATTTTTTTTTTTCTTTACAAAGATAACTGGTTTCAAACTCCTTAACGAAACATCCGCTGGTTTGCATAAACTTGCAGAGTAGTGGCCAAGTTTGATGTCACACAAAAAAACCTGGTGTTGGTTGCCCATGATTTAATTAATATAACCACTGTGGATCAACATGTGTCATGGTGCGGGACTCTTTAATTTAGAGGCTGTCCTGAAGACTTCAAATGGTTGTAAAGATTTAATCAACTGAAGGGGAAGTATTTGTGACAGACTCAAAATGTTGTGAATGCTAGATACTTGGAACAATAACACAATAAGGTCAGTACATACTGCTTTTTGGCATGAGGAAAAAAATTTAAGGAAGAAAAGGTTTTCTCAGCAAATACTGGGCATATCTAAAAGATTTGTGCTTCTATAAATACGAGCAACAAAAGAAAGCTGAGGTTAAGTAATTTTTCGTGTTGAGTCCCTCTCCCTAAAACAACTTTCTGGCTTTAAACTGAAGAACTTGCCTTATTGTTAATGCACAACCAAGACTTAACCTGTGTCTCTCCCTAAGAAGCCTTCAGCTACACAGCAACACGCAGGCTTCAAGTGATTTTCTGACAGGTCAGTGAAACTGAGGGACTGAACAAAGAAAATTACTTTGGAAAGAGTGTCTGGGGATGACAGCATGGATGAAAAATAGACCATTGCTGAAGTTTAATCTCAAAAGGACGAGTGCCCATAAACACACATACGGTACTCATACTATATACTCATATATCTTTTATACTGAAACACAAGTAGCATGTTATATACATATATAATACCATTTTTATGAGACCACAAAAACAAGCAAGCAAGAAAGGACTGCCCAACACTGCCAAGTATTAAAATAAAATCAATATATGACAATTACAGAATCGTAACACAGAATCCTATGCGCATTACAGTCACAGTTTGAGGCAGACAAGGGCTCCCGAAGTGAAACCAGAGGCAGTAACAAAAAGGAGTCATATTTAATTCAGGACACTTGGCCTCAGGTATGAGTAAATTCACAGCTGCACTCTCTCCCCCACTTTCTTTCCTCTTGTCATCTTTTATTGATTCACAACTCAGATTACATTCCCATGATATATTTGGGTGGAGGGGCATTATCTGAGGCAATGTTCAGAATGATCCAGCCACATGCCCCCATATCCATAATAATTTTACAATGCCCTCTATGCATACCCAGCTGTTGCATGCTAACCTAAAGCCATCTGCCCATGCATAATTCCTAGATTCCTTATTGTTGGCTGCATATACATATACATTACCAGAATGTCTTTAAATAATGCAAACCTGATGGCTATGCATGATGGATCCATATCTCATTGATTTCCCATTGAAGACTATGAGAAATATGGCTGGATGCATTAATCACTGCATACATTTTGCTCATGTGTCACAAAGTCAGTTTATATTATTTCTATGTCACTGACAGGTCCAGTGGCTTTTTACAATGGGTTGTATGACAGATAAATAGACAATAGACAAAAGGGCTATTCATTCAAGGGATATTCATGTCTGTACATCTCTGCATATTTTGTATAGATAAAAGGCTAAAAGCTACTGTAGAGGTTGACTCCAATGTTGACTACAGATCAAAACTGGTAGCAGTGACCTTGGGAAGCTACAGTATATACAGTAGCATCTCCTCTGCGGGTATAATGTTGCTCACATTTGGTTGTTATTGTCATGATCAGTTCTGTTAGTCTGTGTTACTTCCTGTTTTATTTTGGTAGTGTTCTGTCTTATCCTCTTGTTCCTGTCAAGTTTCCCGCCAGTCCTAATCAGCCTTATGTGTTTCACCTGTGTCTCATTGTCTACTTACCTGGCCCTATATATACACCCAGTGTTTTCCCCTTCCCTCTGCCAGATAATCTTCGCCCCTTGTGTGTCGTTATCCAGCGTTGCTTGTGCTTCCCCGTGTTACTTGTGTATGACCAGTTTTTGATACTACAACTTGTTTTGCCTTACCCTTTGGACACCTTCGCTCTGTGTACTTGTACTTTGCTTCTGGGACAGTAAAAGCTCTGAACTGTTTACGTGTGTCGAGTCTGCTCTGTGGGTCCAATCTCTCTGTGTGCCTGATAGTTATGGTATAAAACTTGACTAAAAATCCAACAATAGCATACTGTCTTGCTTACTGCTGGTATATTTATGAATTTATGACGTTTTGGTCTGCTTGACCTTCATCAGGTTAAAGGAATTCAAACTGAAGTACTACATGCCATTGCTACTTGCTTAGCCTGGATTTTTTTTTTAGGTTTGCGCTTTCAAGTCAGCACCTACTATTGTGGAAAGGAAATGACTTTCCCTTGTGCAAGTGAAATAAATCTCGGAAAAGTATGTGCAAGCGTTTAATATCAGTATGTCTGGCTGGGAGTTGGTGTTGAAAGGTTGTGACTGGGGGAGGCGGCATTTAACTTAAAGAATAGCCACAGTGACGAGCTGATGGGCTGAATTGTCCTGCTCACACACACACAAAGCTGCAATGCCAGTTCAAAATAGTTTTCATCCCTTGCTTTACAGAGTTCATGTGCATTTTTTTCTTCTTTAGGGACCTGATCTGTGTCACGCAGTGCTACTGTTCTACTACTGTTCATGCTTTGAGCAGCCAGTGTAAATTCCACCACTGAGTTATGCTCCACGACCTAAACTACATCCAGACCTTCTGGACTCGGCATTACTCAACCACATGATGGAAAGATCATGAAGACAAGAGCAGGAAGCTTGGCGGCTACAAGCAAACATCCATCTGATCCACAATATAATAAATATAATATTTGATCAAGCGGATGTGGCAATTATCCACAGGACACTCAGTATATTTAATTTGGGTTGTTTTGGGAGAGTTGGGTGCCCTGCTTCAAATACATGGTGTTCTAGTAAATCTGGTGGAAGCTACTTCTGAAATTGTACCCTGTGTCTCCTGCAGATCTGTGGTGTGAGAAAACTGCAAAGAGGGGTTGGATGTCTGTGGGTTTGATGTTATGACAGTATGATTGATTTTTATACACACTAGAATGGGATAAAATTCCAAATGAAATAGGCTTTTGATGAGAGGTTTTTCCCCATTCCTCGACCTCTGGACTAAAGCTGATATGGCAACTGATCAACTAGTTTAGCTCTGGTAGCTCCGGAGCTGGCAGCTACGATCCTTATGAATCTTCAACAGGGACATGGACTTTACTCTCACTTACAGAGTGCCTTAAAAAAAAATAAATAAATAAATAAAAAAATTAAAAAAAAGCTTTTTGGTGCTGTATACAACCGTCCTTGTATGTATTTGTATTAGTGATAGCTTGTTTCCCCTCCCTTTTATAGGCACAATACTCAACCAAGAAAAATAACATGATATGGTCAAAATAATGTGAAAAACCTCAGAAATCAGTAACCTTCGTTCAGTATATACTGTATAGTTGTTCCATTAGTTTGGGAACCACAGAAACACAAACATACATAGTGAAACTAGGAGGCTATATGAAATCATTTGGAACTAGTGTCTGGCTTCATTAACATAGTAATTGGCAAAAGTGACAAAAACATTTCTGAGATTCTGACTTGACTGAAAAAAAGCAATATATTATTGTTGCTAATCGGGTAAAAGAAATTATTTAATAGCCCACCTAAAAATTCAAAAATTACATTTATCATAAGAATATTAAATATCGAGTTTCAGAAAGTGTGTCAAACTATGTGAAGCAAACACTAACAAAATCCTGTCACACTAATCTTAGATTCCAACAAAGGACAGTGAAAACAGGCCTATGATTGTCAGAATTTATGTTGAACAGATTCACCATGATGAAATAGCATACGACATGACAGGTCATGTAAGATGATTTCTCTCGACTCAGTTTCAACCCCGAGGCTTGGTTTTCCAATTCAGTACCGAGCCTGATGAAATAATGAAAAGGGGGAGGCATTTTTTAACCTTTATTAGACAGTGACAGTGAAGAGGCAGAAAGGGGGAGAGAGATTGGGGTATGACATGCAAAAAGTGACAAAGGTCACCAGCTGGAATCGAATGGCGATGGTTGTGACCATGTGGCATGCGCTGTAACCATTCAGCTACGGAGGCGCTCCGAAAAGTATTATCTAAATCACCTACAATCCCTATGTTCAGTGACAACAGTTTTACTGTATACTTAAGGTCAAAAATAAACAATAAGTCACTACTAAATTATATTTTTTAAAGCCACTGAACTTTGTTTCAAATCTAGAGTGTTCCTCTGTAATATTAAATATTCATTACTGAAAAGGCAACAGTTTAAGTTTAAGTTAAAAAAAAAACAAAAAAAAACCTGTTAATATTTATGGTTTGATCAGAATTGATCGACTGTGATTCAAATTAGGCTAAATCCTGATTGGTGCATGGAAATGTGATGTCATCGTTTCCCAACTTAGCCCTGCCCACTTAAAACCAGTGAGAAGAGTACAGACAAAAACACAAACACTGACATCTCTAATGTGGGATGACCAAAACTGTTCACACTTTGGCAAGAAATTGTGCACTGATATAGGACCCCATCAGCCACAACAAGAAGCTAATTGAGGCCTTTAAATCATCGCTCACATCAGGGATGTCTGTCACACATTGTAGATTAACGTTTAATCAAAACATTGCTCAGTCCTAATGGTGACAATTTATACCACCATAGCTCTTTCACTGGGAAAAGTACAGTAATCAAATGCCCCAATTTTTACTAATTCAGACAGAAGCAATTTTACATCCTATAAAACCTGATTTTAATTATTGCATTAGCCACTCAAATCTTTTCCATTTCTCAAAAAAAAGCAAGAGCTCCTCATCTTTTACCTGTAAACCTTCAGTGAGTTATAACCATATGCTTCCAAGTCATAACTCAAAAGCAACATGAATACATATCAGTAGCAGACTTGTGTAAGCCCAGTGTTTGACCTTTGCATAATGAGGACAATATCTGTAGGTGGCCCTCCCACGCCTGTCATCCCACTGTTAAGCTCTGTGCACACATGCACACTCGAGTTGTTAACACTTTAACAAAACTTGCCACGCTCCTTTAGTCAATTAGTTATACCCGCGGATTCCCGAAAGACTTTCTTGTCAATCGGAGACAGCGGTCAATCACATCGTTAAGCTCGATGATCTACTTCCAAGAGGTGAAGATGAGGCATGAAAGGAGAGCAGAAGGAAGGGATAGAGAAAGAATAAGAAGCCAGGACAGAAGGAGGAGAAGTATCCTGGAGAGATGTGCACAACAGACGAGAGTCTCAAGAAACAGGGAAGAGGAGGGTAAAAAGAACAAATGCCAGAGGGAGAGTGTTTATCTGGATGTCACACAGGGGAAAGGGATGGGAGGCTGTGATTAGAAAGACAAATTGCTTCATTCACAAAACATGAGCTTTACAGAGACACATCCAGCCAGCAAAGTGCCATGGAACTGAATTTGGACTGCCAGCTTTGACTGCTTGAAACAATGATGCATAAAACAGTGAACTGTCACAATACTCTTGTTGTAGACTCAAATGAAATGTCTTCCCAAACAAACAGCACATTTTGTATTTGCACATAAACAAGTGGTCCTCATTCTTTAGTTTCCAAATAATTTAATTAATATAATTTAGAAATACTGATGTATATAAATATAAAATATACTTTGAGGGGAAATCACTGCAAAATCAATATAGTACAAAAACACAAAGGTATTTAAGGCATCAATCAAGATGGCTTCTGTTTGATGGCGTTATCTAGGGAGGCTCTGGATCCCTCAGATTTCCTTTCATGCCAGTTGATCCTCATATTGCTTACGGAAACAGTCTCCCACAGGAAAGAATTCCCAGGAACGCTCCTGGTACATTTTCCACACATAGGATTCCTGGCAAAGACAACAGAGTGGTAATATATCTTTAAGTCACTAACTATGCCAAACTTGTCCATTCTTTGACTGTGAGCTCATTAGATCAGTATAATAACAATCTAAACAGTGTCCACAAAGAATACAATTTCAATTTTAAGATCTTCCAACATTTGTCTGGTTTGATGGATAAACGTTTTACACATTCCGCCTAGCAGCTCCCTCTTTAATCTACACCTGAGAAAGATACCACGCAAAAATATACAGTTTATCTAGGGATAAAATAACAATCCTAACTCCATTTGGAAATAGCACCCAATTGTCCAAAATGTTTCAAGCTGATAAAATGTTTTATATTTTCTTCCTTTTATCAATTCTGCAGCATCACATTCAAAATTAATTCTGTGCCACAAAGATAAATCCAAATAAGAATGGATTTACTATTTTTATATTACACTTAGGTACACCACATGTGAGATACAAGAGAGAAAGAGAAAAAGATGCAACCCTTTAAACACAGTGAAAACGTTTTCGCTGATTGAAAGCACTCCTCTTTGCTTCTCTATGCAACAGGTCAATTAAAATATGTTACAGTGAAAAGATGTGAAGACAAGTGCATTTAAATACTTGCCCACTTGCAATGTGAAAGCCCCCACTGGCAGTGGTTTATGAGTAAAAAGAGTAATTATAATCAAGGGCTATGCCTGGCATGTGTATTATCATAAAATGTGCATGTCAAGACTGATAGGACTTTTGAGAGACAGTGTGAATACAGATTCTGTCTTAGTTGAAAAGGTTACACTACAGCTTTGTCATTTCCATGGCAAATGCTGGAATTAAAGGTCACCGGGACATGGAGGAACCGTTGTGGAAGGGTATATTAAGGAATGTGAGATTTGGCAATGACAGTAGTATTGTTTAAGAGCTTTAAAAATGCACACCTTGTTCTCGCTTTGATTGGAACATGCAGTAAGACAGAAGGGAAAATGATTGTACCTGCCCCGTGTGTTCTGTTTCATCCTTGTTAATAAGGTACATCAGAAAAAATCTGTAAGGACACAAGAGGGATTCATGTAGCAACTCGCATACCTCCCACATATACTTGGATTCGATTTGGAGGGATAAACACTCGGGTAGAAATTTATAGCATTAAATTAAGAGCCTGTGCACAAGTCCTAGGATTGTGGTGATTATGAAAACAGTTGTTAGGTATTTCAAGTGGAAATGCAACTAGAGATAGCAGCTTAAAAACTGCTGAATTATGAATTACGATGTTTCAGTCTGTACCTTTATCAGGTCAGCTTAAAAGGTTGCATGAATGACGACCACACATACATAGACAATGAGCAGGGAAGAGTCCATCAGTCAGAGGATGCAAACACATCTCACGGAATCCATACTAATTATGCTCAATAAGCTCTTGCCAATGGCAATTACTGATGTGACAACAGTGCACAATGCAACACCACCTTCCAAATAACTGTTTTTAACCATCCACATAGCAGTGATCAACTGTGCATCCACACAGGTGATGTACGCCGTTTGTATTATATATGCAAAACAATTGAAAAAATTAAAAGAAAATTGTATTATAATACATTTTTTTACCATGACATTTTTGAGATGATTGACTCAGGTAATTCTTTTCTGCTTTTAATGCTTTAAGCTCTACATAAACATTTTGAACACATTGTGAGGATTTTTATTTGAGCCTTGTTCTAGTTAGCACCGTTTTTTTATGTATCGTCATGTTTTCTTTTCTCATAGTATACAAGGATTGTTCTACTACTATTTTGTACTGTTTTATATTGTTCGTGATAGAAAAAGCTTATTGACAGTGAGGAGTATGGATGCTGCAAGATGTGTTAGCGTCCTGTGATTGGTGGATTCTTACCTGCTCATGTCTATATTTGTAGCTGGTGGTGGAGCTTCTTGACATTTTAAGCCTACGGACTAAAATGCAGGATTTTTTTCTGCTTCTCAGTCAATAGAGTTTGGTTCTAAGCACCTGTTACTAAGACTGTGAGGTGTGCAGCGTGATCAAAATGCAACAATATTAACAAACATATTAGTAAAATATTGATAAATATGAAACAAGACAGTGGTTTGAATCTGAATTATAAATGCAAGTGCTGAGGTGGCTATTAGGGAAGCTGAACACAACGCTGCCTTTAATATTTTACACCAAGAACAAGCCTAAAACGAAACAGAATAACACATATTGTATCAAAGTATGGCAATAATGGTTTATAGGGATATACTGTTGAACAGCCAAGTGGATGAATGATTAACCAGTAAGAACACTGATGGAGGTGTTTCTTATAAAGGTTGAGTGATAATGGAGCGTGCAGAATATTTACGCTTCACTATATCTGTGAAAGGTAACACGATAACAACATGACATGCCTTTTTAGTGACAACATATCAAGTTGTGAGTTTTAGTATTTGTAAAATTATTAGGTTGAGACATTGGAAACCCGAGGCATGAAGGTAGTGAGCCTGAATCAACTCACAGATAGTTGGCCAAGTTGTGCTCCTGCAGAGTGTGAGTCTCGAAGCCATGAGGGACTGTGTCAAAGTATTCACTTCCTATTCCACATATAAAACATTTGGTCTGCAGGAGGAGAAATGTAAAACATGTAATGATTCATGAAACAGGCTTGGACAAACATGATGTTCTCTAGACTATTAGAAAATGATAAAATAAAATCCAAACCTCAAGACCAGAGGCCTTTTGTTTTAGTGCTCTGTGACTCAAACGTTGTATTTAGTCTGCTAGCACAATATGGCACCTTTTAAGTTGTTGTTTTTTTTGCAAAGACGCTCAAAGGACGCCCACAAAAGGCAAACGACTGTAAATATCAGCAATTTAATACTAATATTCCAGGATTACTCACTGCCAGGTTTTCATATGACACAGAGGGGCATATTTGCTGAGGATTTGCATCATTTCGGGGGTACTAAACAGTCAAATCACCTTATTGCCCATATTTACTATGTAGCAGTACAAAGGTTTTGTGCTGGTAAAATGAAAATGAAATGTGTTTTTTGGTTAATGCAATATGTATTTTAGGGCATTCCTTTTTAGGTCTACAAGTTATGGGAGGATGGAAGTAGCAGCTGAAACTGATTTATCATTGCTGACTGCTGCAGAGCAAATTGCGACAGAAATTTAACATCTGCTAAAAGCATCTGTAAAATTTGTGGCACTGTTTTAATTTTTTGAGACACAGTGGGAAAGATACTATATAGAGACTAAATTAAAACATGCATTAATAACTGATGTCAGTAAAAAAATAACAATACTATACTATATTCTAATATAATATAATGCTATCATAATCCTTTCACAGCCCCTCCTTGATCTCTTTAGCCTTTGGGCAATCTGTAAAACATTTTGTTTTAATTCTTCCTGAATCTGTTTTGTAGTCGACTGCACAACAGCTCTCTGCTATTTTTTCCATGTGAATGTGGTAGATACTGAATATTGTGTGTTTGCCACTCAAGTGGGAGTGACCGTAACAACTATGCATTCAGTGACATCACATGTGTACCCTTTATATTTAGAGGGTAGCTCACCACTGTTTGACAGATCCTCTATGCTGCTTTGTTGCCTCAGCAGTCCAGTTTTTGATTACCTGCCTGCCTCTCCTGCACCTTTGGACTTGTTTGCCTGTTCTGATTACATACATGTTGCTGATTGTCAGCCTGCCTGACCACACAATTAAGTCTAACCTTATTTGTCCTACCTGCAGAGTCTGCTTTGGTAGGGTTCTGTTCACACCTGTTGCAGCCTTTAGAGGCACACCATTGAGGGATGTGTGCACTGTGGCTACCTGGTCAATAAAGCTACTCGTCACATGTAACTCTGGTTCAGCAACTCTGAGCAATGCATTTTGTGGAATATTCTACTGCATCTAGCCTTCACTTATTAAACTCTAAATAAACATACATTCTCTAAAACACTAATTGTGTCAGCATGCAAGTATGAGTGAAATGAGACTTAAGAGACTGAAAGTGAAAACGATTTAAACAGTTGACAGAAAAGACAGCAAGTGATATTTGTTTTTATCAAAAATGTATATTCCATTTTGTGCTAGTTACTCTTCAAAATTATTTTAAATACCAGGGATTGTTTTACCAGGGATTCCAGATTGAACTTTCTGTAGCCTAATTATTACCCACTAATTATTCAGGAGAAAGAGATAATGGTATCCTCTCATTAAGGCCAATGGTACGATCGTTTCTGGTGACACGAGCTCCCACAACAACTGAATCTACTTAATCTTGTGCACACAGTCATCTCTTCACACACACTTAAATTAGAAGTGACCTCAAGATTACTTAGCTAGTGACTTAAAGTATTAAATTGGACACACCTTGAGACCACACAAAATGTACTCAAATTGTTTGGATGGTACATATCAGTAGTGCACTTGTGTGTTCAAACGTGTGCGCATACAAGAGACAGTGTGTGTTTGAGAGAAAGTGTCAAATCTCACCTCCATATCCTCTTTCACCTGCTCCTGCTGGTCACGCAGCTCCCCAAAGGCATCAATTATCAAGCCTGAAAAAAGATCATGATTGTGTGTGTCTGTATCTGTTTGTGCACAGGTATGCATGTGCCTGGGTGTGCTCGTCTCTGAATGGCAGGTGTCAGTGAAACTTAAGGACTCAGTGGAATAAACAGATACTTCTTTTTCCTACTCCACATGAAAAATTCATCAAATGTATTCTAGTCAAACAAGGTGAATAAAATGGATTTGTGTGCGTCTTGGTAAAAAACATGTGGTACACATGTTAATGCACGTTTCCAGCAGCTCAGCTTGAGGAGCGGTGTGACTCACCCTGGATGATGGCCAGGAGGATGACGATGACGAAGAAGAAAAACGTGATGTCGAAGACCATGCGTTCCACCTCAAAGTCATCTCCAGCAGGGTCCTCGATCTCGTCACCAATGCCCCCGCCCGCACGCACTCCCACATACATGTGGAACATGTAGCACTGAAAGAAAATACATTCTCATTTATTTTATAATATGGATTCCATCTGAGGATGAGGACACTTTTTCCTCAAATTCCTCCTACTGGCTTTGACAAGGGTATGAAGTAAGGGGAGAAAATGTAAAGTATCCAAGAAGGACTACAGTATTGGTTCTTCAAACTCCAAGGATAACACTGTATGTTGAAAATTCAAACTGCAAAACAAAATGAGAATTTATTTAATGCATTTTCATGCTTGCCTCCATGCTGGCTGCTTTTGAGGGGGCATTTAAAAGTTTCAAACAGGCAGCATTTTTATACAATTTCACAGAATAGTAGAAGGTTTTATAATCAATATTCTTTCCCTCAGACAGTATTTGCCCACAAGGACTATAAAGAGTATGAGGCAAGAAGAATTAACATTCTCTGGCAAGGACTGTACAATGCTTTTACTGTAAGTGCCAAGGATGATAATGTCCACAAGGAACTTGAACTAAAACAACATAAAAATTTTAAGAAACATTCAAAAGTTCAGAAGGAGACTAAACAGTAGAGAGTGAGATGTCTTCAGATTCATATTGTTGCCATTTTGCATCGTACTTGTCTAAAGAAACTTGTTGCAGTATTGTAATAATAGGAAAGGGATTGCAAATCACTGATGCTGAAGTGCTGCTAAAAGACAAGCATAAACAACAACACAGTGAGTGTGACTGAGGATTTAATGTAATATCCCCTGCCTCCTATAATAGTAGGGTTTCATTCAAATGCTATCGCTGCCAATCCGCCTGCTTGTGTGAGTGACAGTGGAGTCCACATTAGAATAAAGCAGGCGGTGGGGCGTTAATGTTGTGAATGGCCAAACAAAGAGCTATGCTGAGGCTTGAGGAGCTGTTTTGTATCCACGTGTCCATCATTTTATGGAAAAGTAGTGGAAGGACTAAGACAAGAGGCTGTTCTCACTTCAACAATGGGGATCACTGTCAGAATCCTCTACCCCTCAAAATCTCAGGAGGTAGAAAATGAGGTGTGTGGCTGTGTTTGCACTAGAAAGATCAACATACAGCGATAGAGAGGATAGATAGATGTAAATAGATATATGTGGAGACAGACTACCGTGTGTGTGTGTGTGTGTGTGTGTGTGTGTGTGTGTGTGTGTGTGTGTGTGTGTCAATATGCACATTTAACTCACAGTGAGCATGTCATTGCACTTCATGTCTTGGGTGTCCTTGTCATCACTTTTGTTGTAAAACTTCCTGAAGAAGTTGAAGGCCACGACAGTGTAGAGATACACGACAACCGCCAGCAGGCCCACAGTCAGGACCAACTGACAGACACACACATAATTACAAAAGGGAAGACAGAGGCAGATGGGCTTTAATACGCTTCTTCATCTTAGAAAAGCCCCAATATAACCCTACAGCGTGAAAGCAAACACCACGTGTGCAAACTGCACCTTTGAATACACATTAAGACAGATGGATAGAGAATTAAAGACAGGCCAACACAAACACACACCTGTTTCCCATTGTGTGTGACAGAGGAAAGGATGGTACGCAGGGTCTTAAAGCCCATGGCGATGTCCAAAAGATGGGCAGCAAAGAAGAAGTTGTTATAATGACCCAGAACGGACATGGCCATGTACCAGGCCAAGTACAAGAAGGACTGTGAGCACACACATAAGCACAGACACACATAAAAACAGGCAATATAGATTACCAGGACAGACAGAGAGACAAATGTGTATTTTAGATAAGGCAGAATCACAGGATATTACCACCGTCACTTCTGCAGCATGTGCAATTGTATCAAACAAAATCTTAGCACAGTAGAACAGGAGATTAAACACATTAGGCATATGTCATAAAACATCAGATATGTTTTACCCACACTGCTTGGTCATATTACATTATCTGTTGACATAAATTGCAGGAAGTGACGCCTTTATCTTGTCTTTGTGGGAACAAGATGGCATACAGAAACAAATCAAGCAAAAGCCATTAAATATTAGACACAACCAAACTTACATTATCAGTGAACACAACTCCTAGTTTCCAGACCTGGTACTTCACATCAATGGAGTTAAATCTGTAATAAACAGCATTATCACACAGATACGTGACGGTAAGAACCTGTAACATAAGGTCAAAATGTCCATTGCTAAAATCAGGCTGATGTTGCTACAGTGTCTTTTCTAAAAGAGAGCCTGTCTGTTACGTGGCTTCATCTCAGAATGTCATGTTCCTCTTCAAGTGCAACATAATGTTCTAGGACCTGCTTTTGTCTGGCCACCACGGTTAGATAACACGCACGCACACACACAACCTCACAAACACGTACACAATATTAGTAAAATGGCTATTAATAATGGCATAGGCTATTAATAATAAACCATGAAATGTTATTTCAAGGCGTTACTAACATGGCCCAGACAAGAGCTGGACATAACAGTAAATAAGCCCATGGTGTTATTGTTTATCAGTGAGATAATTCACCTCTACAGTAAAATGCAATGAAGAAAGAGCTACATCGATTTTCTAATTTGAACATTTTTCATTGTATATCAATACCAGGTTGCCTGTATGCAAACTGACATGCAGCTATCCTACAGAGAAGAAAGCCACATTCATCTACCATCATTGCAAGTGGCTTTGTGTACAGCCACCTGCTTAACTGCATACCATATTACCTATCAAAGGCCAGAATTATTTATTATTAACTATGATGTACAGTATACCACACTGAAATAAAAACGTAATTCATGATTATTTTAACATCTTGTCCTTTGATGCCTTCGTGTATGACAAACATAAACAAGAAAAAACTATTAGAAATCCATCCATCCATCTATACTGCTTATCCTCAGAGGGTCGCGGGGGGGCTGGAGCCAATCCCAGCTGACATTGGGCGAGAGGCAGGGTACACCCTGGACTGGTCGCCAGTCAATCACAAGGCTAACACATACAGACAGACAAACATTCACACTCACAGTCACACCTACGGGCAATTTAGAATCATCAATTAACGTAGCTATACTATTTAATAATCCACCATATTTGTGTCTGAAACTGTATACAAGTCAAAATAAACAACAGACTAGAGAGCTGCAGTTTTCCATGGATCCCTTTAAGAATGTGGAATTGCAAGGACTGCTTTTTTTTTTTACTCACAGAGCACTCCAGGCAGTGTCTCTCTTGAGCCTTTTCCTTTCTTTTCTCTCAGAGCTGAAGACTAAAGCAGCTTGGTCCAGACCTAGGAGTTCACTGATCTTCTCACAGCCATAAAAGTCACCATACTTATCCATCACCTGACAGGGCAAGAAGACAGGTTTACATAGTGACTACAACAGTAGTCTCTTCAGTGTCTTTTCATCTGAATTGAGAATGACAAGAGGTACCTGGCTGAATTCCTCTGCACAGTCTGGACCATAATGAGATGGCAACTTAGTTCTTCTGACAAGATGATGGTGCTGCTTATGACAGCTACTGAACAAAAAAAGTAAAGCTTTTCTGATACCTGTGCTGCCGTTACATGATTTTTAGGGGGCATAGTGGTTGCGCCCCCCATGGTGGTTGTGTAAATGACTGATAGTCCATGTTTTTTTATTGGCTGCCATCTTACAGAATATAAATAATTTCTATTGATCTGGACTTATATTTTACTCCTTTCCTTCCTACTAAATTGTGTATGTACAGTGAACCTTGGACAGTAAATATTTACTTATTTTAATCATATGACAGATGCAGAGTTTCTCCTTATTGTGCTGCCGTGGCTCTAAGAAACTTTATGCCACTTGATTTATTAACTTAAAACAAGAGCCAACCAAATTTAGTTTTATGACAGAGCCATTTTGTTATTACAAACATAAGCACTTCAGCGTATGGTAAGCAGTATCTACAACCTTCAAACTCAAAAGTGGATTACCAGAAGCACTTGAAGGCATTATACCATCTATTTTACTGCAGGCTGCTATTAAATGCAATGTGACAGTGCTAGACGTAGTTAATATAGACAAAGTGGCCACCCCAGTGACAAAAAACTGAAGCCCATGCAGAAGTACCTTGAGATGCAGTGTCACTAATGGTCGCTATATGCTGACTCCAAAAAAATCTCCAGCTCTATGGATCCATTCAAAAAAGTGCTAACTTTCAATTTCAATGAAATTTAAAGTCAATACATTTCTTTCATAAGACATTATGGATTAAATGGCTACTTTCACTTCTTCTAATATGGGTGTTTGTGGCAATAAAAAACAATTTTACTTAAAATTCATGGCTTACAGCGAGGTATATTTCAGACACACAGGCGTCTCAGTCCATCACAATCAGCTGTGGCAGTCCCACTTGAGCCGCATTTATTTGTAATGTTCAGGAAAATGCTAAGACATTCCTAAGCATTAAAATCAATATAGGCAAGAATATGGCTAATATTCTTTCCAGCCCTAATGAGGGTATCACTGATGAGATGCTGCTCTGATGCCTTCCATTTGGAGAGTAGAGGAGGAATGTGCTTCTTTGACAAACCATTGAAGACTTTGGGATTTTGATGACTGGTTCTCTTCATTTAATGCATCTGTGAACTAGTAAAATCAGGTACAGTACTCTAGTTTTATTTAACAGACCTAAAGTTTTCTTTCCTTACAGTATATTATCTAACTAAAATGTTCTCAAAAAAGAAAAAGACCAGTTTAATTAATTGCATCTCCCTTTATAACATGAGAGGCAATATGAATGAGGAAGCTATAGTGTTGCACTGTCTCTGGAGACAATAAAATAGTTTGGTAACTGATGGGGGAATAATTACACCTGCCATTAAATGGATCATTTCATTTCAGTTACTTCTTTTAATGCAGTGTCACTGAGTGAACTATGCACAAAATTGCATACATGGATAAACACATTTAGAATAGAGTATATGCTGTGCTGTAAATCACAGCTGTAGTCCTCTGAAGATCTTACCTTCCTCTTCACAAATTTATCCCAGTAATTACTTGGAAATGATCTGAAAAGACAAAAAAATAATATAAAATAAAATTGTAATTAAAAATGTATTGACAACTGAAACATCGTGAGTGAAACGTTTCTGTACAACTTGTAACATGACTATAAAACAGCGAGCTCGTCAAACTTAACATGTAAAACATGTTTTTATTTGATGTTAATATGACATCAGCCTGGTGGATAATGTGGCTATGAACATACGGTGTGTTAATGACCAGTCGGTCCCATTGCCCTTTGATGTCCTCCTCAGGGGGCTGTTCTGTCACATACAGACCATCAAACTCCAGCCTTCGTGCCACTTCCTTCTCACGTTTGAAGATCACCAACGGTACCTGCCAATCAAATGCACTACTCTTTGTATAACCAGTCCAGTGTTAAGTTGCCAAAACTTTAAATCTCTGAAATTCAGATTAGCTGTTTGGGTCAAAGCCTATCTTTGTTAGCAATGTGCTTAATTGTCAATTATGCTGTGGTTTTAAATTTGTACTCTAAGTCTATATGATGGCGACAAAATAATTCTAAGAAGTGAAATTAGTTTATTATAAATCTGCAAAAGTACGTGCTCAAGCTGGTGTACCTTCAGGCAGTAGTAACCGATAATACAACAGAAAGAGATGATTGTGTGTGCTACAGCCAGGAAATGGAGCGACGGCTCCATGTATCCACTGCTCTCCTCCAGCACAAAATAAACTCTGTCCTTGTTGTCGTCTTTAGCAGCGTCCACTGCCTCACTGTAAACAGACGTGATTACTCCTTCCTCTTCTTGTGACGCAGGCAACGATGCTACCTGGGAAGACAGTATGAGACCGAAAGGAAGAGTGACTTTTTTTTGACAAAATATTAGAAACACACAATATAACACAAAACAAAAACAATTCTACAGCCAAAACAAAAAGACCAACTCCTCTCTTACACAGTCTCTGGTTTTCTTTTGAGCTTATCTAGGAATGCTCTTAATTTAGTTAAACCATTACTTTATAATGGTTAATAGTTATACAGGCTCTAGTAAATCTAAGCAGCAAGTTTATGAGTGTTTTGAGTGGACAGTGTGAGATCAGTAGGTTATGTAGACAGGCTCAAGTCTGTAAATAATTGAAATATTACAAATTTACAGTCATGGAAGAAATACTTAGATCCTTTACTTAAGTAAAAGTAGCAATACCACACTGTTTTACTTAAGTAAAAGCAAAAAGTATTAGTGTAAAAAATACTTCCAAGTATCAAAAGTAAATAGTCTGTTATGCAGAAAAATGGCCCCTGTGAGTCTGGTATTGTTATACATTATATCATTGGATTACTATTACGGATACATTCTTGTGTATGTAGCATTATACTGTTCGGGTTGGTCCAGGTGCTGCTAATGTTGACTACTGTTGTGTAGTTTATAACAAATAATTTGTGAGATAATCCTATGTTTTGTATGTAAAATTGTAATAGTAACTAAAAGAGTAACTAGTAACTACAGTGTAACAGTACCACTACAATTTTGACGTAATTTAGAATTTCTCTCACAAGCACACTCTCACCTTGTAGAAGAGGAGGATGAAGTTGATTGCAAAGGCGACAAAAAGAGCCAGCAAGCGCATATTATAAAAATTCCTTGCAAAGTAATTCTGGGAAAAAAAGAAAAAAGGTTCAGGTTTTCTACTTGTATATGTTCATGCCTGTGAATGCAAAGTGCTTGTAAGTGGGCATATTTATCTGTGTTGGTATGTGTATACATATGTGCACAAGCATGTGTTAGTGTATTTGTATATTACCAGTAGGCTCTTGTTATGAGTGCTTATCATCTCCCAGAGGGCAGAATGTTGGCTCTCTGGTCCCTCTCTGGACTTATTCGAGCATCTCTTGGCTCTCCCTTCTGCCTCTGCTTTCTCCTTCTCAGTTTTCTTCCCTCTGCGAACAGCCCAAGCACAAACAGAGGGAATGTCAAAGAGCTTTATTTTTTTGACATGGGAATATCTGAGATGATTAAATCAAACTTTTACTTCTTAATAACTTCAAGTTGTTTTTTGATTAAGTGTGACATCAACACCACGGTGCTTAATTTGGCAATGATTCATCATCACCACTACCAAAGGCACTATTGTCATTATTTTTTCTACCTTAACTGACTCAGCATCTAATACTTAGGATGTTATGAGAAAGTTAAATAATCCCTCTTTGAGGATTTAATGGGGAAGCAAGAGACTCACTTTACGTCCCCTAATTCAGGCATTTTCTCATCTTCTGTTTTTTCCTCTGTGGTGGTGTGGGCCTTAAGTTGCTGTCAGTAAAATTCATGAGGAAAATCAATAATTAATATGAGTCAGTGCAGTAGCAAAGCAATGCAAAATCAGAAATTGATGCTGAACTAAACATGTGAGATATACAACACACTTAGCATCAAAGATAAAAAAAAAAGTGATGGAAATCATCTCATATCCAAAGATACAAATGATCCATACCGTCCGCTGAAGCTTCTCAGAAAAATCAGCGGTGGTAATTGTTCTGGGGGTTGTGTTGAACAGGTCAGTCAGACTGGCAGTGAGGTCTTGTGTTATAAGTCTGTATTGACCTCCCTCCTTCTTCACTTTGAGGCCGAATATGTCTGACAGTATATCCACCTCCCTGGGGGAGGTCACAGCTGCCACCTGCCTGATCTCCCTCAATTCTCTCTGGGAAGACAAACTAGCAGAGTACTTCCTCAGCCGATCCACACCACTTGGCACCTCCATGACCTCATCAAGAGTTGGCTCAAGGATCCCACTGAGCAAGTCCGATATCCTCATCCTTTTGGCTCCCTCTATGAGCCCACCACTAACAAAGGCTATGTACAGCACATATAAGATGCTGCGAATTACAACACAAATACACCGGACCTGAGCCATAAAAATTAATCTGAGGAAGAAAACAGCTGACACGACGATTTCCTTCAGGGTCATCTTCATCAGTGTCTTCAGGTTTTTGACAGAAAGTAGAGATATCAGCAATAACAACCAATGATACATGAAAAACATTCCCTTGTTGTCCAGACCTTCTTCACTCTCACTCTTTTCCTCTCCTCCTTTTTCAGCATACCTCTCTGCAGTGTCAGAGCCAGATATCTGGGCTGCAAGCTGCATCTCAAAGATGGTGTCCTCACAGAAATTGACAAACATCTCCATTTTCTCCTTCTCTCCACCCTCATTGACCACATCAAAAATGAACTGCCTCTTGGACTCTTTGACCTGAGGCTTCTCCCACTGTGTGCGGCTGGATTCACTGATCTCAAAGTAGACACGTTCAATGCGCTTCCCACTGCCAAGGATCTCAATACGTCCTAGATAGGGCTGGAAGTAAGTCAAGACACACTCTGCCAGTTCCAAGAATGTCCTTAGTCTTGAATCGTTGGGCATGTGTTCAGACAAATTGGTGAGGAGAACGGCGATGCTGAAGCCGATGTCTTTGGCTGGCTCATGGAAGCGATCCACAAAGGCCTCATAATCTACAATTTCACTGCCATCAGTCTCCGTGCAGGAGAGGAGGAAGTGAGTCTCAGATTGGGAGAAGCGCTTGCAATTCTCCATGGCTTTCTGAAAGTCCTTCCTGGAGATGCAGCCCTTATGATCAGGGTCGTACTCTCTGAAGGCATCTGAGGAGGTGAAGTCTTTAAGTTTGAGGAACATGTCAAAAAACTTGAGGATCATCTCCACATTGCCTGATGATTCCACCAACATGTCCACCATCTGCTTTCCAATAGTTCCATTAACAACATTACCTGCAGGGAAGAGAGAGAAGCAGAGAAATAAAGTTCTGGATTAATGATAACTTGTAACCCATTGATAATCATTAATTGTGAAAACACAGCAGGATAAGTGGAAATCTTGCCTTCTAACATGG
Source organism: Macquaria ambigua (assembly GCA_008360985.2). Lineage (NCBI taxonomy): Eukaryota > Metazoa > Chordata > Actinopteri > Centrarchiformes > Percichthyidae > Macquaria > Macquaria ambigua. The sequence goes on along the minus strand of VMKM01000264.1, from coordinate 386,039 downwards.
AGAGCAAAAAAACAACCATGTCCTTTTGTAAATCCATGAGCTCTTTCAGAAGCTCAATTTGCCTTGAATCCTGTGTATAAGAAAATATATTTATAGTTACATTTTTAGCAAATTGTACTTCATTTCATATCTTTCATTTTACGTATTTACAAGACACATTACCAGAGGCAGTTTACAATGAGTGCAACACCAGATTAACAGTAAATGTTTTGTATTAACATTGCCAGCAGACTAAAATGAGGCCTGCTGGGATAGAAACCCTACAGTACACTATCACCTAGATCATTATCAATTTTATGTTTCAGCAGAATCTCAGAGGGAAAAAAGCTAATTAAATGTCAGTGGATCAATGTGCTATACCTGAGAGAGCTTCATCTGCATGTGGGCAAAGACATGGAGGAATCCAACAACAGCATCCCACAGACGACTGTGAGCTAGACTCTGTTGGTTCCCAGTACATGGGCCCTGGATGAACACACTGATGATGTGAGCGGCATCATTTTAAGAAACATCTCAACTAGTAGAAAGACAAGTCAACTTTCAGACAAATTATATATATATATATATATATATATATATATATATATATATATATATATATATATATATATTTATTTTTGTTTTGTTTTTTTTTTGTTTTTTTTTCCCAGGCAGAGCCAGAAGGAAGATGTTGTTATGCCTAGGAGCTCACAGGATTAAAGGATTATACATGAAACATACTTTGACACTATAACATGTAATGGAAACTGACTGACCTGTATGTACTCAGTGAGTGTGTTGAAGACCTGTTTGGCGACTTCGATGGCCTTGGAGAAGTTGTGTTGGCCGTGTACATCGATCACATCCTTCCCTGAGTAGTACCAGTAGAAGTCACTGATTGACTCCTACAGTGTGGCGCATAAAAATATTTGCGGTTCATGAGTTTAAATAAACCATTCTTTTAAAGACATCATTGTTATCAATAAAAGACTAAATATATAATGGTATGATTACATCATGGTGAATTTACAATTAGGGGATCTTCAATCTGATGACAGACAAACCTGTATTCACACAGTAGCCAAATAAAGATTTGCAGTTAGGACCATTATGGTCCTACAAATATTGCAACAATAACTGGAACAACTTGTTAAGTTTGGTTAGCATCACAAAGGAAAACCTGTCACTCTAGGCTTACCTGTACTCTCAGTAAATAGTCCACAGTGGATATTATGATGTTGACAGTGGTGTTGTTGCCTGTTTGTGTTCTCAAGTAATTCTGCAAATCTAACATAAGAGGAAAGTAAGAGCATGCTGAATAGAACGTGAAAAGAGCATTGCAATACATTTCATCCTGTGTAAACAATGTAATTAGGCAATGGGCGTCAACTAGAGCAAAGCCAATGTGTTGCACAGCAATTATCAATCAGTGCTAAGCTCTTATTACCATAATTTTAAACTGACATTGAGGGGAAAAAACAACAAAACCTGTTTTATTCCTTCTTACTTCATTTAAGTATGGGTTACAATATGTAGCACTTTATTTTTTTACAGTCATCAGTATAATCTAGGTGAACTTTGTGACAATGTGTAAGTGGATACAGCATAGGGCAAATAACCTGAGTTGTGTCCTTCACAGAGCAGCTGTAGAAAACGGAAAAGGTCACAGGTTATGTCTTTGTCAAGCATCACTTTCTCTCCTGAAAAAAAGATAGGCAGAAAAGGGCAAAAGATAAAAAGGGTGAAGGGCAAGGAATGGAGTACTACTGTAACAGAATGAATGAGAGAACGTACAAAGAATTTAAAGAGGTAAGTGAAGAGAAAAATCTGGCCAAAATGGAGTGAAGGGAGACAGCTGTTGATAATATTCAAGACTGAGAAAGGCAGAGAAAATAATAGGAATTTGGAGTGTGAATTTAGAGTATGTCCAAGGTCAGGGATCTCACATCTGGCTCTTCTGCTATGACATGGATTCACAGAAACTGATTTTTTTGTTTTATTTCCATGTGAATACAGTACCTGAGCTCTCATCCATGGCCATGCCTAATCCTTCTGCTTTGTTCTGCCTTTCAAATGCATTCAGATCCAGAACACTGGATAGCAGAAAACCACACACACACACACACACACACACACACACACACACACACACACACAAAAAAGGATAAAAAAAGCTTTAGCACTCTTATCATTTTTATCAATCAGTACATGAAGCCTACCAGCCTTTGTGACATTTGACAGGAATTTTCCTACATTTACTCACCTACATGACAGCATGAGTCCAGCCATGCTCTGAAAGAAGCCAACATCTCGCTTCTCTCTCAGATAATCCAACATTTTCTATCAAACAAAAGCATCAAAGACAAGGTCTGATAAATGGAGAAGTTTTTTTTATTACTGCAAGATTTGCTGCAGTGTCTCTGTGTCAAGGCACCGTGTTCCTAAGAAGAGACAGAATTTAAAGGTGATACGCTCTGAACAGGGAAAAGCTCCACATGCTGAAGAAAGGGCCCTTCATTTGAACGAAAATACTATTATCGGAAAAGTTCAGGTCCTCTATGTAAGTGATGGGTTCTGTTGTTACATAATGTGTCACCATGACATGAAAACATTCATCTCTATTCATTAAATATATCATGTTTGTTATGCAGCTGCTACAACAGTAGCCCACATCTTCCACAGCTGTTTACTGTATACCATATTTTACAGATTTACTTTTTAGTTTTAATATTTCTGTTGTATTTTTACTCATTAATATACTTCTTTAATATACAGAATTATTGTGCTTATTTTTCAGAAGGATTTTTTCATCTAGCAATCTAATCTAGCTGCTGCAATATCCTTATTTCTTAGTGTCACCTAATCTAATCTTACCTCTTCTTTATCTTATCTGTGTTAATTATAATAATCTTTGGTTTCATGATATTAAAAACTCTAGTCCATGCCTGAAAGGGAGAAATGGCCAATATCACAGAGTTGTAAATATGCAAACCTATTTTCGGGAACCCAAGAAACACAAGTTGTATAATTTGAGGGGCAGACAGCAATGCAGTATTGTACCTGTTGAACAGTGGCATTCCCTCCGCTGAGAACAGCAATACCCAGCTTCAATGTAGGAGCAATCATGGAGCCCATGACCCCTGATGGGATGTAAAATTTATCACAATCAGAAGATGTACAGTACTGACTCCAAAGAATAATACCGCATGACTTCTACAGATTATGATGCACATTTTAAGTCCAAGAGTCAGCTAATTTTTGGTTCAGTATTCAGCAAACAAAGTATCTTGGTTACGACTGGCTCATCTAAAACAACAACTTACTAAAAGAGAATGCCCCTCAACTAAGCAACAGACTAACCTTAATATGAGTAATTTACTTCAGTATTTAACATTTTCCTACCTTTGCTGGCACTGATGGTTTGCAGGACCATCTCAGAAGCTCCACGACGATGCAGCCGGGCCTGCTGGTACAGCAACTTCTGTTTCTCCACCTCCTTCTCCTGAGCCACAGAAGGTTCAATTCATTACTGTACCTCAACTACTTTGTTTTATCATCTTAAAAAATATATTCATCTTATAACCGTTTCTAATAATTGAATACGTTTTTGCTCATTGAATATAACTTAAATGTCAATGGAATATTATTAATTTAATAATTTATTATTATTGTTATTATTGCAATAAAAAATGAAAAAAGTCAAGCCAGTTACAATTAAATACCGTTAGCAAGAAACACTTAACATCTATTTTAAAAGTAAGAGCCCATTCACTCACTTCAAAGCTTTCCACATCCTGATCTTCATCATCCTCCTCTCTGTGGCAGCTCTGGGAGAGCAAACGTACAATGCAGTGAGGTGTTAAAAAAAGAGGAAGAAAATAAATCAATTTAGAAGAGATACAAAACATACAAACTCGCTGTCCCACGCTTTTTGTTATATATTGCATGTGACGTGCACAAAGGAAAGAAATCCTATTACAACTGTTGTACAGTTTATGTCTCTTTAGTGTTTATTGCTGTCAAATGCTGGTAACTGACCTTCAACCCAATATCAGCAACATTTGTAGCAGCGTCTGCAACATTTTATTTACTTTGTCTCATCTCCTGTACTGAGCATTATTCTGGCCTCCAGAACCAGGAATTATCAAATACAATATTGTCACACAATTATTATTATATTACTACTTCACATGTAACATTACAGGCAGTCAACACTTTCAGAATAATGCATGATTTGGTATGTTATTTGAACACAAAATATTTAGATACTACCAGTCTAAATCATTCTTCATGTTCTATTACCTTGGCCATAATAGAAGCGTAGGACTTATAGAGACTGTCATTTCCAAGCTTACTGTGAACAGGGAAGACAGATGAGATAATATTAGCGTATGTCATGTTTTTGACAGATGCAGCATTTTTATTGACCACACCAGTACACCTGGAATCTGGCTGATTTGATCACATCTCTGCAGTGCAGTGCTCTCCCACCCTAATGTCTTTACAGTGACATGGAGAGAAACAGTTCATTTAATGCTCTCAGATGGCACGTGAGTCTCTACTAATTATCATGGGATTATCACAGCAATACCGCAATGGGATTGGTGGACCAAATCATGCATGAATAAAAAAAGCACTATAAGAATACATATTCACAGGTTTGTTTGATAAACAGATAGGTTAAACATTACGCTGAAGAAAGTGTCCCACCAATGAAGATTTCGTAATCAGTTGTGTCCATGCATAATCTACCCGACAAAAAATGAGATAAAACTATTGGATTACTGTACCGAAACTCCTGTTTAAAAAGCAATACGTGTTAGTTGTACCAGCAAATATAACCTACAAAGAACTGAAACGTATACGAAATTTCAGGCTTTCAGAAAACAATGTACAAAAAAAAAATCAAGTTTCTGACTAATTTAATATGGACTTTCCTGGTGATGGGTTTGGCCAGTAATAAAAGTAGAATGAGGTTTTTACTTCATTATAATGAACACACACACACACACACACACACACACACACACCTCCTTTCTGTCATGGCGCTTCGACTGAAGAGTGTAATGAGTTGTAGGAGGGGATCAATTGGTCTGGCACCATCTTCCACATCCTTTTCTTCCTCTCCGTCTTCTCCACACAGCTCCATCACTCCTCCCTTCTGCAGTCCAGAGAGAGAGTAAAGCCACGGATGTGTGCTCTTAAATAATGTTACGCACTGACCATCCACAGCCTCTGGTGGCTGATTAACATTTACACACTGCAGGTTTGCTCTCTTCCAAACACACCCTATACAGTATACACAAACATACATAACATGATTGTGTTTATGTGCACAGTGAAGACAAAACAGTCTTTATTTGGAACGTCTGCTACATATATACGTACTTAAAATAAAAGGCCCTACAGGCAGCACTTACTCAATAATTCTGCCAATTCTGTCCAAATTCAAACAGTATGTACTGATTCTAACCAACGTTTGAGAATGTAGTGTGTTCACACTGAAATATAAAAATAAGAAAAACACAGAAAACTAAAAACAAAATTAAGTATACTCGAATATGCATATACAATTTGCTTGGGTGTGATGTTGACCAAATTGTGCAAGGTTTTGAGATGGCTCTAATATTATTAGTATTGCATCTTTGGAGAAGACATTTAACTTTTTCTTTCTCAAGTTTCCAAATTTGAAAACAGGTTTTAACTCTTGTATGTTACAGAATTATTTTAAACTACTGACTCACAGCTAAATCCTCCACAAGTTTCTCCTCAAAGCTGTGGTCCTCAGCTGATATCCAGGATTTATTGTAGCCTTGGAGGAACAGGTTTACAGCCCTGTGCCTGGTGAGGAAGAGGAAAGGGTAAAGAGACAAGAAGAGATTTGCATTTGTCCTATTTGCAATACTGTACAAGTTCATACAGCATGTCACTGTTTCTTGGTCTGAACAGTAAAAAGGTTTTTTCTAGAGCAAAGAAGGGAATCCAACAAAATGGATGAAATTATGGTTTTCCCTGACTCATTGTGTGCCTATCAACAGATCCAGATATAGCCCTCAATGAATGGATCAAGTAATAAAATTACTGTGATTTAAAAACAGTATCACTGAAAGGCTAACTTGTCGATTACCCTTTATTCATTATTTTTCCTACCTTGTTTCACTCTTCATTTTGAAGCTTAACTGTTAACATTTTGATGCATAATTTCAGAGGGTCTGAAAAAACTACTCCCACAAAAGACCAAATAAAACCTACATGTCATATCATTAGATGATTATCTACCTCTGACAAGGCTTAAAATGTTCACTAATACTAATAATAACCAGAGTACTAACAGCACGTTTGTGGGTGCAACACATCCATATATACATCATGTGTTTGTACCTGGGTAAGTTGTAGAGGGGAGCCATCCTTAGGCAGGCCACCACTGCTCGTTTCCTCTGTTTGGATAAGACCTTGTGCCATGCAGGTTTTTTACTTCTCTGCGGGCGTTCCACCTGAACCCAAAACCAAAGATAGATAATGTAACAAGTTAGTACACATGAGCCTCCAATGACCTAAGGGGTTTAAATGGTAGCTGTTGTACTGTAGAGGTTCACTTTCATGCATTTATCTTGCATTAGCACTGCAGACATTACTTTCTTGAATGTAATATATTCAAAATACATTACTGTTTGGAATAAGAACACACTCATGCTTCTTATCCCATTAGACCCCAGGCCTTGTAATATCAAACAGCTGGAAATGAAGCAAATCCTAACTTGTATTCACAGCAGCTCTTAGAAATTAATCAAAAGTGCAACATGCAGTGGAGGTGGGGCTTGGTAAATAGTTCAAAATATGTTAACAAAAGTCTGTCAAGGCCATGCAGGGCCAACTAATCATGTTGGCAGATTTTAAATTAGAAACAATTCAGCAACTCTACTGTAACTACTACCAGAAGAGTCTTTCCTTTACTCAACAAACACGAGAAGTCATTTTATTTACAGAAGCCTACAGAGACTTTATCATTGGCACAGTGAGAACAAGACATACAGATGGCTCTAACAAATTCTGGACCTTATACAGATATTTCAAAGTAAAAGTTCAAATAAGAATGTTAAACCGTAAATACAATCACAAAAACTGTTGAGTTATAAAAATAAGCAGTTCAAGTAAATATCAAAAATGTATTGAATAACTACAAGAAATTCTATAAAAACTCTCATTAATCCTTATTGGATGCACGCTTCTGACATTATAAATCAGAAGAAGCCTCCTTCAGTTTCCTTAAGAAATTAATATCATCCTCTCTCTGTCTGAGAAAGATAGGCTTTTTCACAGCAGCCACTTTGACTTGTCATTGTAGGAAGAGAACAGGTGTTACTAATAACATTAACGATGGCTCCGTTGTGTCCCAGTAAGCCATGACAGTGTGACAATGAGCCAGCATGCACAATACCAGGACCCTGAAACTGAAGATGCTAATTGGAATTCAGCCATCATTAATCTTATTATTTACACCTGTGCTTTTCCTACTGTGACATGTCAATATGTATTTCATGAAAAAAGGCCTACAAAAGAGAGGTCCATCACTGAAACTCTGGCCAACAAAAAATGTCTTCTTGTCACTTTTCTTGTCGTTTTAGAGGCAACAGTTGACTGGTGAAGTAGTACCAGTATACATTTTCAGCAGATTTGATAAAACAATATCTGAATATATTACTGATAAAGTTTTTATATTGCTTTAAAAGCTCACCTGGTCCAGGTAATACTGGACTTGAGCTATTTCCAAAATCCAGTCTACAGTCCTTTGGGCGTCAGTGATGGGCTGGCTCTGGCTCTCCTGCCTCAAGCAGTTTGACGCCTGTTAAGATAAAAAATAATTATATTTCTTTTTTGCTGGTATTTCAACCATTCAATTAAAGATATTTTTAGAAAGGCTACTGGAGAGGTCCTAAATCCAGGGAAACATAGTTATGCCAACGAGGAAAGAGAATTAGCAGTTCAGAGCAAGCACCTTTAACAGGGCAAAACACATGAAATAATGAATGAAGGAGCTTTGTTTGAAATGGGTAGGCTAATAAAAATAATTAAGGAATCAAGTTGTTGTCCTGAATCTTACTTTCCCTATTGCCTTTAATCTCCTAGCTTGAATTCTCATACAACCAACAACAACAACTCGGAGTCAGTGCTGATTATTTCACTGAAAATAATAACTAATTTTCATTCAACGAACACAGGCTGTGCAAAAATATGGTCAAATTTCTGTTTAAAAGTTTGTTTATGCTAATGACAAAGCAGAATTTATGCTTTTTTTTCATCACTGACTTATGAATAAACATATTTATCACTGACTCATGAACAAACAAATACTGCATGCATTCTCTGTGTCTCTGGTGAACGAGTCACCGACTGAGATTATTAAAACAGCTTTGGATTTTACAGGCTACAAGAGCATTCTTCAGTTTAATTTACCACACACTTATTTGGCACATCAATGAATATGCAGAATTAGAATGCACAAAATAGAAAGAATATGTGCTTCAATTACACTCCAGGAATTCATACAACCGATACGCTTTTTCTTGTCATTTGCACTTAATTTCTGCTCCAACTAAGGATAGAATTCCACTAATCATGTCAGCCATCATACCTATCTTTAAGGATTTCCTTTCATTTTGTACTGAAGAAAACAAAAAGAAATAAAAAAACAAAAAATGTAATACAGCTGATGCTCTTAATTAATTGAAAATACTTAAAATATGTTTGAACACAAGAATAAAAATTCAGTGACAGCCTTTACCTGACTCTGAAGATGTATAAGGCAACTGAAAACATGCTCTCGTATCTCATCTTCAGTTTTCTTCTATGGAAAGCAAATAATGGCCAACATTAAATATATATACCACAGACATATTTTAAGAAACTCATCTTCACTATGATCATAACACACTGCAAATTATCAAAGAAAAACATTACACTCATTACACACTCATTACACTGTGATTTACATCTTAAAAGGTTTTGTCATCATGGGTACTACATTAATGCTAGTATTGTCCACATTTCCAACTGACCTGAGTAAAGCCGTTCTTAGCCAACATGATAAGACTCTGGTCGCTTGGAAAACAAACCCTGAGTCCCACAGGGAGTAGCCTCTTCATGGAAGCCACAATGAGAGAGGTGTGTGTGGAATAACGATCCCCCTTCCTCTTTATCCTCCTCTTCTCATGGTCAAACTTAGTATTGAAAAGCCATGAACATAAATTAACTTTTTTGAGACTTAATTGGCAGTTGCCAACTTTTTTGTGATTATCGTAGAACTACTAGTAGTATCTATGATGTAAAAAGATGCAGTTCTTGCACAGTGCAAGCATAATGTCATGAGGTCAATTTAAAAATATGGCTGACCTTGGACATTTTGTCGTTGTTGACCAAGAAAGCCAAGTTGTTGATTTCATTTTGGACCACATAGTTCTGTTCCTCCCATTTGAAATTCTGTTGTAGCAAGCACAGGTGAAGAAAAATTACATTCACTGACATGAGAAGAATAAATGAAAACACTATTATGTGTGATCCTCACATGAGATTTGGCCCAGAATATAAAGACCTCTGCCACCATGCTGAACAGCTGCTCAGCATCAGGGTTTGACTCTTTCAGCCAGCTGGCTCTGAGACAATACAGACCAAAACACATCACATTATCATCACAGAATTTATTCCTATAAAGATAAATATATGCCTGAAATAATAACATCTAACTCTTTTTGTATCTGAAAAAAAGGTATGTTTTTTTTCTGTATTTTTCACAGTTTACCATTTACCAATAGTTGTTTAACTCAAGAATTTTTCTCAATGTTTTACCATTTCAACAAACATTAATGCAAAATTTGGTGTTCAAAAGGTTTCTGAAGAACTTCAGAGGCTATATGATAATTACTGCTGGTAACATCAATATAAAATATAGTAAAATAAGTTTCCCTTTCCATTGAGTCTATAAATACTTCAAATTACTCCTGGAGCTTTTGGCCTCAGAAAATAAGCTTGCTTCCCCACATCTAAGCTTCCTGGTAGCATGTCTTACCGATTAGAATCCACAAATGGGATGAGTAGGGGATAGAAGGCATAGAGGTCTCGCACCAGCACAGTGAACTTCTCCTGTATTTGCAACTCTGCTTCGGAGGTATCACACCCTTCTGCTTTCATCTGCTCCTCCTCTAGCAGTACACATTCGGCCCTCTTCCTCAACTTCTCCATCAGTGGCAGGAAGTGGCTCTTTAACAGCTCAGTGCAAGCTTTGCATATGATTGGCTGAGAAAAAACTGAAAGATATGACAACTGTTGAATGAAGAATGAAAGGCATAACTGATGTGGAATAAAAAAAATCCACACAACAATCACAGTATTGGACATGACCACAATACCTGCCAGCTGTTTCATCCAATCACCTTGGCTAACGCCCACATGGTTGTGGATGATACGGAGGATGTGGCCAAGTAGGTCACTAGCATGCTGAGGAATGACAGAGGTGCAGATTGGGCTGTCTGGCTGGCCCTCAGGGCCCCAGTACCACCAAAGGGACATGCAGCTGCACAGCATGGGCAAGGTGACCTCCGTGACATGGATGTAGTGGGCCTGGCGAGCTACAGCACCAGCGCCTGCCAACTGTTCCACTTCCCCCAGAGCCTGTTTCAGAGAAGGCAGGAGGGGACACATGTCCTCCACCTGATCAGGCAGCCCCAGGTCTAAAAGAAACAGATATGGCTGAGGCTGAGAAACCAGAGGGATTAAGTTGTGGGGGTAAGAGCTGTTCAAGTGGCCCAAGATTAGATGGACAAACCTGTTAAATATCAGTGTGTATGCAGTGTGTTTGTTTATTACCTTCTCTCTCAGTAGCACTCATGGTGTTGTAGATGGAGTAAGGGTTGTTTAGGTTTAGGTCTGGCTCCAGGAAGCATACAGGAAAAGTCCCAGTCAGGGCTGCCAGACAAGCGCCTGCTGCTGGCCTCTGTCTGTATGGAAATGCTGTGTTAGGACATAAGCATGGGACTGCCTACTGTACAAATCTTATTAAACTCTTTGGGGTTGCATTGCTAACGTATGTTTACTTGCAAGCTACTTTCTTTTGTATCTCATGTTAAAAAATGTTCTTCTATCTTACCTTGGACTTAATAAATGTATTAATAGCCTTAACATGTACTTACAATAATGTGAAATCATGCGTGTGGACAATTAATGTATTTCATCATTTCATTGATTTCTATGATCAAGTATTGTGTGTACAGTATGCACAAAAATAACAGATAACATTTAAGTAAGTATAATTTACTAACCAAAAGCTTATGTGAAAAAAAGTACAGGCATTGAATAGAGAAAAAACATGATTAAAAGACGACATTATTGTCATTAGAACAAACTCTGAAATCACATAGAAATACAGGCAGTACCCCTCCATGTAGATGCTGCTACTGGTGCCAAGAGAGTAGAGGCTGTTGAGGATCCTGTAACAGTATACCTGGATACTCCCCACTGGAAAGACAAGGTGATGCTTAAAGCTGACATCCTTGTAAGATTTCTTTCAGAAACAGCCAAGGACACTGAGTAGGAAAGCTGATAGCACACAATCACAGAGAGATGGACTAGCTAGATGGCTGCTGATTCAGGTAATGAATGATTCCCGTAAGGTCAGGATATTAGTGAGGGAGACAATATGCTCCTGCTGCTCTGTGGCCATGACAGAGACACTTAATGAGAGCTGGTTTCAAAGATGTGGAAGATAGGAAGTTGAGGGGAGGGTGTCCCTGAGTGATTTCAGGGGTGTGGAAACCAGCTGTTCCTCCAGCTCCATAACATATGGAGGAAAATGAGACTACTGAAAACACATGTGGTGGTGGTTTTAATTTTACTATTGTGAGATGACACATTAAGGTATGTTTACGGGCTACATTTGTAACTGTGTATCTTAGTGTGCATTTTAGGGTGTAATATGCATTGAACAATTATTTCAGACATCCTTCCTTCACAGTGGCTAAATCAAGGTAGCCCTTACCCAGGAGGTCCACTCCATAGTTTTGGATGCCAAGATGCTGGAAGAGGGAAGTGAGGGTGGGGAGAAGAATGCCGGTTGTGTAGCTGAGAACTTTGGCAACTCCCCTAGCCTGTTGACTCCTACTCTGAGGCAAACAGACCAAGGTCACAGAAAGGTTTTCTACAGTCATCTCCAGATCAGCTGCAGCTGCCTCAAAGAATGAATGCAGAGATGCTTGGATAGACTCTGGAGCTGACTTCATCAGTGTCCTAGGGCCAAAGGGTGAGGAAATGTAAATGTTTTTGAGACAAGCAATAATTTCTGAATGCACTGTATGTATAATTAAAAAAATAATAATACTTGATTTGTTTTCTACAAAAATAGATAATGTAAAAGGAACAATGTTAAATGAAAAGTGTAGAAAATGAAAACCGTAAAGGTGTCATGCAGTGTCTCTTTTGGCAAGCTATAATAAAACCAGTTAAGTGGACAAAATCAGCTGCTAATCTATCCACCAGACAAGTCCAAATGACATCAATCTCTGCAGAGCCAAGATTCTACTTCTAGCGTCATGCTTCAGAGGCATTGTCCTCAGGGAGTAAAAGTGATATCAACCACAATTAGATAGCATCAGTGTATCAGTGGCTCAATTACAGCAGTCATCTCATCCTCAGACATGGTGGTGTGACACTGAAGTGACCACAGGCAGAGTGAGGGGATCGATTTAGGCAGAGTGTGACAGTAGTGCCATCTAGCTACCTGGCATCCAGAGCCTGAGCTAGAACATGGAGGCAGCTTGCAACTGATGAGGCTTCGTTTCCTGGGAAAACACACACACACAAAATCCAACAGAACATGCATAAACACACAATTATAATGAGCTGAATCTCCGACAATTGCATCTTAGAGAAAGCAGAGACAAAAATTTGAACACTAAACAGACACAATCATGGACAACCAAAGAGCAAACCAAGGAGGCAACAAGTGAAAAAGAGGACAAGTGAAACGAATTCATGTCTGAATAAGTTTTATTTCCACCCCATCCTTACCAAAGAGTGAGATCCTGTGTCTTACCAGAGCTGCAAGCTTACAAAAGAGGCTGGATGTGAGGAGAAAAGACAAGTGAAGTAATGAGGAGAGGGGAGTGGAAAAAGTAATTACAGGACACGAAATCAGAAGAATGGCAGCACAGAAGAATGAGGCTTCTTCTGTTAAAAAACCCTAAATACAATAAAACAGTTCAATTATTATGTAAAACATGCCTGAGGAATTGTCTTATAACAATACAATGTGCAAGAGCATAAGAACACTTTAAAATACTGCTAGTGTAATCAACCTACTGTACGTTTTGTTGGGGGTGACACATACCTTGCGATCATCTCCTTTTCTTTTTTTGAGGCATGGCTTCTATTACCACTTGAGCAGAGAGAAGTGGACAGGAAATACAGACGGTGGCTCTTCACATATTGTTCCAAAAGAGGAAGGATAACCTGTTGAATGGAGTAATAGCCAATGGCAACTTCATAAACAAACATGTATTACACACATTAATTATTACCCCTTAAATTTCCTCTGACTAGCTTCAAAGTTTGATTAAAATTTTTAAATTCACACTGTTTGACAACATCACATACATTCTGTGCCTGCCTGTTCCAGAGCTTCATTGAAGCTACATCAAAGACACATGTTTTTATGGCTACACCATTACATCAAATAAATAACTCTAGAAGTCTTGTTTATCACTTATCAACATATTTTCCCATAATTCTGCCAATTCGATGTCTTGGGATCATGCCTAGAATGAAAAAAAAAAAGGTTCTTGGGGTCTGAGCAGTGTCTGCCTGTTTAACATGAGTCTGTAATGACGGACCCAACAATGACCCTGTGGGGAAAAGAGGTTAAACATTTTGCACTCACATTACACAAACATTAGCTCTTCTTATAAAGCACTGGTAATTCCAAGACAGACATGCGTAGTTGTGTGTGTCTGTGTGGAGTGGGAGGTCTGAGGCATGACTGTTCATGGCCTTGACTGACTGGGTATGACTCAGGGGGTCCCATCAATGAAAAATAAACCCTTTTTATTCGCTGCCTCCTTAGAGGCAGAACTGTGTGGGAAGCTTTAATCGATGTCCTGATGGCAATCGACACGCCTACATGGATTTCCAAAATGGTTAAATAAATTACACAGCCACAAAGGGTTTTACTTGGAGGGGTTGCCCATAGCAACCATCTAACAAAACTAATTAAATGACGTAAATTAAATAAGAAAAAAGGCAAAGGAGAGGAGAGAAAATGGCACTGGAAAAATTAAATTGGAAGGGGGCTAAATCAATGTTAGAGATTCCATATCAGACAGAAGATTAGGGTTTACGTATGCATTGACTCGAGGCAAACCTTGGGAAAAAAATGTATTGGTTGCTGGTGTGGAGCTCTCTCTCCTTTAGACATCTGTCCTCTGGCTTGCATCACCTCTGGAAAGAAAAACACAGTGAAAGTAGACTCAAGAGACTATTGCTCAATGTTCATACAATGAAGATTCAAGGCCTAGGGATGTGTTCAAAACCTTACAGTATCAGTTACATAGTTTAGTCATGCCTTTGGGATGTATAATGTGGAAGTTCTTTTATGTGTTTTATCTTATATCCATTTTTTTTTTTTATCTTTACATTCATGAACACTATAATGTTACCCAGCTCCAACATGTGCTCTTGGGCATCCTCAGTGTAAGACAGCAGCTGCTGAAGGAGAGTGTAGCCAAAGCAGTTGGCTATGGCTGGAAAGTCCATCTCCACTGTCTTCCGATCCCTGTAGAGGGATTGAAATCAAACAGGGTGAATAAAACACTACTGCTTGAAAAGACAGTGAGCTCTTACCTTAAATACTGTATAATCTGGACTATGTATTTTATTTCTAGTGCAGTGAGAGGATAAAGAGGCAATGCAATTATCTTATTCACTGGCTGTGCTGTATTTCTGGTTGTGACCTGTACTGGAAGTTGTTACAAAAAATGACATTGGGGTCTGATTGCTGTGACGCCTGCCAAACAACGTTAAGAGAGCAATATCACTGTGTCATAAAAATGAGCTCATTCTGTACTCACCTCCACACAGTGTAGCCATTGAGCTGAAGGAACTTGAGGACATCCTGGGCTCTTTCTCTGAATTTGGTCTTCTCCTTGGCAGTCAAGGTATCATAGGGTACAAGCATTGAATGGCCACCCCCTCCTGAGAACAGAAACGGGTCAAATACATTGCAATTTTGTTAGCTGTTCTGAGCTCCCTGAAAGGAGAGGAGAGGAGAGGAGAGGAGAGGAGAGACACTGTGGTATGGTACCTTTACTCTCAAGTTCTAATTTCTTCCTCTTAGCCCAGGCATTGTGGTAATTTTCAGCCAACTGTTCTGCCATAGCCTAAAGAAAAGAAAACAGGGCGGGTTTAAATAATGGCCAAACACATCAGTTCCTCTCACTCTTTTAAAGCAGCAGACAATATCCTAATGGACCAGGAAGAGGGTCCAGGCCGACTTCTCCAACAAGAAAACTACTTTGTCAAGGAAATGCATCATAGAAAATGAGTCCTATTCCCCAAATACGATAACACAGCACTCCAAATATGTTACCAATGGCAGATGATTTATCTTTTTAAGGCCACTTCACTTTTCAGGCCCTGAAATTTGTGTCGCTGAGTTGTTTTAGAAGACAATATGTCTGGGCAGTTAGACTGCAACTGCATTAACTTAAGCCACTTACATGATTGAAAATAATATTTGGATTATTCAGATGTGCAGCAGCGTTACCACATCTGCAGACTGTATGCCAGGATTAAAGTAGAACCAAAGTCGTACCTACTTTAATGGTATAAAAAAAAAAAATACTTACACACTGGTCCCATGATAAGGTGATGCTGCTCATGTCCATAGGTTTGGGGCTGAAGGTTGATGCCCCTTCAAAAGACAGCTAGGACAGGTAGCAAAACACATGTAAAATCCAGTGGTGGAGAAGCTTAGTTGTGAACAAGATTACTTTTACTAGAACAGACACATTCGGTTCCCAGAGGCTAAATGAATGTGGCCTATGGAGTACACATACCTGTCCAGATTGAGAGACTCTGCGAGTACAGGTATGCATGCCAAATGCGTCTCCTTCTTTGGTCCTCTCTATGGTCCATCCAAAGGCCAGCATACTCTTTATTGTCTCTTTAATGGCCCAGCGGTAAGCCTCCTTCTCCTGGAAAACACAGAGATATAGATAAACCATTGTGTAAAACTGAACTCAGTTGGTCATCAAAGGACAGCAGGAGAGCAAAACTTGCGCAAACGTTTTTGATATTTCAAAAACTTGAAGTGTATTGTCCACTCCATACACCAAAGACCATGAACCAAGGCATTTTAATCTTTTATAGTGCATACACCACATTTGGTATGCAAGTGCCTCTGGGATTTGTCAGTTCACTGCTTTCTTTACTGAAGTACATTCACACACACACACACACACAAACTGACTTCTCAGTCTACCTTCTCAGCCAGTGCCCTGTATGGCTTAAGGAGAGGGTGAACCTTGGTGTTCTCACATAGCTGCTCCCCATGAACCCAGCCATTGGCAAACTGACAGAGATAACACAAAGATTCAGCAAAAATCATACATTAGAAAATATGCAGACGTCAATAATAACTAAACCACACAATACAGACAGATGTTTTGACACTGTCGAGCAGAAATATTATCTTTGAAATGTATTCTTAAGTGGTTCAGTCCTGACAAGGATAGCATTCATCAACTCTACTTTGTCAATTGTAATAGGCTGTTCGGATTTGAGGAATAATTATTGTGATATTACCTTGTCCAGTGACCATTTCTCGTGAGTATGCTCTGCATACTTGTTCACTACAAACTCCAGTCTCTCTGGCACTGACACACTAGTGCAGGGAAAGAAATAATACATAATTTAGCTCTATTGCACAGTAACATATTTGGATACAAGTGCACATTATTAACAGAAAGAGAAATAACAGTAAATATTCGACATCTCTTTCAATATGACACTTTGTACCAAACTTAATTCTGTCTACTAAATTACAGCTTACACGCTTCAAGATATCCAGAAAAGATGTGCTATTTTTTTGTCCATAATCAATAAATATCCCTGGTCAGTATCTTACTTGGAGGTATCTACAGGCTGGGGGTCAAATTGTCCTTCTGTATCCATGGAGGCTTTTCTCTCCCTATGGGACATGCAGCTTGAGTCCATGTGGTCAGGAGGCAGTGCCTTGGCCACTGCAGCCAGGCACTGGACACACAGCCTAAATAACTGAGGCTCATAGGGCTATAGTAGAGTTGGAGAAGGAAAGGGGGTATTGGAAACATAGTGTGGCAGGAAGGGAAGAAGAAAAATGGACAGCATGGGACATGATAAGACAGGGGACAAATAATATTTGGATTAAATATAGAGGGAACAAAGTTTGTAATTATTGATTTCAAAGATCAGTTGGTTTCTATCTCAAACAGTCCTGTTCCATTTCTGTGAAATAAGCAAATAATCCAAAAAAATGTTGTAGTCATCATCCTCCACATTTTACAAGAATACAATGAATGTCCTTAGAGGGAATGGGACATCATCGGTGTACTCAGGCATTTGTTAACATGTGTGTTTTCTCAGACATGACTGGTACAATTTAGACCACCATTACCATCAATACCACCATTTTTTATTTTATTTTCAAAAGTGCTGTAAATATGTTTATATGCACACATGGAACCAGATTATTTGGGACAAATCAAGGCAAGAAATTGCAGAACAAGTGTACATGCACTGCAATGACCTAGTTACACTAAAACCCTCATTTATAAGAAGCTGGTCAGTAATCAAGATTTCTTCCAACTCCCTACCCCTTGGACCAAATATGGCAAAGCTGACATCCATTTGCAGAACTGGCACTGCAATTCTACAAATTGATGATATTGGATAAGACTGGTTTTGGGTGCTTTACAACAGTAACAATGTGTGTCCTTGTTTTTTTGTTTTTTTTGTACTGTCTGCATTTGTCTGAATTTCTGAAGAACACTATTCAACTGAGGAAACCATCTTATTTAATTCAAATTTAATAACATGTATTTCGGATACAAAGATGTACCCCAGTTGCAGAAATACTTCCCTTGAATAAAGTCTATCTCATGCACACATGCGGCCACGTAAAAACCCTGTTAGAACCCTTGTTAAGTGGTCAAGAAATCCTGTTGTAACATACTGTGTATTGTACACAACACAAGTTCCACTGGTATGAAATTTAGTTCACATAGCTTAAGTTATTTTTCAGTTTTAACCAATCTACAATAGCCATTGGACAATACATGGGGCAACTAAAATACTGTGCGTCTAAGCTACAGTACATATACAGTAAGTTATACTGTGTAAAATCTTCTCTGAAGAAGTTCAAGTTACACAATTCTGTGCTACTGGGCTTGGTTTTTGAGGCTGTTTGATGTGGAACACAAGTGGGACTGGAATAACCTTGTGAACTTAGTCCTTTGATGTTTCATGTTCTGAATCAGTCAGGTAAGTGTGTCAGTCAGAAATATGCTGGTGCATGCTTACAGTGAACTGAGAGAAGATTCAGTAATTGATTATGTCTCTCACATTTCCAACAACTCTGTTTAGAGGTGGGAGGTTTCATGCCAGGATATGAAAAATTAACTCTTAATCTTAAAGTGTGTTACAGCTTCCTCCACTCAGGTTCTGTTAGAAGTACACCAAAGGAAGAAAATCAAATGCGCATTTTGCTGATTCTCCTGAAATAGACTTCGAGGAGGATGGAAAAAGAAAAGAGGCAATGAATAAGTGGTAGGATTACAGTGTCAGACTTCCAACATTTATTCATGTTCTGCAATTTTTTTTGGTGCTCCAGGAAAATATTATTCTAATTTTAAATCATTTCAATGTGATCTTGAGATTGACACAGGTATTCAATATGGCTTACCGTTTTTGCCAAGGCCTTAAACACGCCCCAGAACAACTTCCTAGACAGGTGGAGCTCCTCTTCAGAGGCCAAACCCTGGTCACCCTGCCCTCCAGTCAGCGAGTAGTACTTCCACCTCTGCTCATAGTGACTGGTCAAGAGCTGGTAGATGAAAATATTGACCAATAAAATCATTTTAACTTGGTGTACCAATATATTTTCACATATACTGTAGTAAAATGAACTTTGTGTATCCACCTTTAGTGGCGTCTTGCTGTAGTCTGTGAGATGGGGAACATCGAAGACAAGACGTCGAAGAAGAGGCTGAATCATAGATGGTTGGAGTTTACTGAGGACACAAATGAGTGCAGAATTAGTCACATGAGCAGATACACTCCACATCCACCAACACGCACACACACACGCACACACACACAAACGCACAATGAATGATGATCTGACTGATTATCATGTCTCAGAAGAATGACACATATAATTGAGAAGACGCCATGGGCAAGATGTTAATTTATTTAACATTTTAATTGAATTTGGTAAATTATATCCGAATTGGGCAAAAACAAGCTTTATAGTGATTCATTAAATATAATGAGTTGCACTGACGTATCTGCATTAGTTAACAATTGCCATTTCTCATTTCTCCTCTCAACAAATGATGTCATCAAACAGCAAAAAGACAGTGAAGTCAATGGATATAGGAAACTAATGGTGCAATAATTCATAAATTATAAATAGCAGACCACAGAAGATGAAGCTACCAAAAATAACATATATAATCTAGCGACTTGCTGAAAAATCAATACCTTATCTTGCAGACAGCAACAACTGTTTGCAATAATAACCAAGTGGAGACAGAAGCCTAACTCTCAGGGTTGCTTCATCATACCAACTAAAAATCCTACCTGCACACAGCCAACAAGCAATCTTCAATAGTGTCTCTCTGAGCCTTGGTCAAGCTAAGAGCCCTGGAGAGGCTGTAGATTGTCTGGATGAGAGAATCCACGAGCAAAGCATGGTCCTCTAAAGCACAGAAGAGAGCTGAACATTTGGTGAGCAGTGGAAGCACAGTTGCACACAAGTATCTGTTGAGGGCCAGGGCCATATCACTAGATCCTAAGTCAGCCTGCAATGAAAAAGAGAGGTTACATTTACACAGAGTCCAATTAACTAAGTGGAACTAAACAGACACAATGGAGTGAGGAGGCAGCAGGAAGAAATGGGGACCTTGATCAGGAATGCAAACATTTCCTCAAACATAGAGAGATCAAAGAGAATATATATGGAGAGAAAATTGAGAAAATTAATTTTTATATTTATATGCAGATCACATATAGTCTATTACAAACACATATTAAAACTGAAACATCTACTTTTATTAGGAGGGATGCACAAAATGATGTTTCATGGAAAACAAAACACTAATATATTTGAAGACATCTTAGTGAATTGCACAAATAATTTCTATGCAAAATGAGACAACCGAGTTTTATGTAAGTCACTCAAATCATGTTAAACAGGATTTTTCAACAATCACAGTAATGTTATGATATAGTCCTGTCAATGCTAGGGACGGGGGGGAAGAGAAGTGGATATATTTCATTGGTGTTGGGGTGCAGCTTGGATTAATATGAAGTCAGAGGTCACCCCTACAATGTTACACTGGATCTCTCACGTAGGAGAACAAGACAACAACAAAAAATGTCTCTGCTCACAGTGTCAAGAGAGACGGCTGCCTGAAGGTCAGACAGAAAGCCAACTGCTAGAAGGTGGAGAAGAAAACTCTGGTTCTCGATGCCATAAACCCGGTCCAAGAACAGAACCATAGCTGCTTTGTGGTCTGGGCAGAACACTGTGGATAGGTCAGGCTCAACCACCAGACCATCTGGACAAAAAAATTAAAAGTAAAGATTAGATGTTATTACCAAAGGTCCTATTGACATAATATGTATTGTACATGTATCTATGCTATGTGTGCCAATCCCTGTCTGTGTGTGGTTGTGGATCCCTCGTCCAGACTCAACCATTGTCACCATCATGTTCAAAATGGTGACATGACAGGAGAGTCAAAGGGACAATGTAACTACGAAAATCGAGTGGGGCTTTGATGTCTAATGAGTAAAAAAACACAAAAAGAGATCTTAAAGAAAATGATCATTTAAGAGGCAGCCATAGCAGGCACGCCAGGTTTCTCTAGAATGGCTTAATACAAGTTGAATTCACTGTAGTGATGTAAGGTTGGCTGGTAGGCTCATTGGACCTTTAGACACTGAAGGTATTTGAAAGGAGATGCTGATGACTCCCTCAAGATCCTGAATGGGGATGAGCGACCTCAGAATGGCCCTGATGCGAATAGCTTCTCCTTTGCCCTGCTGAATCAACTGGATAACAATTCAGAACAAAACATTGTTACTGGTCAATCATGTACAGTTGCAGCCCATTTTGCAGTACAAATGTAATTTGTGTCAAAGAAAAGAGAAACTGAGTAGAGACTGTTTTGCTGATTAGTTTTCTAAAACACTGTTGTGCATTAACTCTTGCTGATTTATTCAAGCGCTGTAGTTCTGTTAATTTGTCTTCTGAAAAACATTTGACTTTTTACATTTTTGTTTGCTTTTTCATTATCTTTTAAGGGTTTTAATGGATTTATGGGGACTGCAAAACATTGCCTTTGTGTTTGAAAGTTGCGACACAAAAAATTGTCATCTCTTGTTTTGCCTTTTCACTTCAATGCCACTGTAATAGGCAAAAATATATGCATCCTTTCAAAAGGCAATTTTTATCAGGGGCTTATGCTGACAGTGAGTTACATATGTACACAAATTCTGACAAGCTTAAGCCAATTACAGCTAATAGTGCCAAGGAGGTTAGTGTTTTGATGGTTTTCACAGACCACCAGTTAAAAATTTGTATGACAACATATATGATAAAATGTATACTTAATGAACATAGTGTTGCCAATATTATATACATTCACTGTATATTAATACAGTATAGTACAACTAGACAAGTCTCAATGTTGTGGAGTTTAATCAGATGAATACCGTTGGTCATATCATTGGTATTGAAGCAGTAAATCTGTTGTCGACCTACACACAGTTAAATGTTTCAGCATACACCAGGCCATTCTGTGGAAAGGTAAAAGCAATAAACAGATTTTCTCCCCCCATTCTTTAAAAAGCAGTTTGCAGACTTTCTCCATTAGGCTTTATTGTTTTGGACATCAGTGGATATTGATGCAGAAGGGCTGCTGAAGGCTGGGAAAACACTCACGTGCATCTCTGGAGCACAGCGGCCCAGCAAGTCGATAAGGGCTGAGTAGAAGGTCATGATGGCGTTCCCCATGTGAATGAGGTCATCATCAATTTCCTGGACAACATCTCTGTTACAGGAAACAATCATAACGGTCAAAAGCTTGTCATGAACTAAAATAAATCATTACGGATTTATACCAGAATCAAATGATTGATTATCCCTAAATAAAGCAGCCCATTAGCCAGGCAAGATAAGATCTGTCCACCTAATTTCTAATTACAATAAGATTTATTTACAATTCTGACAGTTATAGACATGGCAGAGTTGCAGACAGAGCTGCGGTCCGCTCCCACTCCACATAAATCCTGAATGACGCATCTTAAAAATAATCAGTGTCATTAAACTGTTGCAATTTTGTATTTAGGTTATTTAACCTCTATTTACCAAGGGCAGGTTGGCTGAACACAGATGCTGTGTTCCAGCCAAGAAATGCCCCAAAAAGCCTGAGAGAAAATCACTCCTGAGACTTATGATAAGGCATACGAAAACAGTGGTGAACAGGCTTACACCCAATACAGTGTTCCACTACATTTAGGTGACTTTCCATTGTTTGTATTTAAAATGTTGAAAACAAGTTAACTAATAAATTACATTAAATAAACTTAATATAATTATTTTTCATTGTATATTTGATAAATATTCATCAATTAATTTTTTCTCCACATACAAAATCTCTTGACGCTGGTTAAGTTTAATCATTTTGAACTTTGATTCACCATTGCCTTTCAATGCACAAACAAGAAAAACTGCAGTACTCAGCATCTAATACGAACAGTGTTCTGTCGGACTGGTAGGTGGTACAAGGTCCGTCCATAGAAGGGTCCTCTGAGATCCTAATGGCTTCCTCCATGGCTGCTAGGAGACCGTTTCCCCCATCACCTCGCAGGGCAGGGCCAAAACACTCAGGCCGACGAATCAGCAACCTCAATACCACGTAAGCATTCTCCTCTACACTCTCACCTGTGATCAAGGAACACACAGAAGATAAAGACTAACCATGGGTGGACTGGATGAAATTGTGGATTGTGTGTGGGAGGGCATTTGTTTGTTTTAGAACCTATTTCTCTCAGAGATTCTCATTGAATTAATAGGACAGAAAATTAATAAACACACCAAGAAGATCAATAGAATAATGATACCCAGGTTAATATAAATACAGCTCATAGACTGAATAGAAAAGAGGTACGTGGTATGGAAAGCAAATGCCATTTGGCTGAACTGTCAACACCCTCAAGGACAATTTGAACTGATGCCTTCTGGGCACAGCTTCAGAGTAAGAAAAATCAATAGTAGAAGAACCAGAGAGTTAATGACCTCTATTGCAAATAGCTTACTTAATTGGGAGCATGAAATGATGCAGCCTCCTGTGCCTTTTTAACTTTATATTTTGCTCTTACTATTCTAGCACAGCTTTTTAAGAGAAAAATTCACCTAAACCAAAAACTTCCAGACTCTCAAATCCTTTATCATCACATCTAAATTGTTACTATAAATGCCAAGAAACAACAAACAAATACGACGACGGAATCATTTAATTTCAAATATTATATATGGAACACCAGATTATGTTGAAATTTTTCAAGGAGTCTAATCGAATTCAAGCACATTCCTAACCTTAAAAACATAACAGTTAAAAGTAAGCATTTTCCAAACTTTCAAGACTTTGTACGAACCCTGAATATATAAAGAAATAAACAATATTGTTAGTTAAATAATTTAAATTGATTGTTAAAAAGACTCACTTAAAGACAAATGGTCAAGACAAATTTCTGTAATGGGACAGTAAAGTGTATATAATTATGTACATTTTGAATGAAATACAGTGAACTGACTGGAATCATCAGGATAACACGCGTCTACAGAAATGCTAAGTTGGAGTTTTTGCAATTAACTGGCATTTGAACACCAGTGTTTTGATATTTTGTTATTTAAGCTATCACAGGATAGACACCCTGGGTAGAACTAACAGGTTACCATTGCAGAAGACAGCAAAACGTAGAAAATCCAGGTAACGCTCGCCCTCAACAGGGTTCCATCCAATATCAGGATAGCCTTTAGCCACTAGCATCGGACAGCTCTGGAGACCACAGCCAGCAAGGTATTGAACCACCTGGATAGGAGATTAGATTAGATTTACAGATACTGGGTTATTGCAGCTACTGTACAAATAATGGGGTGGAATCTCTGTTGTCTTAACATTATGCCTTTATTAGAAACTGAACTCATAAATATGATTTCAGTTTTGCCCTCATTTGATTTCAGGTAACTAGATGCAGTCATGCAAGTGGTGACGCTTATTATGCAGTGTGTTGCTCAATTGTCATCATCAGACACTACAGCTCTGTACTGCTGCATGTCACCTACCTAAATATAAAGTATAATTCAATGTGCACAGACAGCTTTCTCCAAGACTTATAGTCAGTGACTTTAATTTATAGCATATGCTCATTTGCAGGCTACACAGGAGGAGGGTGGTGGGGAGTATTATAAAGAAAGAAAACTAAGGTTTCATAGACTGACTGTGCCACCTAAACACCCGAACATAAATAACAGAGATGAGTGATACAAGAGTGACACTGCAAAATAATATGGAATGGCAGAGCATGTTCATAACAGAGCAGAGCACTTATCTATGTATACATGACATAATGGAGACTATTAACAGCAGTGCTGTAGAGGAAGGCACAGAATATGAACTCACCTTCTCTAGGTCAGTTTCCCTCAACGCTAAGGCCAGTTCATTATTATCCATAACAGAGGCTGCTGCCACATCCAGAGGAGTGGCCCCACGCATGGACGGTGAAGCTAAGGGACAAAGGCATAAAACAATCCGAACACCAACTCATAAACTATGTATAATGTCAGAATATTGGGGTTTCTTATCGTGGGGACAAGATCCTACACCTTCCCAAGGTTATTACAGTCCTAAAATTGAATTCTACACAACAAGAGCAAGTAAAACAAGAGCTATTGTCTCCGTTTTCTTATGTGCAAGATAATGTGCTAGCAAAGAGTAAAAGGGTCAGAAACAATAATGTAATGCCATCCTTGAAACAACACTACAAACACCTGGCCTTAAAAATTGGCAGTTAAATCAACACCTCTCTCAAAAAACTTAAGCTTGACAAATCGAGCTGTGTAGTGTAATGAAGGGGTATTGTATCTGTATATAAAGACATAGAAAAGTGAGAGAATAAGATTTACCTAGTCCAACACTGCTGTTTTCAAGCAGGTAGCTGAGATGGTCAAACAGAGCTCCCTGATTGCGACGGCTGATGCGGCAAAAATAACACAGGAATCGACAGCAGCTGGCCACCATCTTGGGAAAGGTAATCTCCTAACAAAAGAAAATTCATGCATGGATATAAAAAGTGAGGAGGTCGATGGTACAAAATAAACTGACTGTACTGCAGGGAGTATTGCCCTATTAATGATGCATGTCAGCTAGAACACATTATTTTACCATTGGCTTTTTTAACCTTTACCTTTAGAATAATTACCTATGGAATACAGATACTGTTCAATTAACAAACTAATAAAAAGACCTGCATCTTTGATTACACACATTTTCTCCATATTATCACAATACATTTTAATGTATCTCTCACCTTTGATTCCCCGTCTCCTAGAACATTGACCATCACCTCCATCACGGTCTCATGCATCCCCAATGCCCTCATTAGGTTGGGGTGCTGGTAGAAAACTTTATTATTCATGATGTCTCTGTACATAAAAAAAAAAAAAAAACAGTGAGAACACTGTCCACACCACAGAGGATATTATGATGCATATGTGTTAGAAATTAATCAATACAAATAATTACACAAGATCACAATAATCAAAAGGTATCAAAAGAAGCAAACACATGTTGCATTGCAAATCTCTTCCTACCCTAGTCTTCTAATCATCAACCTCTCCTCTTCTTTCCCCATGCAGACACTGAGGAGGGAGCGGATTTGGCTCAGGGAGGACAGGAGAGCCATGGTATCCTCTACCGAAACCTGGCTGATCGTATAGGCTCTGCAGAGGGGTCCTGCCATTTGGCCCCCAAGACCCTGATACTGGGAGTGCAGCAATGTGAAGACAGCCCTAACCAGTTCTGGGTCCTCCATCTCAGTCTCTTGAGCCCAATGCACCATCGTCTCAGAGATCAGCTTTTTGAGGGACTCTTAAAAAAAGGTTTGAGCAGGTGAAAAGCAGTAATAAAAGTAGAAGAGCGGAACCCTACTACCTTTGTGTTTTAAAAAAAGCAGGGTCAGCTCTCCAATCAGCCTTTGATTTGAGACATGCAGTATGGCGAGAGACTGGATATGTTATGTGTGGATTTGTGTGGATATGTTATGTGTGGATCTCTTTTTTTAATGTTACATTTTTAGATAGTTGTCCGACACAAAGATTTTGCTTGACCTGCTACAGTAGACATATTAGTGGCCGAATTAAAAAAAATAAATAAAAAAAAAAGCATCTTTGATGGGAGGTAAATACTTGATATTCTCATTCACATTTCCACTTTCACCAAACTCCTCTCTTATTACAACCCAGCTATGTTTCTATATGGTTTTGATCCTTAACCAAAAAATGTTGCATGATCCCATGTACAGGTAAATTAATAGGGCATGTGAAATTGATAAAATGCAATTGTTTTGGAGAGCACAGTATCCAACATGTACAAAGTGAGACAAAAAAGGGTTTTCACAAGATAGATGCACTTACTGGCACTCTGCGGTCTCTCCTCCACTTTTATGGGCGTCTTCTTCAGCCCAATGACTCTCGCCACTAGACTGAGAAGTCGATCTTTTGTAGACATCTCAGCATCCTCTTCATCCTCTGTGTCACTGTCCAATTCAATGCCTGCACAATAACAGCCAATGAGATTTCCTCAGCGGCAATCAGGGTAAGTGCCCTCCCAGAGCTTTTTCATAGTTCCCTGGCTCAATGAAGATTAATAATGAATCAGTCAAAGATAAACAGTGTTCCAACCACAGTGTGTGTTGAGGAGGTGATGGAAGTCTTGCAGGAGCTGTTGGATCTCCACGGGACATGGACAGCTCTCCTGCTGCTCATCCTCTCTGAAGCTCAGCAGCATGTTGATCTAAAGACAGGTCATAGATGACACCAACAGTATAGACAATATTCTAAGAAATGACACACTTATATTGTGACCCAGCATTTCTTTATGTTTAATGTTTTGGGTTTTTTTTGAGTGGACAGCTCCTGGAATATAGCAGAAACCACAACTCAATATTTTATACCTTAATCTTCTTAGCTAACGTTCATAATTTATCATAATAAATCATAATTTAGTTTCAGCCCATTCAACCTGCTCCTGTGGAGGTGAGCGGAACTCTTTGGTCTTGCGGGCAGTGAGAGCGGCGGACATGTTGAGTGCTTGCATGACTTGGTTGTAGCGAAAGCGTTGGTTCTCCTGTAGCTGACCCACAAAGTTGTCAGAAAAGGCAACCACAGCTTCTACCCTGTGGCGCACCTGGCAGTCACATAGGTAAGACAGCAGATGGCAGAGCTGCAGAAAGAAATGTATTAAATCTTCCTTTAGGATTCATTTTAGACTGCTTATAGGAATATAACAACACAGCATCTGAAGCTAATCCAAAATCACATCCAATGGAAGGAGAAGAAAAACAAACGTCAAAAGAAATCTGTTGGTTCATCCACCTCAAGTTTGACAGCTTCTGGAAGCTTCATTTGAAGAAGTCCTTGTTCAGGGGTGTCATCTTCTTTTATGTTGCCCCCTTTCCATTCTTTTTCATCATCACTAGCTTCTTCTTCCTCTTCCTCCTCCTCCTCGGGGGTTTTGGCTATGGAGAAGACTCCCGGCTCTATCAGTCTCAGAACCTTCCCTAGATCCTCATCCCCAAATACCCCCATAACAAGTAGGGTGTAGAACAGCCTAATTAGGGGAACCAGCAGAAGCTCAATGCTGCCTCCTACAGGATCCCTTATATCCTCACCCACAGCCCATACTCCAGCAGTCAGCATCTCCACAGTCAGGTTCTTCAATATGTCCAGAGGGATTTCTGGGCTGTCTGTGCAGGCTATTTCACCTGCCGAATCTCCTCCCATCCCATCACTCCTGACAAAACAAGGGGATGAGAAATGCATCCGTGGTTTAAGGGATGTGTTAAGACTAGTGCTGGGAATACCATTCCCCCCATTAACACCATTAGCAGGGCTGGGATAAAGGGTGATTTCTCTGGTCTGGTCAGTCATAGGCACAATGTATTCGTGGTTCATCATGAGACATGCTGTGGTGTGACTGCTGAGGTGAACCTAAAGAACAAGAATCATAATTTATTTACTCTCCAAAGACCAAAGTTTCCACATCCTGTTGTCGATGAATGTTACCTAAAGAGAAACATGAACTCGAACAAGTAATCACCTGAATAAGCAGCTGGTAAAATGCAGAGCGGAGTGGGCCAGGGAGGTGGGGATTCTGAATGGCATGAAGGACCTGGGATTGGTCCACGTGACTGCAGAGGGCATGGCAAACCCTGGTGTTTCCAAGAGCACATAAAGAGCCATAGAGGAGGAGAGTTTGGTGGTGAAAGGTCAAAAGGTCATCAAGTTCCGACAGCTCCAAAATGTCAACACACCTAGACGTATGTCATCAAAAAGTAAAGACAATTTCAATGTTGTAGCTTGCGCAAGATTCAAGCTATTGTTGATAATTTGGCACAATAGTCTGTTGCATTTTTGATGATGTTATACACTAAACAATGCGTGCTGCCTGGTTCTTGCAGAGGGGAACAAAAGACGTGGTATGACAGAAACATTTGAAACAACACATGCATCACTTCCTGTGCACTTAAATCTGCATGCCCAATTCCAAAAACACATATTTATTTCTGCTCTTTAACCTGTTTTCATCAGGGATATGAAGGATCATGAGTTGCAGGGGCTCAGAGCATTGGATTCTCCAGCCATGGTACTCATCCGGCCGATCCACTGTCACCTTTAATGCACGCTCTGGTACTCTGGTCCACGAAACTGGTCTGAGATGCTGGACCTGAAACCTTGGAGGACACTGAGGAGTGGAATTCCTTTTTTGGCTGCGAAGCAAACCTGCTGACAGTGGCATCACATTCTGGATGGAGAGGAAAACAAATACAGGGAGTGGTGTAACAGACCACCAATATTTAGATAGAATAAAACAGATTGAAAAACAGACTGATAAGGCTACTTCACAGAACAGAAACTTCTCAACACTGAACTGTTCACTAGCTTGTCAAGCTGCAACCTAATTAATTAGACTTTTTTTATAACATGCTGACAACCAGACAAGGGTGAAAAAACACAATGTTCTTCTAATGTCTTTGACAGGATTAATAATTAAAAGTTCCTTTACCTTAATGCATCCCACTTCAAACTGAAACATGTTGGTGGTGGTGGGCTTGACAAAAACAGCAGGAAACAGCTTTGTACTGGCTTCCACCTGATTAGTAATGAAACAGTACTACCTCAGTCTAATAATGCAATACTCCCTGTTTAAAATCACTCACTATAATTACTTTAATAAGTTATTCTACCAAGCATAGCATACATAGCTCAATAAGAGATTTAATGTTAAATTTAGATTAATATAAATGTATTACATTTAACAAAAAATACTAATTAGCATGAACAAATCAAACAGATTCCTGTGTGACCTACATAGTAGAACATGGCCATCTCCACTCCACTGGAGGTAAAGGTGAGCAGCCCAGTGGCTGTGTCGATTAAACAGCCAATTTCCAACCCTGCACTTCTCCGACTCCGAGACAGGCCTGTTGCCTCTCCAGCACACACCATGTAACAGTTACACCGCTTCACACTGTGCAAAAGGATAGGGATATTTTTAATTGGCAGTTTGCTGACGATTTGTCATGAGTACTCAAAAGAAGCACTAGTGAATTTAAGGGGACAATGGGGTTCTTTTTTCACAAGAGTTGATATAACATTGAAGTTCAATAATAATAATAATACAAGTTCTTCAGTAATACAGTCAATAGAATTCCATAACATGGTCTATGATTATAGTGTAAGAAGGATAATGATGGCAACAATCAACATCATATCTAACTGCAATTAGTATTTCAATTCTTATGATAACAATATAACTGTCTTAGTGTATACTAACCTTTCCTGGACTTTGCCACTGTCATCTCCAAGGGTGACCGTCACAGTGTGGACATTGTCAGTGTCAAAAGTCATGTCATGATGATGAAAGTCAGGGGTCACCCAGCCGACCCACACATTAAATGGCTCCTGGCCTGGAAGAATCCTCACTGAGTAATAATACTGAAACAGAGAGGTCATTGGTATTTACATTTTGCATTCTACATTTTTTATTGTGGCTGGTAATTACATGTACCAGCGAAGAGCTGAAGCACAATGCATTAAGCCCTGCAGTGCAATTTGTTTCATTTTAGTGCACTCTGTGGCAGCAAAATGTCCAAATATATTTTGTCTGTCTGTTATTATGTATGGGCATTATTAAGTAATTTAGAAATAACAGTACAAAATATTTGGGGGTTTTTATTAGCGTTGACTTTTTTGTATGTTCTGTGGTTATCTGGTTATGATGAGATATGATGAGAAAATGAAAGCCTTACTCTGGAGCTCTGGATAAGGTGATTACAATTATCTTTGTCAACTACGACATCCTCTAGAAGCCGTGCAGACGAGTTGCTGCTGAGTAGGTCTGGTTTAGTCCTCTTCAGCATGAACCTTACAGAAAAGAAAAAACACATGAATTCGTGCACACTCGACACACACCTGTTTGCTTTGTTTCTTTTAACAATCTTATTTTTTTTCTTCTGTTTTCTGTCATTTCATTTGGAAAAACTTCATTCATAAAATTGCTTTTGTCATTTTAATTACCTGACAAACAAATATGGAGAAACATACACAACATAATGTTTCTAAATAACTGGTACATTATTATCTTAGCTAAAGTAACACTAATGATCCACATTTTCATGCCTGTGTGTTTACTCTTCCATATTGCAAATTATATTCATTTCTTTACAAATTATCCCAATTTTAGTTTCTCAACTACCTACCGTTGTTTCAATCTTGATGTTTTGTCTTGACTATGATCCTTATGGTTGAGCTCATCTCTTGAGCCAGCAAAACTGTGGGCTGACTTCATCAGCACTTCAAAGTCAGAGTCCACCTCCTCCTGCTCTTTCCTTCCTAAAAGGACAACAGGAATTAATTACAGCAGGGCCCTTGGGAGCTTAAGCAGAACAACTAATCAAGGTCATAATGATAGAATATCAGTAATATGGATAACTGCTATCCAGATCTCACACACTAATTATTTCAAAATATTTTCATCTTGTAATAGCTCCATATTCTACATGCTGCATCAGGGGTAATGTCATTTGTTGTCTGAGCTTATGGCAAACCCAACAAATCCTTATTGTGGTCCTTTGTGAAGTCATCTCGAGTTCCTGAACATACTGTATATGATATGACATGATGTAATATCATCTGTACCTGGAGAGAGAGAGTTGGAGGCCACTGGAAGCACACCCCCCGCAGGCCTAGTGAGGATGGCAGCACATTCAATGGACATGCTGAGTCGGTAAAAGCCCATCTCACTGCCTCCACCGTGGTGTGCAAACAACCGCTGAGAGACCCTCAGGCTGGATAAGGAATCAGTTGAGCCACTGACTCTAGTGACCTTGAATAGGAATTTAACAAGATTTTCAGGATCAGTGTTGTCAATTAACCAGTGCTATAAGCAACCCCAGGTCCAATAGAGGCTTGTATCGAAATACTGCACAAAATACAGCACCACACTACATACAAAAGATAAGATAGGTAAAAGAAAGCCGATAGACTGGTAAACTAACCTGTATGTTGTGATCATCAGGCATTATGGAGGTAAACTGAGGCTGTTTCCAATTCATCCAGAGGGCTGGGTCTCTGGCCATGTTGACAGCAAATGGTTCATAGCCCTCCTGCAGGCCACACGTGGTAAAGTACTGCAGAGAGCCCACTTGTCGGCCCAGGTTCAGCTTCCCCACCTGGTTTACCCCAACACTAACCACAGGCAACAGGCCTGGGAAATATAGAGAGAAACAAGATGAAAAAACTGTCAGTCTGATAGATATATTTAAGTCATGGATATAGGCTGGACTTTCTCAAGAAAGGGATAGTACTGCCACATTAAAAATCAAGGTCTTATTTATTATCTTTCAGTTTAATAGACAGTATAAAGTCTGTGCAATACACTGTATAAAGTCAAAAACTCTTCCAGACCGTCTCTGATATCAAAGTCCTTGGCAGCCAGCTCTGATCCTCTGTCATTAAACAGCACCTCTCCATTGAGCGTGACCATCATGGTGCGTTCAGCCATGTCCACCATGCAACCCACCACATCGCCTCTCTGCCACGAACGTCCCAGGGGCTCAACGCCCTGATGGTACCACTGAGCCTGAAAGCAATAGGAAGACAGGGAGTTAGAAATAAAAAGAGACAAGTGTAAAAGCCTCACAAAGGAACAGGAAAAGAGGTAAAAGAACCAACACAGCACATGATGAGATAAGATTATAACAGGATCGTCAGACTCAGCTCATCAGATTACAGTGGCTGTGCTCCACTTTGCTTATGTCTATGTCCCTCATGTCACATAGTGGCAAGTATAAAAATGCATTTTTATGCACTGATATTAAATGTGGAAATAATCCAGCAGAAACTGGCACTGTTTGAACGCACCAATTGTTTAATCAGGGTTACTTAATTATAGCATTGCTGCAATTGTGAACAGCGGTGTTGCTGGTCAAGCACTAAGTTGAATTCAGAGGATATTGCCTGGACTTGCAACTTACGTGATGAAGTTAGCTATTCTGTTGGACTTTTTAATGCTTAAATTAAATTCCTCTGATTAGATGGTTATTTTACAGACGAGCACAGGGCCACAGTTCTGTCTGTCTGCTCTCCAAAACATCCTCTGGCTTCACTTATGATCACACAGCCAGAACACACCAGTTTGTAAACAGATTTTGACTTTTCATTAGATCCAGTCATACTGTAATTCTGTACTGCAAGAGTAAATAAAGAAATATCTAATCTAATCTAATGAAGTCACACTGTGATTTGGGCTTATTGCCGTCATCTGGCCATATTAAGAACGTTCAAATTTGAATATCTCACCTTAAATCCATTGAAGACGTATGCCTGGTCATCCGAGCCGAGCTCTTTATCTGGGGTACAGCCTGGTCGGGCCCAGCCCACTCTCATATTCCCCGCTGTCACTATTTCAAATTCAAAGTACCACTTCCCCCGGGTTACAGCATATGATTTATCTGGTCTGAACACTCTGCACTTCTCAGCAGAGAAGAGACATGGATTTGATAATGTGGCTGTAAACCGAATAAGCAGAAGAAATATGGTTATCTGCTAAAATAACAACTGATTTGCATTCAATTGCCATTAAAATAGAGTGAATCTTTGCAGTACAATGTTGACAAGTACAAGTATTGTAAATTAACTGTAAAATGGTAAATATTCAGTAAAATGGTGCAACTAATACTCTGCATTAGTTTAGTTGATAACAAACAGCCTTATCTTAATTAACCTTACATTTGTTATCTTATGCTGGTTAAAATAAATAAAAGTGAACTGAACTGAGCTATAACTGATAAGATTAATGATAGGGCTTTGAGACATACTCTGTTCCTGGTTGAGGGGCTCCAGGCTGTAACTGTAGGCCAGCAGGGTACAGACAGCCTCTCTAACACTCTCCCTGCCCACTCTCCTACTCCTTTCATCAAGAAGGCTGTAGGGCACAAGGTACGGGCTCCGCTTCGCTTTCACATCCTAAAAATACAGACGCAAATCGCAAAAATGGGCAACTATATTTGTCAGAGAACAGTATCAACGTTTGTGTTGCCAGAGCATGTTGTTGCTATGTGCATTTCTATGTTGTGACTGAGAGACAATGTACAGGGAATACTTTTTCATATACTGTATTCCTAAAACTATCTGAAAACAATTGAAGACTAGTTTTGAGTAAGGCTACATACAATATTATGACTGACAAATGAATCATTCAAGTGCAATTCCTCCAGCACAGAACATAAACCTGTTGGGCTCCATAGGTCCATCCCTGCTTTATACGCTCTCTGGCCCACACATTGTGATCATTCTCTGCCAGCAAGTTAACCACTTCCTCATGGGCTGGGCTCAGAAAAACCTGGTTCAAGTCTACTGGTGCAGGTCTATAGCCACTGGGCTGCTCATACCTGAGAAAGGGAATAAGAATTGGACATGAGTGTGTCAAGATCGGAAATGACATTCAAAAATTATTGTAAAATGAGTGGTTATGATGTAGCTTTTGTTTTTCTTTACAGTATCTGTCTCATAGTCAACAAACAGAGCTTCAGTAAGCAGACTCTTCATGAAATATGTACATACTTGGTGGCTAGTCTCATGTATTTGACTCTCTCCTCAGCGTGGTCATCAGTCAGACCAATGTGGAAACCAAGGGCAAGGAGAGTCCTCCAGCAGAAAAACAAAGATAAACAGTCACTAATCATGAAAACAAGCCCTAACAACAGATACTGATTACCAAATAGTGTTACTATTGCAGTAAAATTTCAATGGCAAAAGGACTGTTGATATACATCTTTGTATCATGTTTTTTAAATTAAAATTGTTCAATAAATGAACCAAATGATCAAGTAGAATACATTTTTTGTTTATTGTATGCTGCAGATAGTGGAGCTCACCTAAGGGTGTCCTGAGCCATCTGAAGGTTCTGGTTCCTCTCCTGCTCTGACAGCTTGGAGAACTCCACCAGACAGGGCTCATGCCTCTTAACTTCATCTCTCACCTGTTTGATAAAATGTAACATTTTTCAAGCTGCAAGTAAAACTGAAGTGAGCTGTACCAGTCAAGTTTCAAGTCAACCTTTCGATGGTACTCATACACACTATGTGACATGGTGATATAACGGTTATTCGTTATTTAATTTATGCAATGTAATTAAATTATTGATGTCGTTTCTCTTTTCTTACAGGTCCATGCGTCCATCCAAGATCAATCTTGTCCATTGCCCAGAGTTCATGGATATTCTCAGCCATTTTTTCCCGGATATCCTCAAGTTGTGGGGGCAATTCCACCTATGAGGGTAATATGAGTAAAGTAAAATAACTAAACTACATCGATATGGTATATTTCAACACAAAGGATCAACTTCAAATTCCAATTCTTTCAATTTAATATATTTTTTCAAAATCTAAAATCTCTACCTATACAATAAGTTAGCATTTCAAAATAGAATAAAAGCAAGAATTATAAATAAAATCTGTTTGACTGTGCTTTTTTTTTGTTTGTACCTTGCTGATGTCTACTGGTGTGGGAGTAAAGGTCACTGGAGTGGCAGCTACTAAGGGGCCAATGAGCTCTTGTTTCCCTTCGCCATGATCCAAGATGTATTTCTGACATGGCTCCACCTTCAGCTTGACTCTCGGGAGCAGAGCATCAGAGCATGGAGTAAAACCTGGTGGGGGCAAGAAGCGAAACTCTCCATGCCTTCCCCCAAACAGAAAGCGAACCCTGATTTCCAGAAATAGGACAAGGAAGGCATTTACTGTATGTATTGAGGTCCTTACAGAGACAAAAGCATGGACCGAGACAAAAATGCATAAAAATTATGTTTCAGTAAACTTTTGACTTATCTTTAACATTTATTATACTTGCTTGCTGAAAACAAATGATTAAATACAGCAAATTAACTTTTGAGCAATGTACACTAATTAAACAAAAACATATCTCTACTGACTTGACTCCAGCAGAGAAGCTGACCACAGGACAAAGATGTCCATGAGCACTGAAGTTCTCCAACATGCCCTGCACAGGTAGACCGTTGACCCGGAAGGAGATGCAGGGAGCACTGAGGTCAAGACAGCAGCTGACCACATCGTCATCTTTCAGCAGGTGAGGGTAGGGAGAGCTCACTCTGCGGCCCACACAGCCTGAGAATCAGGAGACACAGCCTTTAAAGCCATCCCATGTTCAGATTTAGCTTTTTATTGTTCATTCTTAACCTCCACAACTCAAAATGAGACAGCATTTAAGTGCAGAAACGCATTACTGGAAGACTGAAAGATTTACCATACTTTATTAAATGAAACCCCAACAACTAAATTACAAACAAATCTTAGTTAAAAGCAAACAAGCATACTGCTGCTGCTGATTTATTATCATCTCAATCAATCAATCTCTCTCTATGCAGGCTTGAAGGAACAAGCAGTAATATACAGTGTTACTGTCTCTCTCTGGATCATGAAGTGGTGCTGAACAATGGCAGTCACTGCTGTTATTTCAATATCTGCTGAGATTTCAAGTTTATTATTTATTTATTTTTATTTTTATAAATTAAAAAGCATCTATTTAATTTAATTTCTTTGTTGCTCCTTTTAATCAGGCACTGTAAATCTCCCATGTATGCCTTTTATGGAACTAAATTAAATGCACTAAGATGAATTTTAAATCTGAATTTGTGCCATTTTGTAACATCTATATTGTTTGTCTCAAGAAGTACCCTGGAATATGTGGTGCAATATACTCTACTTGTACTTTTTTTTAAACTTGCTTATAAATCTATTATGCAGTCTCTTTACCTTAGTTTGTGAAATAGAAACATAATACAAATCCAAACTGTATTGCTGAGTCATTTATACGTTTTTGGTTTTTCTTATGAATCTTTCCTGTGGAAGTGATATCACACCATATATTCTATCTATCCTAGAACACACGTCTATTGTATGTGTGTAAATTGTACAGTATGTTTACATTATTTTGCTGACAGTTTCTCCTGGTCTGTATATGTATTCTTCATAGATATCTTGCTCTCCTAGATCACAATTAAACTCTAAGGGTCAATAAAAACTCTGTGACTGCTAACTATTGTGGGCCCTGACAAAACTAAACAAGACTAAAAAATGGTTATACATGCAACATATTTCACTGAGCGAGTTACCCAGCAGTACTTATAGTGTACACTAAATCTTGCATCTCTTGTTTGATCTCATCCCTACCTGACCAGAGGTGAAGCCCATCAAAGCCGTAGGAGCAGAGGTCGTCTCCCACCCCGTTGCCCCCCCAGCCTTCACCTCCTGTGGGCCTGGGCTGGTAGCCCTCAGTGCTAGCCCAGCCAACACGCAGGTGTGTGGGCTCAGATGTGAGGAAGGAGTCAACATGATCCACAACCAGCTCATAGTACCACCTCCGATGCTGGGCTGAATCTTCCCCCATAGCCAAGAAGATGTTTGGTCTCATGCTGTGGTGAAGTAACATGCAGAGAGTACCGAAGACAAACAAAAGGGCAAAAAAGATATTGTGGTGCCTTTCTTTGGTAAGATTTAGTTATATTTAGTTTATAATATTTTCAAAGACATGAATAGGTCTTACAATATGATTATGACTACTACATGAAAAAACATTAAGAAGAGCAGGAAAAGTGGAGAATTAAAAGCAGTGTAAGAAAATGATCACCATTCAGGTGCTAAGTTGGAAAGGTAGGATGGGGGGTATGTATTGAGTGACTTTTTTAGTTGTACCAAAGAGAATCATTGAACTGAATATCTAATTAATTAAGTAGACAGACGCTTGTTTGATTTTTACCATACTGCCCTGTGTAGGACCACACACTGCATTTCCCTTATGGAGGGAATTTGACACTATCTGCAGCCCACACAGAGCATAACTCTCATGGGCACAGCACATTGCATTGTTATAAATATATATGGTAATATAAATTACCAGAGATAATTTGGAAGCACAGTATGAGAAACAAAAAGATGAAGAGGTATGTGGACTAGAAAATAACCAATATGTTGCTGAAATTAAATCTGGCCGACACGGCGTGGGGAAGAAATGCTAGTACATATAGTGACACTAAACTTGTCCTTGACAGAGCTCTCATGACCGTGAAGACATGAGGACAGAAGAAGGGAATTGAGAGCATGGGAAAAGGACACAAAGAGAAAAGTACAGTATGACTTGGTTAAGATGATAGAAGAGATTGGATAAAAATGGAAAAGAAGAATGGATAAAGAAAAAAGAATAGGAAAAAGAGCATCTGAAGGAATTGACAAAATGTGGTGGGCAAGGAGGAGTAGATGGAAAAGAGAAAGAAAATTGATGAGATAAAAGGCATGAGAATGAAAGCAGATGTGCTAATGAGGCGTTTAGTTGACCAAGAAGTAAAAGTGATAGAATGAGCAATGGCTTGAGAAGGAAGAGAGAGCTGGGGAATGGACCGAGCAGGTGTGAAGAATATGAAACAAAATAAGCTGTAAGGCCTGAGGAGCAAAATGGGCTGCTGATAGAGAAAAGCATGATAAAAGAAGGCAGCTGCTGAGGAAAAAAGGGCAGGTAAAAAATAAAAAAAAAACAAGCTCAGAGGAAAAGGGAAATGGAAACTGCCTACAAGATCAGACTGGCACAGTGGGTCAAAATATTGAGAGACAGAAGGAAAACATGAAATATGAAACTGCCTAAAGATTAACTCTGTTGAGCTATACCATCTCAGGCAGTGGGCAACTTTTCCAAAGTCTCATTGGAAGAGGCGGAGACGAATACATTTGTGCTGCAACATTCTAATCTCACATCTATTCAGACAAAAATAATTGGAGCAGCAAATGAAGAGACAGCACTAAAGGAGACGAGTGATTCTTCAATTGTTCTTTTGTTACAGCAAGTCATATTTCTAATTTTGAAATCTTTTGTGTAACTTTTGTATGTCTGATTTTTGTGTATAGGGAATGACACAGACAGACAAAATTAGAAACAAATCTAAATGCAGAGAAATTAAAAAAAATATATATATATATACTGAATTAAAAGGGATAAGACGGTATGGGGAGAGAGAAAAGAGAAAATAATGACTCAGAGACAAAACAAAGTAGTCTTATTGAGAGAAAACATTCTAAATTGTACCTGGTGACCTGATTAGCTAGACGTGTTTGGAGCAGCAAATCTCTGTCTGGCAGCAGGTTGTCACAGATGAGGTTCTGATTGGACCGCACCGCCACACCATGGTACACACACAGAGAGCACAGCACCTCCAGCACCTGGAACACAACCTGTCAGCACTTCATCCAGCAATAGCTCCATAAACACATGAAAATGATCCCACAGGGGAACAGGGAACAGATCAAACTGCCATTACAGCCACAATATTTGTTTCTATGTTTTTGCATTGGCGAAACACTGGCATCAGTTTGTTTCAAAACCATGTTGCAAATGCATAAATAACAGGCAAATTTTGAGGTGACATTTACACAAAGATAATAACAGATGTGTTGTTACCTAAAAATCTAAATTTAGATGATACTGCATTTCTGCCAATACAGAAATAATGACAATAACTGGTCATTTAGCTCCCATTATTGACAAAGCATGCACATTACTTCTCATGATTTTTATTTCAAATGCACACAAAAACCTTGCAAACACTACCTTGTGGTTGCATCCATGCTTGTCTAGAAAAGAGATGATAGAATGAATGTGTCCTTCTTTGATGGCATTGAGTGCTTCAGGACTTTCAACTAGGACACACTGCAGAACCTCCAAGACTCCTGTACATGACAGTATGCAATTGCTCATTACTGTATGGAAGATATCCTGTATTAACTGTCTATATTTCTATATTTTGCTACACTGAGATATGATAACTAGTGTCAGAAATAATGTACATCAGAAAACAGTGTATACCTGGAATGCTTCACTACATAATCACTGACAACTCAAACAGGGGTACAGAAAATATCATAAGATCAACATTTTAAATGTTTTGAGTGCTTTCCAAATTAAAAATTGGTTTGTTAATGAAAAGCCCACAAATCCAACTGACCAGAAGAGGCCTCGAGCCGGTCCAGCCTGCTAATCAGCCAGTCCAGAGAACCTGAGAAATGTGCAGAGTTAGCACGGTTTCCCCGGATCAGAGCAGCTGAAGGGGAAAAAAGAAGAAACATTCGAAGGGTGTTCAGTATTTACAATACTTAGGTACTCAGGCAAACACAACCCATGTATTTCATGCAAAATGGCAGAATTCAAACAATTTATGGATCATTTTTAAGATAGGTATTTTAGGCAAAATGCATTTAAACGGGTTATTAACAGCTTAGTAGATATAAAGGGGGATAATGTGTATCCATTTTGGTATCTGTGTCAGTAGACAACCAATGTTGCAGTCTCAGTACTGAAAATGAATGTATATGAGCTATCTATACTCAGAAAAGGTGTGTTTATGCTCACCCAATAGCTCATAGAAACGGCTGAGGATGGTCTCCCACTCTTCTCCTGTGTCACTCTGAGCAGCCTCAGCAAAATGAGAAGCACTACTATATTGGTGTAGACGATCAATACAATCTAGGACCAAATCTATCACACCCTGAGAAGAAAAGGAGGTAATACT
The DNA here is from genome assembly GCA_008360985.2 of Macquaria ambigua. Classification (NCBI taxonomy): domain Eukaryota; kingdom Metazoa; phylum Chordata; class Actinopteri; order Centrarchiformes; family Percichthyidae; genus Macquaria; species Macquaria ambigua. The sequence continues at coordinate 345,336 of VMKM01000264.1, read as the reverse complement.
TATGGAACAGTGACAAACATATCACACGTAGGACCAATTTATTCATTCACACATATAGATTTACCTCTTCTTGAAACATGTTCTGCCGATTCTTTAGCGCTGTCATGCTGTTCTGTTTAGCTTCATGGTCTAGCCCCCCTGGTGGAGGCTGGAAATAGTTTATAAGATCCTGCAGACTACGCGTCACTATCTCCATTGGCAGGCTGACAGACGTGAGGTTTCCTTGTTGACTTAAACCATCCAGTTTCCTACAGAAAAAGGTGGGTTAAGTATAATGCAACAATACATCGTAGAGGTGGGTCTAAGGATAGAGGATGTCGTATACTTGATAGAGGGTATTGTATACAAATTGCACAATCTGTATACAACTTGTACCACTCATATACAATTGATTGACTTATTTTTATTTTTTTACTTCTCAGTGCAGAAGCAGGAGACTTAATTATGCAACTCCAACTTTTTAAAAGCATGGTAACATTCCCATTTGGATGTTCTACAATACCTAAATCAAGTCCCACTCGTATGCAACAAGGACTAAAGCCCGACATTACATTATAACATTTAGCCTCAATCTCTATCAAGGTAGAGAACACTGCAGCTGGAAACAACCTTCACTATGTCAGTGTAACCATGGCTCTATCAGTGTGGTATCCATGAGGGTCTAGATATAGTATCCAGTACCCGATAAAGCGAGTGAAGAGGAGAATAGCACTCCGGATGAGTCTGGCAGTGCGAGATTCTTCCCGCTGAGAACGAGACAGCGTCAGCCCATCGTCCATATGACCCTCGCTGTGCAAAATCGCCTGGAAAAACATCATTTGCAAAAATTTCCTATTTATTCCTTCACTATGTTGAAGTGCATTTCAGTACATTGTCACATTCAACATTCTTGCAAGATAGTCGATTATTAGCCATACACTTCTCTTATAATAATAATAATATTGAATCTAAATGGTTTACCTTTCGCTGAGCCACTCCCATGCGTGTAGATTTGGCATCACTAGCTTGGTAGGTGAGCCAGAGCCCAGAGTCTACATGCTGAACATAACAAATGGAGTCTCCATACTTGATCTCTGGGATCCCCATGCCATCGACATTAGTCTTTGTGCCAGTGTCAAGTTTCTCCTATAGACAAACATCTATTGTTACACGTATCACAAACAGATGTGTTTCTCTGATAATAAACTGATCTGATCATTACTTGGAAAACTGTACTACACTAATGACCTTCAGGTCTCCAGTCTATAGAAACTTAAATAGATGAGTTGATCACAGCAGCCTGTGAAGTTTAGTGTATTTCTCATGTGACTCCTGACCTTCGACGATCGAATGCAGAAGGAGGTTGTGTTGATGTCAGCCTTGTCCCGATCAACCAGATGCAGGCCCTTCTCCTCTGTAAGACCCAGGTACCTCCCAGTGGTCATATGGCAGAGTCGGAAAGGCTGCCCCCAGCATGTATGCCTACCACTCCAACTGAGGAATATCAAGAGCATTGTGTATTTTGTTGCTTTTCTTTTCCTTTGAAGGAAACTGAACAGCCCACAACATTTAGTTTTTCCTCTTTATTGTTGAAATGGCATTGGGAGCAATCAGGGGACACACAACCCTAATTCCATTCTGGGCCAGTGATATTAAATATGGTTCCAGCAACTCTGTACAGGTTTAGTGGGCAAAAACAGCAGAAACAGAAATTCTGGCAGTGACCAGCAGCAGTGTGTGCAACATGATACTGACTCCCTCTATGGTCTTAACAACAATCATCGTGTATGTGTGCATTATTTTCTTTTTTCTGCACAAGACTATAAAATAGTTTTCAAATAATGTGTTTAAAACTGTAGAGCTTAAAATACCATTGTTTTATATGAGGTTAAATATTCACATCCCATGTATACTTACACAACACACAGAATCTCTAGCCTCCAGAGAGAGCGGGCATGGCTGGAGACTGATCCAATCTCATAATGCATTATCCTAGATTGAGAAAGAGAACATGACCACAGAAGTAAAGGATGTTTTGTCAAGCTGACATGAGAGGAGACTGGTCTTTTCAACTGACCTTTGCAGCTCCTCTCCCTGCGCTGTGGACGGAATAGTCAGACATGCGTCACTATGGCTGTGGAGCAGTCGCAATGTGTCGCCCCCCTTCAGGTATCCTAAAATTAGCACAACAGACACCAGACGTAATCTCCACTGAAAGAGACATTTTACTGCATCTTTGAAAAACAGGCCATTTGGTGGCTATAACTGGTATCTAAACAAGGGTAACTACTCCAAGCGAAATAGCAGAGTGTATGCTTCGTAGTAATTGTAGGCACAGCTCTTACACAAAGTACATCTCTGGTGCATCTGAACATTTGCAACCTGATTTTGACTCATCACCAACATCAGTTCGCCAAAAAAAAAAAAAAAAAAAAAGAGGGACATCACATGTAGCTGGAATATTTCTTGGACACAATCACTTGGATTATAGAATTTCAGAGATTGATAGTTTATTTTTCCAATATATTTAGAGAGCAAAAAGTGAAGAAACTTGCCTTGAGCAACTCCACCTCCAGAGCAGATGGGAGCGACACTCCAGAGAGTCTGCTGGAAGGCTGCATTAACAATCAGGCTGTCACTCAAGCTTTTGTTGTCAAATACAGTGCCAAAGGACATGTGCTGGGAAGAAACAAAATGGTAATGACAAGAATGGGCTCATCAACAATGAATACAAGTTCTGATTTTTCTACTACAATAGCTGTTATCATAAACAATTATGCTAAACAACTCGTCAGAGGCAGAGAGAACACAGATTGCCAACTACCGAATTAAGTCAAAGGAAATGAAACCAATGACATATAAATGGTAGTTTCTGTTTCTGCAAAGCTCAGGAGAAAGATGGAGAAGCAATGCAGTGGAAAAGAACAGACATTCAGTTTACCAATTTCAAATGTTTAATTAGTAGTCTTTTGTTATTTCTCTAAATAAATAACAGGTTAGGTTGTTTTGACATCTGATATAGTCTGAAATATTTAAAGCAGATTTTTTTGTCATCTAAGAATAAAAAACTTCACTCCTTTACTGACTCACCAGATATCTCTCTGAGGACACATTGACCAGTATGAGGTCATCTCCAACACGCACTTTCTCCCCCTCTGACCTCTGTCTGGATGCTGGGTGAACGGTCCACCAACATGCCTCACCTGAGCCACAGACAGAATATATACGAAGTTAAGATTTTGCAGTTCCACATGCTTGAAAAAGGTTTACAGTTAAAATTACAAATAAACCAAATTTTATCATACAAAGGGAATAAAATGTGGTAAAATTGCATATTATATATATATATATATATATATATATGTGTAGATACAGTTAGGAGCACTAAAAAAGTAAATGTATTGATATCACAATTATCAACTGTTTAAAAAGGTCCAATACCAAATACCTGCTTTATCCTCTTGCAGACCAACATCAAAAGTCAGCTTGTCAGTTGAAGACTGAGATGAAGACAAGCAGCTGAGATACTGGGAGTGAAATGGACAGTGGATATACATTTCAGTGAGCATATGAACAAATATTTTTATTTTCTATCTGCAAGTGGAAAAGTAAGACTGATTTATATCTGCATTGTATCAAGATGACTCACCATGCCACTGTATGAGTGTAGGAACAACACTGCCTGGCCATATAGAAGGGTGCGATGGCTTCCTCCAGCTCCCACCTGCAAATCACAATCACATAGCTTTATACAACTCATAGTACAAGAAACACAATAACAGTAGTGTGAAAAATGAATAAACCCAAAGACAAAGACTAAATGAAAAAATACAAACAATTATCAATTTAAACAATGACAAATGATAACGAAATAGAACAGAGCAAATAAAAGGAATAAACACTCATTGTAAAATGTGTGCTTCCTTTTGTTTGCTTGTTGCTTTATGTCAACACCAGCTGTTCTAGTTTTACGATGGTTTATTTGTCAGTGTTATAAGATTGTGTTAACCTCATTGCTCCAGATGAATAAATACAGTCCATATCCCTCTCAAATAATGTCCCAGATAAAACCATGGTCTATATTGTAGTCAACACTTTACAGAACACTGCAGTTAAGTACAATAACATGTATTTTATTTACACTTGCAACTAAGGCTGAAATGAGGCCAGTTTAACCTGGCAACTTATTGTGGCTGTAGTATCTTGAAATTCCAATTAATTACTTATGGTAATTAAATCTCAATCATACCATAAATTATAGCATAAATGTCACATTGACATTGATAAACAGCAAATAATATCTGTTTCAGGAATGTTGAGATGCATTGGGAGACGAGAAGACTCTCACCTCTGCAGCCAGGTGCTTACTGTGAGCCAGCATCTCCTGCAGGGCTCTAACAGAGAGACACTGGGCCAGGACAAAGCCACATACAGACAGGTCTGGTGGAACATTCTGTTGGAAATAAAAAGTCAATATAGTATGTGTCATTGAGGTAGCTTCATATCGGTCTACTCCCTCCACGGGTCAACAGTGCAATTAGCAGTGACAACCACAGCAAATTGGGCAGTCCAAATTGGGGAGAAAAGGAGGAAAATCTGGCACACAAAAATCAACAAATACATAAATTATAAAAAGACGCTGAATAAATAAGTAGAAAACATATTAAACATGAATGAAATATTGTGAAATATTAAATGTGATAAGTTATTAATTTAGAGGCAAATAGTAGTAGGGAACAATAAAAAAATAAACTTTTAGATACATTAGAATTACATACTGTTCACATACAATTAGCAGACATTCATTAAACCTTTATGTAGAAAGACAGACAGAGGTCAACTAGTCTTGATACAGTATTTCTTTACAGGTTAAATATTCTGAAACCTTTTAGTGAATTATTTGGATAATTTTACACGTCTCTCTTTTATCATTCCAACTCAAGAGTGATGAAGTGTGACAATAATTGACAATGGACTGCTCTGGCAATGAGGAAAAACTGTGCAATCGTTGAGTTGGAGCTCTTTACCTTGCAGTTAGAGGTGGGCTCAAGCCTGCAGAGTCTGCTTCCAAATCCCTCGGCAGCAAGACACAGCTTCACATGTTCCCCCTGGGAGGTGACAGTACTCTGCAAAACCACCTCATCTCCCTGTGAAAAACACACACAGAGATGACAGCAAACTCTCATGTGCATAAGAGTTACAGATTCCCATATATCAAAAAAGCACTGAATGTTTTACTGTTTTTATTTAAATGTTTCAGGAAAGCCCCTCAGTCATACTGGCATGCCTTATCAGGGCTCTACACTGCGCTGTAGTGCATTCCCACAACACAAACAGAGTGATACGTCTTCTCCAGTAAAACAATCTAGCTGATCGCATCACGTCAGAGTCATATTCTCCCAGTTAAACTTCCATTCATATCATACCAATAATTTAAGCTTATCAGCTCATTTATTCTGATTCAGGACCTCCAGTATTTGGAGAGAGTTACTTGTGAAAAATAAGATATGCCAAAGTCAGTAGGCTACTGTTGTTTCAATGTGCCAGATACATATTTAATCAACATTTCATATCTTTTGCTACTATGAACATTTATTTTACTAAGTATACCAAGCATCTTTGGCAGCATCTTCAAAGGTAAAGTAGAAGTAGATTCAACACTGAAATCAGATTTGGATAAAATGCTATCAAACCCCAACCCTAAATGCGACGCCTCACAAGAATTAGCAGCTTCTATGTGGTTTGAAAAGGGATGCATTAATGTTTTTCTCAAAGAAATGACTGTGCCCCTGCATTTTTTAAACTTAGGGGCACAAGTACCCCTAAAAATAAATATAAGCATAAAGCCTTGCTTATATATCAGTAAAACATGGTCTAGCCATAGTGTAAATGCATGTACAGTAGATCTCTGTCACCTAAAATTTATCTTATCTTCATTTGAATGCCAAATGGAACACGTCAAAGGAATTAGGCTTTTCACATCTATTTAAGGAACTGTAGAGAGGGACCACAGACGACTGGTCTCCAAAGTCCAGCCAGGACTACGAACACCTCTTCATACCCAGGCTGCATATACCTCCATATTGGGAAGACACTGCACTGTCTGACCCCTGATTCACCCTTCTTTCCACTCCTCATATCAGCAGTACTCTGCAATCAGTCAAACACACTGCCCAACGCAGAGGCACACTGTGTGGCATTCAGATGGCTAGAGGACCCAGCTCTTCTTCAAGGTACATTTGGCAAGTGAAAATTCACTACACCACAAGACTTAATCCATGTCGAAAGCCCTGGCAATTCAAAATGCATGGTCATTCGGCAGTAACAGGATTTAAAAAGCTGTGTTTTGAATTTGAAACTGACGCTGGTCTATTTATTCCAATTTGTCCAATTCAGGGTTTCCTGTGGTGTTTTATAGTGCAGGTGGACCACTTTGCATCTAACAAAGACCACCTCTGCTAACATAAAAAAAAAATGAATAAACTTAATGACAAAAAGCAGCTATTTCACAAATGCCATATATGTAACAAGTGTAGCTATTATTTTTCTGCTGTCATCTACTAACTAAATTGATCATGAGACAAGATGCGTCAGGATCTGTGGCTTCCCACCTTGGCTGAACTGTCCTAGGGGAAACCCTGTATTTAATGTAATAATGTATGACACAGAAATCTATAGTGTCATCTCATATTGTGGATCGATCTTGTAAAATGCCCCAATCTGGCTAGTGAGTTCAGTAACCATCTGCATCGCGCCCTGTGTGAGTATGTGTATTTGTCTCATATCCACACCAGACACTCTCTCTGTGACATGCCCTTATCAGAAGGCAAGGATAACAAGCTGTGAGAGGACAACTTACAACTGGGGAACAATGATAGCATCTTGCAGTGAGGATGAAAAAAGCCATTTCTGATCTTCCTTTACTGTGGGTGACTAGTGAAAGTAAAACTAAACTATAAACTAAATCTTATCATTACTATATATAATTTATATTACTTTTACTTAAAAACATAAAACATGATCATTTTATTAAAAAATTAACAGCTTTTTAATTGACAGCCTTGGGCCATGCATCATAAGGTCACACTTGATTTTGATAGTTATACTTCAGCCTGTAAAGATGCTTGGACGCTTTAATAAGCAGCAAATTTTTGACACTTCACACACTTCACTCCTGAGGACTACGCAAATAAAGCGTTACATTTAAAATATGAATTTAGCTGTTAGCTGTTTAACAAAAATATGAGATGTTAACTCACTGCCCCTCTTCCAAAGAGCTAGGTTAGGTTAGGTTAGGTAATTGGCACATCTGGAGCTAGCTACGTTAGCTTAGCTAGCATCCTTTCTGGCTTGACGAAATATGAACCGTTACATTTAACGGCAGTTTGAAAAGTGGCCGACTCACCGTTCGTAGAAACTGGAATTCATCTTCGCCCTCTCCTGTGTCAGTCATTATTTGAGCCTAACAAGCCACATTAGAGAGACTTGAGCAACACTGGTGTCACTAAAGGAGAAAGAGGAAGACTGCAAGGTGTACAGCCGTTAACGTATGGGCGGAGTCTGCTGTTAAGATCCGGGCCTCCCGTGACTCCATTTTTTTTTTTTTTTTTTTTTTTACAACTGCTATTTTGGCGGGATTTTATCCTTTATTTTGTTTTATATATTAAGATATTTCTTTTATTTTTTGCCATTTCGCTTCATTTGACACCACAGTAGAGAAAGACAGGAAAGAGAGACATGACATGTAGCAAAGGGCCAGGGCCGGACTCGAACCTGAACCGCTGGTAAGGACTCAGCCTTGACTGGTGGTGGTGGTGGTAGCACACACTCTACCAGGTGAGATACCACTACCTAAAAGTAAAAAAAAAAGTTACAAAAAAATAATAATAATAAAGTTAAATAAAAGTACCAATTGCCTGTGTTTTAATTATTTTAGATAAGTTTAATACTTTGACAGCCTGGTAATTGAGTATCATTTAAAAAATAACTTTTATAGATAATTAGGCCTACATAAAATAATCTTAATTTCATTTTTTCTCTGACTGACCGGACAACAGTTTAGTAATTAAAGTAATTAGTAAAATTCTTTATTTTATGGGTTCAATTTTCTAATCATTTATTAGGAAGTTTCCTATAAAGCACACTGTGCTGTGTTTCTAATTATAGGGAAAATGGTAATGTCCTTTAAAGAACTGCTCCATTCAAACCCAAGTAAATAATCACTATGCATTTATTACTTGAAACCTTCATTGAGTTGAGTCTTCATATATGTTGAGTTGTATGTTTTGTGACTAAAATACTCTCTGGGTTACACTAGAAATGAATCACCTATGAGCTTAATTGGTAGTGTACCAACAGAACACTGTCTCAATGTTCCCCATAATTAGCACCAAATTACACAATTCTTCCCAAAAAAACATCTTGGAAGCTTTCAGAAAAAAATTAATTCGTGAAATAAAGTGTTATCGAAATTTGCTATGGATATTCAAGATCCTGGGGGGATTTCCGCTTGATTTTAATGAAGCCCCAACCTTTCCTCTAGAGACAAATCTGGTTAAAAAAAAAAAAAAAAAGTCACTTGACTAATGCTTTAGTCCCTTTTGTATCTGGAAAACTAACAGATGGATTTCCATGAAATTTGCTTTGGATACTCATGGTTGCCCAGGAGACGAATAATAACGATTTCGGTCACCCCCTGACTTTTCTCAAGCAGACTACCAGGAAAAAAGTTCCATGTGTACACACTATATATTAAAACCTAACAGACTAACTATAATAAAATTCACTGAAGGCTTCATTATCCCCAGATGAACCCTGTCCATTTTGGTTACATGACCTTTGCACTAAAATTCCACTTCCACAGAAGATATTGCATAATTTAATAGGTTGGTTGCCCTGACATTTGCTGACCACATTCAATCATGCTACTCAAAGACAGAAGCCTTTTGAATTTTATGATTCACTGACCAGTCCTGTAAGGCCATACTGAGGTGTATATTTGTAGCCCTGAGAGGCAATGCTCTATGAAAAGCTAAATCATGAACACATTGTTCTTTCCATTTCATATAATCCAGATCAGATCAGATCTCAAATGGAAATATAGACCTTGCTATTATTTCAACCACTACTGATGTAAACAAATCTTTCACAGCATCAGACTGTCTGATCACTGACTTAGAATAAGTTGTTATTTGGTGTCAGTCCTGGTATTAAAAGACCTCTCGATCAGTTCGGGTGTGACAGCATGTTCCAGTCTTGTGAGCTTTGGCCATGGGGCTTTTGTTTACACGTGGATCATGGCTTTAAATATTTTCAAATATGCTGATAAATTGCAAATGAAAGACATAGTACAAGCAATGATTTATCAGGTAGAAATAAATGTTTGAATTAGTCACAAACTGTTTATTTAATTCATCCATTACCTTCAAGTACAAAGTTTAACTCACTGAATTTGTTGATAATAGAGCCAGCAAATGTCTTCAAGGTGTGAGCACTGCCTGAGCATCTTTATTTTCCTACCAAAATACAACAAATCAAAGCTTTCCCCAAAATGGAGAACATCTATTGCGCCTATAGAGGTGAGAGAGTGGTGTCTAAAGCAATATTCATTTGTTACAGTAAAAATAAACTTTTCTTTTAAAGGGGGTTGCATCTAAATTGAGTATTAATTAAACAGTGTGCTCCAGTGCCTTGCATTCAGTTTGTGTTAAGTGGCCAATGAACCTCTTACACAGAAAATTCCACAGTATTTTAGCACTCTTGCAGGGTTCACAAATTGCCAATGGGTGTGAAATCAAGAACACAAAAGGTTTGATTCATCATTCTTTTTTCATTAAGAGCATTACATAGATTGTTTGAGCAGAAAGTAAATTGCATAGTTAGCATCACATGTTGTACATAACCAGCATATTTAGGTTAAATCATTGCCACTACTGTGTATTTAAATACTCCATTTGTGTATGACAGTATGGAAATTCTTATGCTCAAACGGTGTAGAACATGAGTATACTGAAAGGTGACATGTAGCCAAACAGCTGTGTGATATGGACAAATCAGGAATCAGCGTATATTTCTACTGGCAATAGGTCTTAAAATGTGTCAACAAAGGAAAATTGGGAAACAGCTTGAATACAAAAGTAAACATATTTAGTCAGCACACACATTAAAAGGTGCCAAAACTTCCTCGAGCAGGAACAAGCGAAAATGTGCTTCCATGTGTCTAGAAATAGTTGGGGAAAGATGGAAGAATGTCAGCACAGTGACTTTGACAGCCAAAATACAAAATAGAAAAATATCTATAAAAAGATGCTACAGTTTATAAATTTAAGTAGTATGTTAAAGAGTAATCTAACACATATTAAAAACATGTAACCGTAAGACAGTGTGCCACACAAAGGCCTTGTCCCACACTATACAGTGGCAAAACTTTCCCCACATGTATAATAAAGCACAAATGCAGACAAGATCCTTTGTATCTCTTGCAGCCTGCCTCATAGAACAAAAAACAAAAAAACAAATGGGGGGAAAAAAGGAAACTGCAGATGCAAATGACTACTACCATGGACAATTTTATTTGTAATGTGGCTGGTATCAATGAGGACTTGACCTGTTGTGCTTCATTTGATCTTTATTTTCTTATTGTACTTATTTCTAGGCACATGAAAAACACATTACTCATGAATACTGCACATTTAGTCTTCTGTGTTCTCTGCCTTTAAACCACTGAGCAATTTACTCTTGCATTCATGTGGTTTCCCACTTTGTTGATACTGTATATTTTGGGCCTTTTTGGAACCCATTTTTTGCACTGTTTATTGTTGGATGGCAGTAGGTCTAAACTTGCTTTAGCAAACTTTAAGCAACTCAAAATGCCTTATCAGAAGATTGTATTCCCAAAACAAAGGCACTGCGAGGAAACATAACAATACATGAAACTGCTAGACAAAACAGGACTTTCATGTCTAATTTATTTTTCATATAATTGAGCTGATAAACTACAGAAACACCATGATCCTGTTGTCATATTACCAAGTGATCTGTATTTTTGATGGGATTAAATTCTCCTCCAGCTTTACCTTCATCACAGAACCCTACTTTCTGCACAAATACCATAACGCACAAGACAAAATTGTACAATTCATAGTTTCTCACAATATAATTTGAACATAGCAATTTCTATTTGTTTAGGGGGCATCTTTTATCCAAGAGTACCAAAACACATGACGATGCTCAGCATGATTGTAGACAGTCGAATGCGTCAGAAAACTAATCAGCAAAAACCTAGTATGGCCACAAACACAATTCATTCAACATATTTGATCCAACTTTCTTATAGATTCCTTAAATTCATCAAGAGATGGAAGGCAGGGGGGTTAAAGGTCGCTCTCTCCATAGAGGGCAGTGGAGAAGGCAGTGTAGTCCAGTGCCCCTGGTGGTGCTCCATGGCCGGTGTAAGGCGGCATCCTCATGATGCAATACTCTGCTTGTTCAGGGGGAAGTTCTCTCCTCAGCTCCTCCACTAGTATGTAGGGCTGCAGTGGTGGAAAGATAATGTGTTTCAGACATGTTTCCCAAAAGAGTCATGCTAATACACCCCCCCCCCCCTTTCCATTTTAAGCTCATGAACAAAATTGTAGATCATAAATCAACATGACATGGCAAATACTTGGAAATAAAGACTGGAATAGAATAGATTAGTGTCGGCTAAGAATATCTGCCCATATGCCAGTAAGTCACACTAATACAAACACATGCACATACCTTGTCAGCTGCCAGGATACGGAAGGATGCCACAACCTGCTCGGCAGTGTCTGTATCAGCAGTCTCTCTGGTCATAAAGTCAATGAAAGACTGGAAAGAGACGATTCCAGTACCATTGGCGTCCACCAGCATCATTATACGAGCAAACTCCACCTCTCCCTGAGAAAGGTAAGGATGGAGAATGAGAAGAGTCTACAGTATGTGTGTGTAAAATACAGCAAACAAAAAAGTGTGAGAGCAACCGATAACATAGCCCCATCCACCCACCCACATTTGAATTACCTACCAAGTCATAACCCATAGAGATGAGGCAGGCTCTGAAGTCATCAGTGTCCATTGCTCCATTCTTCTTCTACAGTCGGAGGCCAAATTTCAGGTTCACCGAGAAGTGAGGAGGAAAGTAGAGTCAGGGGAGATTCCAGAAAAGATTGAAACATAACAGAAGTGCATCATATACGATGCAACGTTCTTGTCAATATAGTATTAAATATGACATGACATTAAATCAAAGACATATACAATGTAGTGTTTTCAAACTTTTTCCAAATCTGACACTGGCACTATGATAAAATGAATAACTGAGGAGGAATGCTTTCAACTTTAAGCACCTAATCTTTTGGCTGTTGCGATAAGACATTAAAGATGCTGAAGATGTCATGATAAAGGAGGTTTGAAGGCTTAAAAACTCAGGAAAGAAGTAATTGTAACATCACACATATACTTGCATGCACACACTACAACTGCACACATGGAAGTTTTATACACAGATACAAAACATCTTATCTGGGACATCAGTACACAATAATATTTTGCTACTTTTGTGTTGGAAGTTTGTATTTGGCAGGTGTATTATCCATGCTGTTACTCCAGTATGGTGAGACATAGTCAGTCTGAGGAATTACTACATATGTAGCTTGAATAAATGAAACACCATACTTAGATAAGTCATTCATTGTCATCTTGCACTGTCATCAAAACTATGAGAACTCATAAGATTCTTATGAGCCATAAAATCGCTAAATATGGCTAAATATTCCACAATACAATACCAGCTAATGTTTATAATGCATTATTTGTAGTAATATGTGATGGTCAAAGGAGAATTATTGAATTTCAATCCACCCTCTTAACCAGGAATAGCTTCGGGTCAACTGTAGGGTCAGCTGCTGAACACTGGTTCAACACTGGTAATAATTCAGCATCTTGCACACAAACACTTCTCTAGGGAGGACATTTAGGTCATGGTGCTCACACTTACAGGACCATCTCTAAATACACGGCTACCATCACCCCCGACTCTGCTTCTGCATTGCTCAGATTGCTTTAGATCAGTCACCCAAATGGACAAAAGTGATGTGAAATGGTAGAGAGCTGTACCCTGTCAAAGTGGTTGAAAGAGGATCTGAACTCATTCATCTGCTGCTGGCTGATGCCTTTGGCATCTCGGGTCAGGATCTGGGTCTCAATCTCGTTGATGGTTCGGGCGATGGTTGTGAGGAGCAGCTCCCACCCGACACGGATATGCTGTTGATGTGACGACAGAGCAGAAATGTTAACACAGAGAGAACACACCTTGAACAGTTTATTGAATACTGAATGTTTAAAAAATGGATTTCAATACTGAATTTCAGTATCCATGCAGAGCTGCAATGAGTATCTTACGTAAGAGCGTGTTTATGTGTTTGCAAATACTGTACATGCATGCACTGTTCATGCCCATGCATGTGCATAGCCTTGCAACACTGTTTGCCACTGCCCTGTACCTCCATAGTGTAGTTGGTGTGTTTGTTATCGAACACCAGTGACTCTTGGATTAGCTGGTGGTCTCCCTCCAACTTGTCGATGTTGGGCTTGTAAGCAACAATGATGTGCTCGAATTGCTTCAGCTGGGTCATCTGGTCCTCCAGGGTGCCTCCAACCTCCAGGGAGCAGCGCCCAATTTCCTGTGAGGACAACACACGCAACAAGGTCAACTTAATTGTTGGACCAATTTAGATCAGGGAGTCTGCAGGGAGTCATTTACCTGTGGCCAAGAGTAAATTCTGTCAGGACATATAGCATTTGATGAAGAAAGATTTTATGTGTATAATAATAATAATAATAATAATAATAATACTACATGGTATTATTCAATTATCATCATTATCAGGAAAGCCAACATCATGGTCACCCTTATGTACAATGCATTTTAATATAATCATCTTCCATTTTAGGTCTTTATTTGATTAGATGGAGATAACTGTCAAATTGCTTATGAAGCCTGTATGTCTAACCTCCATCCTGGCCTGTATCCAGGGTCCAATGAGATTAGCCTGGGCAGCAAACTGTCGTCTCAGCCTTTCATGGGCATGCTGGCGTGCCATCTCCTCCTGGAGGGCACCATCTCTCTGAGGAACCAGCTTCTTCACCTAGAAAAACACACATGCACACACAAAGGGCTTAATTGTAATTGTGAGAAGCTGGCTCCTCCTGAAAAGAGCCATTAACATTAAACAGAATTGTGGTAGTATATTTGGATTATATGCTTAGATCCTTACTGGGTGCTAAGTCCTTCAAGTCAGTGATAAAACATTAGAGCAGCACTTTTTTACTCTTGCACTCCTTGTTCCCATTTCATAATTAATGCTTTTATATGGCCAGACAGCCACTATCTGAATAATGACTTTATTCCTCGATATGAGTCTGTCAGTGAGTTTTAAAGCTGTAGCTACCTTTTCCCACTTGTTGAGAAGCTCCTCAATTGTGATGGTGCTGTAGGGGTTGATAATGTTGGCCTTGATCCCATAGCTCTGGGAAATTTTCTGCACTTCATTGTGGATTCCCAAGATGGCCTGTCTCTCTGCATCCGCCTCAGGTAGAGTAGCTTTGAACTGCTCATGAGCTGCGATAAGACTCTGGAATGGGAAAAGGGAAGTCCTGGAATTTTATTAAAATTTCAATTTTGTCAAGAGTGATAAGATTATGTGGTTTTCTTTAGGGTGTGACAGATCTACCAACATTGCTCAATATATAACATTAAACATCCAAACATGAATCACAATCATAGGAAAACTGTGAGCAGGTTAATCTTGAGTGGACTTTTTAACACTGTGAAATAAAACTAGAATCGCATAAATAGCAGTAAGTGTGTGACTAAGCCTACCTGGACCTCTTCAATAGTATGCACTATGAACATGTCCTGCAGATCCTCCATGGCTCCATCCATCCAGTTGTTGAAAGGAGCCGACCTCTTGGCAAACTCCAAGAACAACTGATCAATAGTCTCCAGCAGCTTATCTGTCCGCTGAGAGGATTACAAGATATCACATATCTGTTGTATATTTTTAAATCCTGGAAAACCCACAACATCCAACCCATAGCTCAGCATTAGGCTCTACCCTGAACTAAGGAGTCATCATCTTCATATCTCACGTAGAAATCCCAAAACAAACATCCCCTCATACGTTTTGATGACTAATCCCAGGGTGCATAGCTTTGATATGGCCTTGTTATCCCCCCCAACTCTGGCTTGGTTGTTCCTGACAGAGTCCCTCCCCTCAGCGGGGGATGGTGGGGAGTGGATGGACAGAAAACAGACCCCTGTCCCTGTCATTCAGACTTAATCCTTGGCCCTTTTCCCAGGCCCTCACACATTTGCAGGTCTGGAATGGCCAGCATGGATCAGAGGAAGTGGCTAGTGGGCTTTCAGCCAGTCACTTCCTGGACAGGACTGTTGTATCTATTTCTCCTTTATCCCCTCCACCATCCTATCTGGGTCAGGAATTTTAGAGGGGATCCAATTATGTCTCCTCATCAATCAGTTGTGTCTTCACTGTTCAGATGTCATTGACAGACACCGAAAATATGCTTACACTGACATTTTGATTAAGTTGGTTTTGGATGCAACTTCATTCTGCATCTATTGTGGTCCATGTGGAACATTAGTGCACTCTTGTGGGGACTTACCAACTCATCCCAACATTCAAGTTTCAGGAACTCACTAAAACACTTAAAGCCTATGAGAAAAAAAACTGGTCAAATGAATATGAATGCTTTTCATCTGCTTTCAGTCATAAATTCACATCATTGTGCCATTTTCCTTGTGATCAACCTTGAATGTTGCCCTCACCTCCAGTGCCTCTCTCCTCTTCTGAGTCAGGGTTCCCAGCTTGTCCCACAAGTCACAGATGCTCTGGCAGCGTTGGTTCACAGCAGCCACGTCATGGTAATCCAGCTCACTGGAAAAACAAAACATACTGCTGTTTGTTTCAGTTGTGGAAAAGAGCTTTACTGTGCTCCCCAGGCACTGAGGTGCCTTTAAAAAAAAACCCCAAAAACTGGATAGCTGAGTGTTAAAGCAGCAATGGAACGCAACGTCAGACTCCGCCATAGCCAATTCACATCCGCCAATGTTTCAGTTAACAAACTTCCAACTATAAAAGGGTCTGATCACATAAGATTAGAAAGACACTGCTCAAATTGAAAGTGTAAAATGAAGTCTGCACTGCCATCCCAAACTGAAATGAACTACATATACAAAAGATGCCAGAAAATTATTTTTTTTTTTAACAGTAGGATACAAATGCCATTCTTAAGTCTTTAAGTTCACCAACAGCTGCAAACCAATTTTAGACTTGAAAACATTGATTTAAGAATCAATTATATTCACCTTAAAGGTTGTAGGAGCCAAAACAGTTTCTCAGCTCTGATAGGAGCACAAAACCTTCACGATTCAGTCAAACTAAAAGGCTTTGTTGTCTCAAGTTTGGACACAGGGACATGCAACCAGCTTGTAGGAGCTACCATTTACAGTACTTACCAGGGTGTGTTTGGATTCCTTTCCATGGCTACTCTGATTGGAATTCAGTTCTGTTAAGATCTGCTCCTATGGTGCAGACTTGATTTTAAAGATTTAAATCCTAGTGCCTAAAATTCCTAGTTGAAATGCGTTTTTGCCCAACCCACATAGAAAAGAAAACATTTAGTGTCCATTTAGCATTTTATTTAAATTTCAAAACAAGCAACACAGACGTCAATACACATTTCAGTAAACTGCAGGGACTACTAGAGCTGCCTTTACCCTGATCTGGTTTAAAGACTTAGTCCTGGTTAAGCTTTGGTGTAGTTCTGGGGCTGCAGCCAGAGTGCATCACTGGGAACCTCCTGGGTCTGAGTGGGGATGACTGAAAGCCGAGTGCTAGGAAAGTGGTATCTCTCATAATGGACTTCTCTCCAGTGGTCTCTGCCAGTCTCATAGTCTGACTGGAAGTGAGAAACTGTGCCAGGAGGAAGTTGACCAGTCAAGAAGAGGTAGTAGTGGTTTGGTCCCACTGCTCCCACTTCTTGTGAAACTGGCTGTACGGGGTCTTCTTCAGACGTGGAAGCAGCAGACAACTCCTCAGCTCCCTGCGGGGCCGAGGCATAGGGAGGCAGTGGCATGAAACCTTGTTCTTCTGTTTCCCTCTCTTCATTTCCATGCTCGTAGATGGATGCATAATGACCAGCCATGAAGCCGGGTCACGATTATGGAGGAGGAGGTTTTGGTGGAACAGAGCTTAGCTCCTCAGTTTTCCTCTCCAAATTACTGTGATCGAAGGTCACTTCATAGTTCTAAAGCTCACCTGCCTGAAACAAAAGGTGGAGGGGGAGGATGCCCAATGTCAGGTGTGAGCTGAGATGTTCCAGACATGGTGTTGGTATTTGTAGACTCATCCAAACCAGGAGCAGCATTCCATGAAGCCACACTGGACATGTCTGGAGAAGGGCTTGCTGGATAGGTTTCAGGACCAGGATACACTCCCTCCTTCACCGGTTCATACAGGAATGAGACAGCAGGGTAACTCACACTGGAAGGATGAGCAAGAGCGCTTTAGGATGAGCTATAATGGAGGCCAGGAGGCGCCTCCATGATAGTGAAACTGCTCTCATTAGGACCACGCTGGCTCCAGCCTAGGGGCAAGAAATTGTGGTATAAATTTAATAAGGTAAGAAAGCGTGGGATAACATTTGTCATAACAAGTCATTTGAGTCTAAAACTTTCAGAGAATATTTATAGTCTCAGTGATAGTCTTACCATTTTTAGCAGTAAAGCAATGAACATTCCAGCTTGACAGTGCAATGAGGAGCAACTGACTGTAAGAGAATACAGCATGGTCAAAAACTTGAGTAAAATAAACTATTAAGCTATTAATAGAAAATGAACAAGCAAACAGTCATTTATCCGTTACATACCTTGCAGGAAACCAAGTGGCCATTTTGCTTGTCAGCTGAAATGTTTTCTTCCTCTCTCGGGGCACCGGTTAAATATGAAACAGGAAATACTCTCTAACCACTCCCAGACTGAGAAGGTAACGATGGGCAGGTGTTCATCACCGACTGCTGACTGAAAATGTCAGCATGCCTGTAAACCACACCGTTCATTCACCCTTCTACTGAGATATACTGTAGTAGGAGGGTTTTAGTAATTTACAGGAATACGTTTTTCCAAAGTGGTTCAAAGTCATCTCACATGCAAATCACAGTTTAGTGACTTCAAATTGATCCAAATTGTTTTCTGCACTGCTTGTCTCCCACTTTTTTTCTTCATCCACTGTCTCAAATGTGAACAAAGAGATGAACAGATGATTTTGGGACCATTGAACTACTGCATATTTTATATGAGTGCATGTCCTATGTTGCTTGTCATCCATAATCTATCCAGGCAATCGCCCCTGTAGGTTATACAGTGTTTAAAGCCAAAATGCTATTAAAATAATATTTACGAGAGAGAAACAGAAAACAAGATTGCATTAGTTCCCCCCACCCCCTTCCTCTGTGATTGTGTTTGGCAGGAGTGAAAACATACTCTTGGGCCTCCATGACACATGACTGCAAACGTCTGCTAAAGCGGGTGCGTACTTTAGTTCCTGTGCAATGGCGGCAATCTGCTCCACTCTGTCCTGGTGGGCTGCCAAGTCACTCTCGAAGGCCTCGTGTTTTCGAAGCAATGCTCTGATTTCTGTCAGGGTGGCTGTTTCATAGTCCTTCTGGGAGAGGATCAGTTCTTTACCTGAATATCACACATGTGCAAACAGAGAGAGGGATGAGGTAAGAGAAAGGAACAACAAGATGATTAGCAGGTTAGATGTATACTCAGGCCTTATTTGGTCATTGCAGATGAAGAAAACGACCTGTTGTAGTCCACTACAGGCTGATTGTATTGGACAGACTCTAAAACCTTCAATCAAATCTCATTAGGAACAAGTCTAAACAAACCCAGAGGTTAAAGGAAACACTTGAACACTGAAAAGCAGGCAGAGAAGCAGGAATACAGATGCCTGTAGATAAACGGGAAGCTAACAAGTCAAGATAAACATGCAGACTTATAGATGTACTGTTGCAGTGAGAGATAGATAGAAAAGCAGGAATGCAGACAGTTAAAAAGCCAAATTACAACTGACCACTGGCCCAGTTCTCATGATTGGTGGCTTTCTGGCGAAACTTTTCAGCCAGATGGTCCAGCCTCTCCAGCCTACGGATCTCTGTAAGGAGCCACTCCTCGTAGCCTTTCTCTGCCTGCTCCAGGCCCTGCCATGCACTGGCTATGTCCTGTACACACAATGAAAATAAAAAAATCCCAATTTAAACTTACTCACTTGAGATGTTTTGAATTTATTCTACCCTGCCAAATAAGAAAATGTGATAAATAAATATGATTTTCAGATGCAAAAAAGTGTAAAACAAATCACCCTCTATTGGTAGACTGTCCGAACCTGTTGCTCTTTAATCCTGTTTAAGATTTAACCTCTAAAGCACTTGATATAAACAGTGGTGTACCCAATCATGAACATTTCTTTGACTGTTGAATTCTAAGCAGAGAAAGAATTTGGAGTCCTGACTTACAGATACCATCTTCCCCTCAGAGGGCATGAAGGCAGGGCGATTGCTGATGCGCAGCTTGGTCTGCAGGGTGTTGAAGTTAATTTCCAGCTGGCACTTCTCCTGCACCTTAGGGGGCTTGTGCTGGCGTCTGTAGTCCCTGAAGTCCTCCAGCTTCCGCTGCATCTCCGCCATGGTCTTCTCTGGGGTTCGGTTCTCAAGCCAGGGAGTGGTGCGGCGGATCCACTCCAGCAGCTGGGCAACACAAGGACAACATGGGAATAAGTGGAGAGGCAAGAGAGCTCCATGTTAAGATAGCAGTGTGTCAGGAAGGCTGTGATGAATTATTCATTTTTTCAGCAGATTGGTCTCAGCTTATCGCAGCAATGGGATATATGAGTGGGGGAAAGAAAGATGTTTTTTAATCTAAACTTAAGTCTATACTTTTAATTTAAACTACTTTCATGTAATGAAATTTCAAATCATGCTTTACCTCACTGGCCAGTCTCTCATACTCCTCCATCATTTTCTCATTCTCCTGGTTTACACCGAGCACCTTACAGATCCTGTTGGCAGCTGTCTCTGCCTGAGAGCACAGGGCACGAGAATAATGTAATTACATAAGCAAAGTAACGCAGTGGGCCATGCTCCCATTGATACTTCTAATATCTCTAATAACATTATCCTCATAATAAATGTGTTGCTCAAAATGACATGTCAAAATCAAACTGACAGTAGATCTATGGGGACTGCTTCAACCACTATACCTGCTCAGCTCCAGCAAAAGCATGGTAAAAGCAGGACACATAGGTCATGATAGCTCTTTCATCAGGCTTGGGGGTGTTGATGATATCTATGGCATCGAGAGGGAGGAAATGTCAAGGTGTCAGAAAGGGAACAAAAAAGGCAAAAATCAAAAAAGTGGAAACATCCATTTTAAGTTTACTTTAAGTGTGATTTTAAGACTGAAATAGACCTCCGACAGACCAAATATCCTCATACACACACAGTGAAGTTCATATTGCAAACACATATTTCATCCGAAAACTCCTATTGGGTACATCTATTCCATAAAAACATTACCTTCTGCGTCCAGCATTTTGGGAATGTCCAGGTGTTTCTCGGCTATGTCAAAAGCCAGGTTCAGGTTCCCCAGAGGATCATCCTAAAAAAAGAAACACAATTCTGCATCACTGAACAGCAATGCTGGACTTAAAATGCCACCGTGCTGACCTCCATGCTATGGTGGTCACCATCTGCACATGCACATTAATTTAATAGTACTTGTTTTAAGTTTATATTTGAGAGGTGCTGCACAAAAAACCCAGAACTGACTTTATACGTTTTCTAGTTTTCACATGAGCTGGATGTTTATCAGAAACTTCACATGTTGACGACTAAAATTTCAAGAAACATCATTTGTTATAATTTTCTCAAATCCATAACATAAATGACTTTTGCACATTGGGCTTTTAACTAATTACAGATTACATCAAATGATTTTTACAATTATTGGTTCTTTTTTCAGTTAAGCAATTGATATTTTAGTCTGTAACATGTCAAAGTGATGTCTTTGAGATGAGAGAGCATGACACAGGCAGGTAAACCTTCACATTTCTGAATCCATAAACAGCAGATGTTTGTTACTTTTACTTCATAATTGACTTGAATGACTATACTATTATGATAAACTGTCATAAATTAATCAGCTAGTAAATTTATCAATTAATGGATTACTCAAGAAATCAATGAACCATTACTATATACATAATATATTTCTTAAAATTCTGAGATTTAATTAAACAAATTAGCTTTTTTCACACAAGTGACTCTGACAGGAGAAACCAAGTGTTTTAACAGACTGGGGTTGGTGCATTAAGCCAACAGCTGACAGTGAACCCTTCCCTGCTAATGGGACAGTCAGTGAGAGTGCAATGGGGTAAAGGGATCATGCTATCATGCTGCTGCTATTGTCCCTATCTCTGTACCACTGTTCCATAATGGTAGGGGGCTCGGGGCTGGCACACTACATGACAGGGCCAGCTGCTCTCAGATCCAGTGCAGGACAGAGAGATGGATGAATTGGGTGGTAAATTGATGACGGGATGGAGGGAGGATACCCCAAGGTGTGTGTGTGTGTGTGTGTGTGTGTGTGTGTGTGTGCGCCCCTGACCAGAGCTGCCTCAGCCAGCTGTAACACTGCAAGCTTCACAAACACGCTCACCTGGAGCCAGACTCAACAGCTGCCTGGCGCACAATGCAACTGTCTACTGGCAGCATGAGCTGAACCGAAAAGTCGAGGTGTGACCGAGTGTGTGAAGATGTATGTCAAAGAGATCGAAAGAGTGAGAAAAAGCAGTCGAGATAAATAGATATGGTGGATATGTGTGTGCCTCACCACTCATATTTACCTCAAGTGCCCTTTGAAAAAAACATACACTATCCTTGCAGTGATACTTGAGACTTAATAAATATCACAGTAAGCATTTCATAGAGATCTTCCTGACTTTCATGAGGACCAGCAGCCTCTAATTGGGGAACACTACTTAACAATAGCAGAGGTAAAGCTAAGCCTGAGCTCTGCGGGGACTAGGCTCATGTTTCTGTGACTATTCAGGGTCAACTCCATGTCAGGCCAGTGAGTTGTGTGCTGAAAAGTGAGTGCTTCTGTTTCCAAAACAAAATGAAAATGTCACTCTTCGTAACCAACCACGGTGTTCCCCTACTATACAGTATCAAGCCAAATTTGGCCTAGGTAAAATACGTTTTTCTATTTGAGCTCAGCAATCCGGTTTCTCATGAATACATGATCTAATTTTTTAAGGCCATGAACAATTTATTTGCAATATGTGCTTCAGGCATTCATTGGCTAAAATCACTATAAAACCTTATGGACAAAATCTCTGTCGTCGGTTTTTACTAAAAAATAAAGTTTATGTCAAAACAGACTTGGCAGGAGAAGAGAGAAGCCTCAAATATTCCCGTCTGGCTAAGACAGCAACTTCTTCCAGAAGGGAAAGGGTGTGTTACTTGTGTATTATTGTTACTGGACAAACACGGGAGGGCTGTCAGCTGTGCTCTCTAGCTCTCCAAATAAGCAGCACAGCTCGCTGAGGCCCTCGCCTGTTTGCACACAAACACTGAGCATCCTGGTCATCCATTAAACCCAACATTTAAATGAGCTCTGGATTTGTTTGCCCTGAAAAACATTTAAGCTCAAGTAGTATGTACAGACTTGTCATAATTTGAGAATACTCATCACTTCAGGTTTGTGTCACACAAGAGAGGCCACATATCCCTTCCATTAAATCCAACGTTGTAATGGGCACAGTGGGGGCACAAAAAAAACGGAGCAACAGTCTTTTTCATGCTAATTATGCTGAAATTGTGAACCAAGTAAATTGCTTCAGCTAAGAATAATGAAGCATGAGGTGAGACTAAATGAATGCACTTAGGATAAAAAACATTCTGCGGTGAAGAAGAAACACATCCATAGATTAAAGTAGTGTTACATCCGTTAGCCAAATAACACAGTTTACCTACAGCAAACATTACGGCACAGTGCTTCTGCCTATGGCAACCAAGTGGACTTCCCATAGATAGTTTACTTCACCTCGAATAACTTACACTGTAAACAACAAAGACCTGGTCCTATGAAATGCCACATATTTCTAAGTGTATCCAAAAGTGCCATAAACAGTACCAGCAGTCCCAACGAACTACTTCAAGCTCAAACTGCTATATTTTGTAATCGTCTCTGGATCAAACACTGCCTTGTACTCAGATAACTCAGTCAAAACAGGCAACCAGGTGAGCACTGCAAGTAAGTCTTCAGCAGAGGAAAGAAGAAAGAAAATGATGGGATTCACCTCCAGTCCTAGATATAGACTAGCTTTCAACACGTCATAAAAAGTAGCGCAAAGTGCCGTTAATCTGAGTTCAGTGTGCATTTGTTTTCACACTGTGACAGGAGGGTTAATTTTGTGGAAATCAGTCTGTTAGTGTTTGGGGCTGAAGCACAGCATCCTGGTTACAAGTGAAACCACACAACACCTTGTTGAGCTTAGAGTAGTCGAGGAGGTCAGGTCTGTGTCTGTGAATCAGGGCGCAGAAGGCCAGGCCATCCTTCCAGCTTCACCAGCCGATGAGCAGAGAGAACCAACATGTCAGTTCAAAGAGGTAACATGCTAACTTGACTCAGAGATGAGAAGCTGCTGGAGTCCAGTTCCAGCATTAACCACTACAGCTGCAACAGCACTTGTATACAGGTCTAGATATTTTGTATTGTTTAAAGTCAGCCTCAGGGAGAACTTAGTGCTAACATAATGCTATCAGATGAACTCATTCACTGTACAAACTCCATTTCACTGTGATATGTACTGCCATATTAAATTGTCTTATATGCCCAAATGAAATGAAAACAGTATTTTGGATTAGTTATCGATACACATAAACTATGGCTCTAACCAAACCATTTAACCATTTAAGACTCAATGAAAAGTATTTGCTGTGTTGAACACTTACCTGACATGGAAGTTTTGGACATTGACATTCCTGTAGGGGGCAGTCTTTCTCTGACACCACAGGAGGAGACCCTCCTTGGCAGATGTTTCTGAAGAGAGAGTGAATTCACAGGAATTGGTTACGGAGCAGCGGTTACATCGTACAGTGCAATCCTGCGCAGGTCACAGATTGCTTTGCCTTCTAAAACTCCCAAATTTACAATTTTATGTCATTACATGTTGTCCTTTAGCTTTTGTAGTTTTTCCATGTCTACATTCAGCGGACACAATGTCTATAGAAAACGAACTAGATTTGGATTCTTTGGATTTTATTATCTCACCTTCCACAGAAATGTCCTGAATGGCGAAGCGGAGGATGATAGTCCAGATCATTCCAAGAGTCATCTTTACATTCCCATCCACAATCTCTGAAAGGCAAACGACCTGTTACAATCAGTTTGCTTTATACTTGTGAGTTCATATTGGACACCTGATGGCCTGTAGTATAGTAATCTATACAGGAAGGCTTTGGGTACCTTCAGCTCCAATGGAGACCAGTTTCACTCCTTTGCTTGTGATAAAGTCCAACGCTTTGTTGACGTTAGCAATCTTATGAAACCGCATCTTCCCTCTGTCTGGCTTTGGTAACCTCTCTCCTGCAAACAGAACATTACGTGACAGAGTCAGATATGTATGTAACCTTATATGTGTGTGCTCATAACCAACTGATACAACTATATCACATTAAAAGCAAAGTAAACCACAAAATTAATACTACTGTAATAAAAATTCTGCTAATAGTGAATAAAATGTGCATTTTATCCTACTGGTGTATTGTCACAGAATAAATAAATAAAATAAATCATTGAAAGGAACTAAGAAAACATGAAGTTATAAAATCTATCTAACCTGAGATAACTTCCAGAAGCAGCATGAGTTTGAGTCCATTCCTGAAGTCCTCCTCAATATTTTCAATTTGAGTACCAGCTTTCCTCAGATGGGAGTTACACCAGGCCGTGAAGGTCTAACAGGAAAGGGAGACCCAGGTCAATTAAAATGAGATTTGATCAAATGTCACCACACAAACGAATAGTATTCTGTGAATGGAAACTGCAGTTATTTCGGCACTTCCTGTGAAGCTCCGCTGATGCACCACAGATTTGGAAATAGAAAAGACAGGAGAAATACCGCTTATTTATAAGAATGCATATAGCACATTGACACTTTAAGTTGAGATAAAGCAAGTCAGACTTTAACCTAACTTAAAATCTCCTTTACATTATATGGATGATACTATGAACATGATATTCCTCTCTGCAGTAGACCTAAACAAACCGAGGCAGCTAACAGCTTAACAAGTCTTCGCTACAAGACTATATACCAAATCGATGTTAACCTCTTTGACCAGTGCTACATTTTCAGATTAACCTTCAGTGACCCATTAGTGTCCAATTTCAACTTTTTCCCCTGGTAGTTCCATAGCTACAGAACAAACCTACCCCATGTGGGGTCCTGAAATACTGTAAATCAAGTTAAGACAGGAGCATTGTCTTTCTCCTCCTATTTTTATAAAGTCCCTCAATAGCCAGCAGAGTTCACGGGCGCGCAGCACTGTACGGATGAAAGCTGGGAGCCGACCACAGAGAGCACATTCCGACCGATATAAGGTGTTAAATTTAGACTGCTCTGCTGTGCCTCACGATAAGAGACCTGGAGGAAGAACGTCAAAACGTCTCGCCGTTTGTCAACATGAGCGAAAATGTCACGTGGACGCAGAGCAAGTTTTCCCCTCGCGTCACTTTCTGTCACTGTTTTGCCACTTATAATGTGACTGGTTGCAGCTGCAAGGAGATAGCTTTATCACCGTACATGTATGCTGCTCTTCCAGGTCACACTCATTACGATGCTGAGGCATGAAGACAGGCAGGCTTGGATAAAGGATGGGAGCGCAGTCAAAAATTATAATTTAAAAATAATTTGTAGGATATGCCAAAAGGATGAATGGATGGATCTGTCATAGTGTCAAAAATGGTAACTCCTGCCACAATAAAAAACATTTAAATAAGCTACTATCATCAACTAGAAATGAAATGTTCATGTTTATACATGCTTAAATCAATGAGCTGGTGAAAAACAATGATGTTAACTTTTTTTTTGCTCTTTTACTCTCCACCTTCACAAAAACAAAAAGGTCTGAATGAGTAGAGTGCATGATGCTTACAGTACATTTTAAAACATTTATTACAGAGTTACTAGCAGTTAATAGTCATTCAGAAAAGAATGGAAGCATAAGCTGGCTTTACTTTTGCATTTTTCACATGTTGGCTTCACTTCATTTAGCATTTTTTGTCACTTTATTTGGCCATTTTTGAGAAAACAGTGTAATGAATTTGTGTTCTCATCCCTTTAGAGTATAGGAAGAAAAGATCAAATGTAACATGTTTTATTTTTTTTTAAAAGTAGCTCACTAATTTCTACTCAGAGTGCATTTTATATGAGCTACTTGATGAGTGTATTTTTATACCTCTAGTTTTATTGTCTACTATATAAATTCAGCAAAGTGACATTACTTGAGGAAGATATTTTAGCACTTTTTCCAACCCTGATTCTTACACATCCTTGTGCCCAGACTGTGAATGGGTGGCCAGCCAGCCACTGAGGCTTCCCCTCTGGGTGCCGATGCAAAAACAGAATATTACAGGCTTTAGAGTAAAGGCCATCACATTCCACACTGAGTGAGTCCCCGGGGTGTATGTGACATTGAACTGCTGCCCTCTTTGTTAAAAAACATGGCCTGCTGGTCCTCCAAATTTGACTCCGCCACAGTCGTAGAACCCTGCTGCCCACTTTCCAAGCCCCCCCTGCCTTCCTCTCCAGCACTACTGACCAGTGACGATTAAAGCTAAAAATATTTATGAATCACATCCAGCGAGGACCAACCCTGTCACTGAACTGGCTGATGCCTTTGGGGCCTCACTAGGTCAGAGGCTGGCAGGCTGTGTCCAGGAGGATGGAAAATAAATGAGAACCAAATGTTTAACATGTTGAAAAGACAGAGCCTTATGAATGTTTTCTCATACTTCTTTCATTCTGACTTGTATTTAACTCACATGAGCATATTCATTGCTTATCCATAACACTTCAGCACTTTCGCTTAATGTAACACAGCGCCGTGGCAGTGCAGACTTGGCTTAAGACTGAGTATCGGTCTCTGTAACATGAATGGGCACTGAAGGCTTTATCAATCTCTGAGTCAGGTAATATTTAGCTTTTATTTCAATTTAACGTTATTTCAGACACATAGGTCCATATCAGTAGTCAAAAAGGTCAACATAAAGCATCGTCACATTAATATCCACTGAAGGAAAGCTACCACAGCTGCTAGTAGGATTTGAAATAAGCCCATTGCACCATGGCTTGAGCAAGATAAGAGATTTAAGGCTGCTGGAGGAGAGAAATTATTTGGGAAAAGAGACTAAAAGTGGCCCCTAATGGAGCAAACAAAAGCCTTGTGGCAACACTACTGCTCACTGTGAATGTCAAGCAGGATATAAGGTATATAACAAGCTGGTCGGGCACATAACTCCATCACCTCCCACAGTGCCAAAAGGAAAGACTATACCAGTGTTACTGTATGCAGCCATCATTTATCAATTCTGACCATTTTTAACAGCTGCTCCCAGAACCAAACCACCCTCCAATGAGCGCTTGTCAACTCCAAATTATAATCAGTAAAAAGATAAACACTGGAAACATAGCTGTGTATATGGACCAGGGACCTGATTGTCTTGTTGCTGCTTTGTGTTACCAAGAATACACAGTTTTGTCATCCTGTGGGGGCCACAGGAGGTTATGGGCATGGATCTGATGGCCTCCAGTTGTGCAAAGAGCTGCAGTTTAAAGAGCAGGCCAACTTTTAAAGCCCTAAAACCAACTGACAGTGTGGGAGGCCGAGGCTATATTGAGTTGAGCTTGTGTGCTGGTACAATATTTCTGCATGGTTTCTATAAACAAAAGAATTCCGCACCAAGGACACTGGATTAACCCTACTATAATGCCTTTTGGTCCCGAGGTTAAAATTAGATGTAGCGTCCATTCTAATCCCAAGAGCGTCATCATGTGTTAGAAGCATCTGTTGACAGCTCGCATTCCGCGCGTATCAGTGGAGAGGCAGCAGTCTGGAGAGCCGCTGGAAGGCAGAGCTATTGTTAGCTGGTACCCACCGCATCCGTCCGTCAAGCCTCCCTCTCCTGGATCCAGGCTGAGTCAAGACAGCAGCACGTAACTAGAACCACGCCGGAAATTGAGTGATGCTGTCCTTCAAAATAAAACTACACGTGAAACCTCCGATTGCTGGGACAAAAAAAAAGACCACAAATTCTTCCAGTCATACGTTAAACTGCCACGGCCTCTTCCCTTATTACATTTTCTAGTTTTGCCTACTTCAATTTCAGAAAGCTATAAAGCTAGCTAACTAACTGAAAACCGCACATACCATTTCTGCTGTAACGTTAACTTATGCTAACGTTAAGCTGGCGTTACATGACAGTGCTAGGAAGGCTGGCTAAAGTTGATGCTTTTGCTTCATTGTTTATGTTTCTTCTTCTAGATAACGTTAGAACAATTCATAACGGTTGTGCGTTATTAACGGTTAACCTTATATTAGCGGCTGTCGAAGATTTGCCTTGTGCGTTTGCGCCTTTTCCCCACATAGGGGCCTACACGTAAGCTAGGCTACACACACAAACCGGTTATTATAGAAGGCAATGCGCCATTAATTTAGCGTCTATGGTAAAAGAAACACCAACTTCATCTTCATTTTACACGTTTAATCCGCTTAATGCTCCTGAAAACGCCAGGTCCAACATCAGGTGTTTTATTTTGAAACTACTGACCGGATGTTCTGTTCTTTACTATGGCGTGCTTAACGTTAGTCCCAACAGAGCTGTCTGAAACTATGTTGTCCGATACTGTGTCAGCAAATCACAGGCAGAGTATAAACTGTTATACTCTTTAACTATTTGAACTTTGAAAAGTAACCTTTAATGTAAAGTAAAGTATCATTGTTAGATAGTTTTCTACTTTTCATCCATCACAGAATGGGTAAATGGGCGTTTTTTCTTTGACTTACTTTCCTCTGCTGTTGTTCCCAGGCAGGGTCCAGTAGCATGTCCCTGTCCCAGTCATCCTCCTGCATCATGTACTCATCCTCGTAGCCGTTATCATAGTGCACCGTGGTCTCCACCTGGGTCATCATCATTGTGCCGTTACTTTCTGTTCCCACGAAACTCAACTGCGTGTTGTCCAACGACGGACAACTGGATTAACTGTAATGCTGAGGACGAGATAGTTTCCTGACTTTCTCTTCTCCGAGCTGCTGCTGCTGCTTCTCTTTCTCACTCTCTCACGCTTGCCCTTGTCCTCCCGACCTGACAGACGCCTGGCCCTGGTTGCCACAGATGAACAAGCGACGGTATCATTAGTACTGGAGAGTCACGTGACGCCTTCATACCTTCCCCCAAAATCCCCATCACACACACACACACACACCACACCACACACACACAAACGGCAGCAGGACAGTTTATTAACTTCAGATCAATAAAACAGTCTTTATTGTAGAAAAAAAAAACAATGTCAGACTTTCAGTTAAGACAAAAAAACAACACAAAACTGGCTTGGGACATATAAATAAAATGTTTCTTCCTTGGAAAACCCATATATTCTCCCACTGGTCACCACTGACATTGTAACAAATCTGCCAGAATCATTCACTCTATAAAAACTGGGTATTTAAACCTGTCGTGGCACAATGTGGTGCATCCAGTCCACTCTTCCATTTCCTAATGTTCATGTTCTATTGTTCCTTTGTTGCTCTTTTGCTAATTCAGTGACAGCTGATGGTCATTTAGGTCCTTACACATCACTGGGACAATCAGGATGAACAATTTAAACCTGTGAAATATAACACTAAATTCTATGCAGCATTGGGGTGCATGTGACTGTGTCTGTGTCCAGATGTAAGTGTGCCTATGCATTTGTATACACCGTATGTTTAAGTACAACAAATCTAACAATATGTTACCATTCAAATGAGAAAAGAAAAACACACACACTATGGCTTTGAGGCAGACCAACAAGGTGTGCGATGTGTGAAAATGTGCTGCATCAATGTTCTGATGAGTAACACAACTTAGTCTGACAATTTTCTTATGTGCTGTGAGTCCTGTCATTCCTTCCACCGAGCACTTTCTTTGGTTTTTGAGTCAGAAGAAAGAGAGAAATTCAGTGAACCTACTGTATACCTATTGTAAAGTCATATGCAAAGAGAAATCCCTCTGAATAACAAGCCAGTTTGAGAAATACATTAAACTGTTTTGAAGGCGGTGCATGTAACGTAAAAAAAATCCTTTAATTTTCTCAAAAAAACCACAGGCCCAAGTGCTCTGTTAATGAAATGAAAGGAATATAATGAATCAGACAGGCCTCTTAAAAACGTGAACTGTACCTTTAAGGTTCAAACAGACAGGAAGGAACCTGGTCCCTACAGTCACTACTTAAGGAAGAACCTCACCACAGAGCTAGAGTTCATACAGAGTGCAAAGAAGGACACATGGGAGTGAAAAGGGCACGAGTGTTTCTCAAAACCATCCAACAACCTTAAGAACATGTTATCTGTCACAGCGATGCTACTATCCAGGGGCTCGACATTAACCCAAACAATCTCTGGGCTCAGAGCATAACGGCGGGGGGGGGGGAGGAGTGTTTGTAGAGAGGGAGTGAGCTATTTGGGCCCCACGTATGTATCATCTGTTATCCGCAGTAGTGTTCTTTTGTCCTGTGTAGTTCACAAGGAAGGGGAGAGAGGGGCAGGGAGGTGACGAGGAGGATTTCTTTTTTCCATCATTCAGTTTCATTTAGGCCACAAGGTCGCCGCCACTCCTGGCCTCGTTCATGGATCCATTTGTTTGATACTAAAGACAAAGAAAAAAAAGATAATCATAACCTTAATCTAGCCCTTTTATTACTTTAGACACGGTACAAATGTGTTACCCTTCTTGTACCAGGTCTGACTTTTGGTTATGACACTGGGTTAAATTGCTCTCTATTCTGCAAATACCATGGTCTCATAAGAGATATTTACTCAGGTCTCTATAGATGGTTTTATAGGGAACCAGACAAAGAGGAGCTCACCCCACTTGTTGCCGACCAACACTGGGCAAGCTGCATGTCGGGTGCTGTAGTCTCCCTCCCCGCTGGCAAACAGATTGTACCAGAACACTGCAGAGCCCTGGAATACACACAAACAGCAGGCAACAGAGGTTAGCAGTGTTGCAAACCCTCCAGGAATAGCCAGGAATCTCAGAAAGTCACCCTCACTCTCCTAAATTAATTCCCAAACAAAGATCCTAACAAGTGTATGGGGACTTGAGAAACTTTCTTTCTATGACAGGAATGAACAAATAGGCAAGTGCTTATAGTACATTATCCTATTTTGCATGGAATTGTTACCCTATTAGAGGATTGTGTTGAGTGTGTGAGAGTGATAGCGTGTGAATGAGTGTACTGAATGTACCGACTAATTGGTGTTGTTATCACTGAGTGGCAAAAACAATGTTTTATTTTGTTATTAATTAATATTTTTAGTGTCAAAACAAACAAAAACACCTGGGAATCCGTTACAGCATTTAGTTGGCTATATAATATGACCAATTCAGACACAGCCAGTGATAATGTATTGTAATAGGTGGTGGAACATAAGCGGTTACCTTTTTGGGCCAAACTGCCGCACCAACATCTGGGAATACTGTGGCTCCACCGGCTGCTACATCACTCATCTACAACAGAGACAGAGAGGCAAAGAGAGTTCAGTCTTTATGTCATATCAAATAATTCTGTAGTCCTACTATTTGTGGATATGACTGCAATAGTTAATATAAGACTGATTCCAGATTGCAAAACACTAATGCTTTCTGTTATGATCCGGTTAGTAATTCGACTGGTTCACATAAATACTGAAATTGTATTTTGTGGCACTGTTTACAGAAATTATCACTGGTTGTATTTTTTGTCCCATATTTCGTCGCTCCAGCAAATGTAACATCCTCCTTGTTGCATCAGCAAAGCAAGTTCTGCTTTAACTCAGATGTAAACATTTTGCACACTGGCAAAGCCCATAATCAGAGATGACAGACAGTCCTTGATGTGTAATACCAGGGTGTCACCCTGAGCAAAACCATAGAAAATTTATGGTGAGCTCCATTCACCTATTTCATTGGCCAAGTATGAGACTGCTCAGTTTATACGCAGCTTTTCTAACCACAGGGACTACATTTTAGTCCACACCATGTGGGGTGAGAGAGTTCATTGCCCTGCCTGGTTAAGGCCTCATTTTATTAATAAACATACCCTCAACTTTGTTAAGTTACCTAATGAGATTCCTTCAGTCTCTTCAAATAACTATCTGCAAGAGCCCACTGCTTTTCTACCAGTAATGTTGGCTTTCAGATTGATAATGGCTGCATCTTTTCTTGTATATGCTGTACATGTCCTACACTGTTCAAAATTTGCATACATGTAAATAATGAGTGTGACTATTTACTGTACACAATTGATACAGTACTAGGACAGGCACTTAGTGTAGTAAAAGTCACTCTTTTTTGATAAAGATTAGGTGTTACATCTTTTTACTGAAATTATCCATTTATTTCACTTCATTTCAAGCTTAATAATTCCTATAATGAGTGAACTCTTTTAACCCATGATGCCATGTTTTTATGGCTGCACCATTACTTCATCATGCCATTTTATACACATAGTTCATCATGAGATATTCAGTATCTTTGGAAATATTAGGATCTTGACTAGAATTTAAAATAACGTTCTGTGGATTTGAACAATGATTGTTGACACAACATGCATTTGTGAAGACCAGCATTTCTGACATGGTTGAAGATGGTTTAGCCACTGAGTACATTGAATTTGTTAGTTAACAACATTGGTCTGTACTCACATAGAAGAGCCATGTTGCTATGCGGTTCCCAGTGCCCAGCTCTTTAAAGGCATCTGGCTCATCTTTCTGTGAAGAGAGAGTCAACATCAGGTTTAATGTCCTGCCATATTAACACTACTGTCCATTTATAGAAATGAACTTGTGTGAATCACAAAGGGTCTTACCCTTCCGAAGTCAAAGTGAGGTTCGTATTGACCTCCAACGCCATAATTGGCAACCTACAGAGATCAATAAAATATGATGCAGGTCTCACAACTGTACAAATCAGGTTTTCAACAGACTAACACACACACAAACAGAGGCTTCCTGAGGGGTAGGGGGATTGTTAGAATTTATTTGTTAGAAAGATTTTGATTCAGTAACGGTTTGCCTTGTAAAAAAATAGAATCAAAATCAAAGTCCACAACCTTCAAATAATGAACTAACTCTGTACCTGCAGCTCTTCTGCAGTGTCCATTTCCAGCCCTGTGAGATCTTCAATTCTCTGGTTGATCTTGTCAATCATTGGATCTTCATAGCCAGTGAGCCAAGCACTGGAATACAGGAGGGAAAGCAGAACAATTGAGAAAGTCGAGGAACATGCGATACAGCATGTCAGTGAGGCACATATTTGTCCACTAGATGGTAGTAAAGATTTCTTCTGAAATAGGCGACAGAGACATATCATGCTGAAAACTTGCCATGAAAAGCTCAGAAAGAAAGTAAAGTTGTGCATTGCAATCATTTGATAGAAAAGGGAAGTGGAAGTATAAAGAAAATGAAAAACAGGAAACCGGCCCGAGATTCAGAATCTCCAATCAACTCAGGGTACAGGGTTGTTCTGATTTCAAACTATGTGTGCACTTGAGAATGTGGACATTTCGTACAAGAGTCTGGTTGAGGACTACAGCAAAATATTTTCATGGATTTAACTTTCCTGACACTACGTGCCTTTCATGCTCACTCTCACACTCCAGTCTAAGAGAACGCCCCTGATAAAATCAGCTCTTGACCGAGCATGGAAATTAACTCTTTTTTGTGGACTATTAAAACACGACACAACTGTAGGCCACATCATTAAAATCAAATTGCCATTTTTTTCTGGCTAATGCACTAAAATGTCACAGTATCCACATAAAAACACTGTCAAACCACACATAATATTATAACACAATTGAAGACACAATTTATATGATGTTACCACCACATGTGTGACGTGAGAAGCAAAGTCAGAATCAACTGCTCTCAACGCTTTCAAATTTAGGGGATTTTTTAAGACATTCAGAGAATTTCTGCAGACCTACTTTGAGATGTGTGTATGTGTGTGTGTGACAGAGACAGTAAGATGAGTCATCCTTTTTTATTGAGAGTTTCTGTTGATAATAAGTTATATGTTTGAAGGGATGCTGGACCAAATGTGAGCCAACACATTTTTTAACTGATGTGTCTTGCAGCCAGTTCAGAGAGAGGCCAAACTTGTCTGAGTACATCCATCTGTTCTGTCTGTTCCTTCTATCACTTGATGCTCAGGGAATTTTGAAATACATGTTGGCTAACACGTACACATACAAAAACATCAAAGGGACACCCCACCCTTGCCCCCACAGGCACACGCGGCCAAACATCAATTACCAAGAACAGTAAAACCAAAGAAACTTGGGGTTTTTGGTGGCCTGCTAAGCCTGCTATTTTTAGGATGGGATGTAAGTTTATCTCACAATAGTCAATCTACAGTATCACAGTACACAGTGACACTTCCTTAACAAAGAAGCATACATCTATCTGTGTTTTTAAGCATGTGCATGCTGATATGGAAGTTAAAGAAGCATAGTAGGACTGCAGCAGCTGTAATGAGCTCATACGAGAATGTGATACAGATTCATTCCTGGAAAGCGCAATGGGGAGTGCTCTGGATCTCGAATAACCTGGGAAAGATGGCTGGGGGAAAGAAAACAGCTTGTCACAACTGTGCAGTTCCATGAAAATCTCTAAATCGCTGGGTAAACTGACAGAACAAAGAATATTTCAGCTACACCAAAAAACAACAACAGAGGATGGTTTAGCTTGGTTTAAATTAGCTCAATTTGGTGTTCTGGTAGAAATCTGTTTAAGTTTTCATTTAAACCACATTAAAACCTCCGCTAGTGTTAGTTTTCTAGGTGTAGCTAAACATTTTCATTTTTTCCATGGTGTTTACTGGGTGCAGGGCTGAATACGTGTTTCAGCTAGGACACAAAGACAAAGATGAAGAGATGGATGGAGGATGAGGAGGAGGAGAAAGCATTGTGGCCCTCATAGTAACCTGTGACCCCTTACCTCTTGGAGACTCTGTAATGGGCCGTTGTAAGTTTCCCAGTTTCAGGGTCATGCACCGTGGCTCGCCTTAGCTACAGTAGTTTCCACAGCAGAAAGACACGAAGGTGGAGGAAAAGAAGATAAAAAAAAGGGACGGAAAGAAGGACGATGGAATGTAATACACACAAGAGGACGAGTGGAAAGTAAGAGGAGGAAAGAGGGAGAGAAAAGAAAGGCAGATCTGGTCACTAGTTGTCAATGTTATTTTTAAGAAGGGCCAAGAGAGTGTTTCACGAGGCAATGCTAGAAACCAAATTTCCATTTTATTAATAAGAAAATTTACCAGTAGGGAATTAATGAGTGCCTCTGATACATGTCCTGCCTCACAAAAAGCAACTATGTTAATATCAACTAGTAGAAAAAGTAACACATTTCCCCCCTCCTCTATCTTCTTGTGTTACCTTTCTGTAGCAGATTCCTGAGCAGAAACATATCCACAACAGATCCTCAAAAAACAACAATCCAAACTATTTTTTAAGAACTAAATATCCATTAGCTTTCTCTTCTTTTTCTTCTCCTTTTTTCTTTCATTTCTGTGTCATTGCATTGCAAAGCACCATGAGATAATATATTTGTATTAAATGTGCTGTATAAACCAATAATAGTCTACATATATTTATATATGCTGTATAAAGCTTTGATCATTCTCAGCTGGATCCTGTGCTTCAGCTCAGGAGCCTTTAAGCTTTGGAAGGGTGGAGAAATGGAGCGATACAGATGGACGGGAATACAGAGAAGAAATGAGATGAGCAAAAAGAAAAAGGAGGAGAAATCTCACTCTCTCCCTCTCAGCTCTCTCCCATATCCTCTGTTGTTGGCGGCTCCTGGCTATGCCTTACCTTTTGCTGATCCGGTATGGAGCTGTCTCCAGCACTCCTGTGATGGGGTTGGAGATGGTAGCCCTGCGTAGCTGTGAAGCCAGGGACATGATTTACCCACACACACACACATACACACACACACATACAAAGATGTGTGTGCCTGTGTGCTTGCCTAACTAGCAGAATCCCATCAGCCTCAGCCTCACAGCTTTGACCTCCCACCCCTCAACACACTAAACCACACAGCAGAAACTGAAAAAAGCCTAACGAATGTTCCTCCTAGATCACAGTAAACTGTAAAGTGACCAATATAGCTTTACACATGCATCATATGGCATCATGGGAGCAATGAAACTACAGAGCTTACTCGTGGCTTTGCCAGCTGCTTGACCCTCTCGATTTCTTTGTCGGAGATGATGTCAAGGTAGCGGACAATGTAGGGGCTGTCCCACTCATCTTGCTGTTTGACGGGTGCCAGCACATACTTGGGGTTGCGATTGTTGTCGTAGTAACGACAGAACAGCCGGCTCTGCCTGCGGGGGGTCTGATTGAGAGAAAAGGAAAGCAGGGAACAAAGTAGTTGAAACTGAGGTCTATTTTGTAAGCTAGAAATTGTGTTTTTTGCATATCTCTTCCTCACCATTTTGCTGCCCTCCCCGCGACAAAGCATCTCGTACTTCTTCCTCTCTGGGATCAGCTGAAAGGAAGCCTTCTTTTTGGGCTTATTCTTCTTTTCAGTTGTTTCTCTTTTCCCTCGCTCCTTCTGCTTTTGAGTTCCGTCCTCCGCAGTCTCTTTCTGTTTCTCCAACTGGAACTCAAAGTACTTCAGGTTGCCCTTGGCGCGCTGATGCTCTGGGTCTGAAAATGGGAGCATGAGACACCAACAGAAATAATAGTGGTGATTACAAACAGTGATGACTGCAGCAATGTCACCTAAGAATATCACCCCCCTGCAATCAAAATAACTGAGCCTCCAACATGACATAATTATATGCTATTTATTCAGTCTGACCTTATCCAGTTCTCAGAAACAAGATGGACAAACAGGACAAATTAATTCAGGGGCTCATTTGGAAGAATAACAAGGTCACCACCAAGGCTTCATCAGAACATTGTTTCAAATTCATATTTCAAGACAATGACGTGACATGTATTGCAGCATCCATAATCAAGAGTATCAATCAAGAGCAAATGCAACTAATGGACTTTTTAGAAAATAAATGTGGGTTAGAAATTGCTTAATCGAGGCTGGTAGGATGGTGTTTGGCACTGTCCAGCCAATAGGTCACTGAAAAGGATATCCTTCTTACTAGCATTCACACTAGATTGAATTCCAATGCCCCTTATCCAGATTACAAATGTTGTGATCTAATCAAATCGGATGCAGGTTAGAGAGTTCTACAATTATTCACCATCAAATGAAGAAAACACATAAACCAAGTCCTCTACTTTCCAAATCACTACTTTCAATTAATAAAAGTAGACAAGTGGCACAAAAGTCTCTACAAACATCAATAATGTTAAACATTAGCCGCTGGTTCACCTCACTCAGTTCAAACCAAAATTAATGTCTCATTTGCTCGCTGCTTAATTTATCAGTGCATTATGCAATTTAGATAATTCTTCTCTTTCTTAGTAATGTGTTTGTCTGCTTGTTCAAATTAAGGCTATTTCCATATTTATGCAGTCTTATCTAATGAAACAAAATAAAGTCTGGTATCTGTGCAAGTCTAGACAAGAAGAGATAAGAAAACCACCATTTCCGCCAGTTTATGTGACATTATTACCTTGAGCAGAAATTTTAGAATCCAAAGTGACAATATCACTTCACATTGCAAAACATGCCTCCCAGTATACTTTTCAAAATTGGAGAAGTACTTTATAGTGTGGAGGGAAACTCACCAAGTTCCAGCAGCTTCTTGGTGTACTCCAGCGCTCGCTCTATCTCCCCCTGCTGGTAGATGGAGTAGCTGAGGTAGTCGAGCACTGTCACCTTATCTAAAGTGGACTCCTCTCCCTGATCGAGCTGTTTCAGGGCCTGGGCCATCCACAGCTCTGTGTGGTAGTAATCGACATCAGAGTAGGCGATTTTCCCCAGCTCGTAACAGTCCTCCACTGTCATTAGGCTCTTGTGTTTCACTCCTAGCATGCAGAGGATACAGAAGGGGAACATTGGCATAGAAGAAAGCAGAACCATCTCCTTTTTAATACAAATAGCACAGAAACTAAGAAAACCTTCTATCCCCACATGGTCTGCGATTTACTGTGACTTTCATGGCACTTAGTCTGTTTATGTCTGTTAATTTGAATACTTCCTGAAAAAAATAGGTCTTTGGAGATATTAACTTTGTTCCAGGTAGACATGGTATGCACTGATTTAAGGCCCTTACCAGGCAGGTCTCCAGTAGAGATGGTGTTGGCATCCAGTCTGTAAGTGTCTTGTAACCGAAGGAGAGCTTTAGCAGCGCCAGTCTGGTCCTCATCTGTGGGGAAGTACTGTCTCTGGATGGTCAGGTTGGAAATAAATCCTGAGAGAGATGGACAGGAAAGGACAGCGAAAGATATAGCGGGATGATGAATCTGTATGGGTTACACAACAACCACACAAGTGGACAATAAATACTCTCTCTTAATGGTCAGTGAGACAGCTTGGAGTGACTTCGATCTCGAGTGAGGTGAATTATAGTTATATTAAGCAAGACATGCGACAAGCTTTCACTGGATTAATAAGTGCCTTTTAAAAGTCCTTTGCTTGTTTTTTTGGCAAACAAACAAAAAACATCCCTGTATTCTGGAGACACTCTGCTGCACTAATTAGGCAGTTCCAAGATCAGTCAATCCTAGGAAATTTATAGAAAGCCCTGGACCAGACCAACGTCAGATAGTATTGGAAAATCCTTGTTTGTGTTAGTTATTATCTTCTTGGGCATCACTATCATGAAATTCAGGACAAAAGGGAAGCTCACTCGCAGAAATATATACTCACCCTACTCTAATAGTTTGCTGTGATTTCCTAAACTATTGACACTTAATGTAGCATCTGGCAAACACAACAAATGAGACAGTATTAGCATACTGA
Source organism: Macquaria ambigua (assembly GCA_008360985.2). Taxonomy (NCBI): domain Eukaryota; kingdom Metazoa; phylum Chordata; class Actinopteri; order Centrarchiformes; family Percichthyidae; genus Macquaria; species Macquaria ambigua. The sequence goes on along the minus strand of VMKM01000264.1, from coordinate 306,012 downwards.
GTTAGTGCTGAATGATTATTTGAACCAGGTCTGCTTTGTCCGTACCATCAGTGGTGTCACTGAGTACAAGGCTCTCCAGGTCCCCCCACTCTGTGTTCAGCCTCTTCATCAGTTTGAAGGCATTGACGGGGTGCCCCAGGAAGCCCTCAGGGTCCTGTGTGGCTGTGGCTGACAACGAATCCAACTTATCAGCCCACCTATCAAAAAGATGGTAATGCAGAGTTAGGTACATTGCTTAGTTACACTTGAATCCACAAGCAATAATACAGTATTAATCATAAATATTAAGAATTGTGTGTAGTACAGGTAGCTGCATAAATATCCGTTTTTGAGTGCACTTAAGTGTACGATATTGTATGCTTGTGTACATGTACGCATATCTGTGTATCAGTCCATGTGTGTAACTTTGTGTCCACAAACTCACCGTTTGACCTGCTCAAGCTTGTTCTCCTCTGCTCTGATGTAGTCCTTTAGAGAGGTGACAAGGTCTTTTTCTGTGTACAACAGATCTGTCATCTGGCCTGAGGAATAAAAATCAGAAATACTTAACCATCAGTACTGCGATGATAAATTACATCATTAATCTTGTCAGACCATTACTACAATGTCAGACCATTACTACAATGTCAGACCATTACTACAATGTCATGACATTTGTTGCTTCCATATGTGTGGTAAAACATGAACAATTTGAAAAAATAATCAGTGAAGTCAGCAGAGGGACCAATTATTTACAACATGAGTACCACATGTTGCTTGATGGTTCTACCTATAGAGGTGAAGAAGTCATTGTGGGCTGAGAGTGACTGCAGGCAGCTCAGCAACAATAAACACCAACATGGCAGCTCCATCCTGAAGAAAGAGAGAGAAAATTTGATATATATTGTTCAATACATTAACTTGAAAATTGAATCATGCTTATTAAAAAAGTAAAAAGGTCATCAAGGTTAATCACAGAATTGACTTTGTGTTGTACTGGCATATACTCTATACGACATATGACACTCAGCTGAACATTTCTGTTCTATCTGCTGATATCCAGATTGATCTCTGCTAACGTCACAGTTCCAGGAGGATGTCAAGTAACCACATCAAACTTATTGACACCAAAAGTGAGCTGCCTTGTTTCCCCGGTGAACCCTGCCCTCCAAATGACCTCTCAATCACTACTGACACACCATGGTCACACACAAAACATTCCTAAAATCAGACAGATGTTAGTTGATGTTTCAAGTGTTAGTCATCTACTGCCTGGGTTACTTGAGCCCACTCCCAGTGAGCCACATCAAATATTCCAGACCTTTCAACTCATCCAGAATACAGCTTCCCCTGTTGTACCAAACCTCCCTGATTTTTCATATTGTTGCCTTCCTTTACTCCCTCCAGTGCTGTTTTTACGGAATTCCGAACCTGGTTGTTAGCACCATTTAAGACCAGATAATCCACAGACCTACTGTGGACAGTTTTAACTTTTTTCTTCAAAAGAAAATAGTTACCAATGAAAACTGTTGGCAGCATGTCTGTGGATTGTCCAGAGTAACTGGGGCATTATTTCTGGAGAGGCGTGTTGCTGTTGAGTAAGCAAAAGTCTCAGCAGCAGCTATCTTAAAATCTGGGAAAACATGGTTGAATATTACTTAGGGTAAGTGGGAAAATGTGTTTTTTTGTGATTTGGGTGAACTGGCTATTTAGGAAACATAGAGACAGAAATTAAAATATATATAATCAGATTCAACAAAACATAAAGCAAAAACAGCTTGAACTAAAAAACTTGGGAGAATCTCCTTAATCCTTTTAGAAGTGCAGACTCCCAACCACCACACAAAGCCAAATATAAGTCTGTGGTTGCTGTCACTGTGTCCGGTTTGGCTTTGGAGCTGGCACAGCCATAGCGACTACAGGGCTTCTGGTCTGTGAGGAGTGGCACTGTGATCTCTCTACCCATACAGAAAGAAATGAGAAGAGAACACAGACAGGCTGGCAGGAAGAAATGTGCAGGCTCATAGCAAGGTCTGAATGTCTTAAGAGTATGTGCACACGTTTATATACTTTTATATTACAAAATAGACATCATGGGATACATGTGTGACAATTTGGCTTCTAAAAATTCCTGGATCCACACACCTGTATCCTGATCTGCACCAAAAACGAACCACTTGTTCTAAAATATACCCAAACCTTGCTGAACTTCTGTGCAGCACATTGTGATAAGAATGCTTCCAATGCAACCAGCAAAGGAAGTAGACGTGGAGGAAAGTGGTGGAAAGAAATGAATCACAATTCCTCAAAATTATAAAACACAAGTCTGAAGCAGGAGGGCTGTTAACCAAGTGTGAAGACCTGGTTTGTTACCAATACAGCTGAGATCAGTAAACTACCTAACCTTTGGATGTTTTAATGGATTATGTAGTTTATATAAAACACAAGTAAAATAACAACAGCTGGGCAGGGCTCTTATCTTGCTTCTTGAAAATTCTGCCTTACTAGAGACAATATTCTGTTGTTTGTGAACTTGAGCAAGACTCTCCTTAGATCAGAGAAAACAAGGACAAAAGGCACTTATGATACAGTCATTGAAAGACATATTTTCACACTACTCTGATGCCTTTGATTTGGCAACTTACTTTGAAGTCAGGGCAAGTGTACCGAGGATAATACATATAGATTTACAGGTTTGTAACTGTAAGTACTGCAGTGACGTGAAGCTAAATTGGCTGTAAATGGTCAAACAAGTATTCTGAGAATCCATAACGGCAGCATCTAATTTAGTGGCAAGGACCTCCAGGTTCTGTTTCTTGCTGAAATCACACCTTAATTTAGAGCTGCAACAATTAGGTGATTAATCGATTGAAAATATATAATGTGCAACTATTTTGGTAATTATAATTTAGGTCATTTTTCAAGCAAAAAAGCCAAACACTTAATGGTTCCAAGTTCTCAAATGAGAGAATGTACTGCTTTCCTTGGTCTTACATTATAGTAAATTACATATCTCTGACTCTTGGTCAAAAAAACAAGTACAATAGTAACAATACCACTGTAAATACCCATAACATACACACTTGCACACACAAGAACCCATGCAAACACTCACATGCACTTTCAGGCTTGCTACGCACACACATATACACACAAATACCTAGCGGCAAAGTAAAGGTCATGCATGAAAAGTGCATCTATGCACAACTGTAATGCCTTTCACTGGAAGCAGACCACAGGCTCAGACAGGTTCTGACTTTGCCACAAGGACAATCTTTCACTGGAAATAAAAGAATTACATCATATGACATTTCAATTTAGGTCAGCAGCAGGCAGCAGAGAGGAAGGAAAATAAATCTGTCAGAGCTATACGTATTTGATTCAAGCTAAATTAAATTGCATTAAATTCAAATATAAGTGTATTTAAGTAGAAACTGCAAGGCAATGTGCAACTCACCATTATCCCTAACTGTTACTACTATATTTCCAGAATCTGTGGTGCCACTCAGTCCAAGATACCATAACTATGCCTCTTCAACTGAGATTTCCAGGATAAAAACTCAGTAGAATGTAATTATTGTAATGACAGGGTAACAGCTACTGTTACTCTCTTGTTATAATGTTGTAGAAGTGCAATGTCAAGATTAAAGCTGTAAGTATAACAGTTATAATTTAGATCCATGTGTCATGTCACACATGAGAGTGAGTGGTAGTGAAAGTGTTTCTGTGCATAGATTACGTGTATGTGACATGTGAGGACTCCAAAACATTCCCGATGGCCCATTTAACATTTAACCTGCCAGACACTCGTTAGGCCGTGTGTTTAAATGGGTCATGGAAAACTGTTGTTTTTTCTGACCTCTCAAAACTATGTGTAAATTGGCCTGCTTTCTGTTTGACATGTTCATTAGGAGACAAGAGGATATATCACAGTGCTCCCATTAGCAAGGAAGGATCCACCCTCAGAACATCCTACACTGATAGATAATTAGTTGTGATGCTCATTACATTCAAGGAGTTTTTTATTTAACAATTTAATGTTTTCCTGTCACTTCTACTATCTACTATGCCTTGAATTACTTACTTACTCAACAAACCCCTGAGACCAGGACTGAACCAGTTAATTTCATTTGTGGAAAATGTTTTCATTTATCCACAGTATTTGCAGGGAAAACTTAGCCTCCAGTGGGTAAAAATCAGAAGGCAAAGAGCCATTAATAGAATAATCAATATTATTTCCATAGAATTATTAATATATGGGTTATCATGACTTTACAATATTTTACATCAGCACTGTATGCTATTTCTATACAAAATGATCCTATTATATCACTAAAAAAGTGCAAATCCCTACAGGGCTAACAAACTGAGTCCCATTCACACATTAAAGACCCTTTGAAATATGAGCATTAGCAATTATTCCATACATTTTGTCAGCCTCACTGCAGTCACTACAGTTCTGAACAAATGTAAGACTACTCCTCTCAGTCTGCATGTATTCTAGTAGCTTCTTCACTGAGAAAATGCCTTCACAACTATCTTCTCCAAGTTTTACTAGGAGTGAAGCTGTGGAGTCAGATAACACAGGATGTGGATGGAAGAGGACTGCCACGTCTTCGCCCCTCCCCGCCGGGAAACTCATGTGAGGACTGCACACTGTCCAATGGAGTCTGACTCATTTTACCTGCAATAACCCCTCAATAACCCCTGCAAACTGACTGACAACAGGGGGGCTTTTAATTTCTGGAAGGCAGCCAGTGCTGTTTGTTTACTCCCAAACTAGTTTAGATAATTAGCTAACCAACAAGAATATGACGTAAAAAAATTCCACCATATTCCAGTGAATATTAGCTTTTATCCCCAAATATCCTAACACCATGGGCTCGCTGCAGTATATAAGATGATAGACTATGTGACTGTTAATGTACAGAATGTTTTAACAAATAAAATCCGTGTATATTATGCTGTAATTGAGTGCATGCAATATAGAGCTGGGTGAAGGCAGCAGCATCCCACGCTGCATTGCACTGGAATGCCATAACATTGACGCTAGTTTCATAGGCAAAACTCAGGCTTGTGTTTTTTCTCTCTCGCTATTTTCGACTTGGACTAGCTAAATTTAGCTAATTTGACTCCATATTAATCAGTTCCGTCTTATCATATTCTTTGCTGCTGCCGAGAACCATCACATATATTTAAGTTTCATACAGGTTAGCTAGTTTTCAGCTAGCTTAGCTTGCTAATGTTAACCCAAACTTAAAGCTAATGGAATGTTGGGACAAAATAGAAGTTCGTCGTGTTTAACAGTCGCAACTGAAAACAGAAAATACGGCGAAAAAGACAGTCCCTAACTGTAGGATGACACGAGAACTACCTGAAAAGGTTACAAAGTTTTAGATAGAATAGCTCTTGCCAGCTTATCTGATTCAGCAGTCAATATTTACCTTAACGAGAGCATCGACTCGCAGAAACGTGTCCCCGTTCGTTGGGTCCTCAAGTCAAGCGGACTCGGTGCAGTTAACGGTAAGAAGATGAACACGGAGTCTGTCCGGTGGTTCGTCCTATCTGTGATGTTTCGGCACACTGTTGGCCATCTGGTGGTTAGGGCTGGATCTCTTAAAGTCTGAGTGTGAATGCTACGTGCAGATTCTCACATGCATACAGTCTCTTGCTACTAGAGACTTTAGGGGCTGTCGTTTGTAAATTGCTAGGGGAGGTGTCTTGACCGATGGTGAGACAGACATGGATGAGTATTTTGGGGTTTTAATGTAAAAAAAAAAAAGAAGAAAATGTGCGTGTACCAGCTAACGTCACCCATCTGCCACGTATTGAAATTGTGCTGCAAAACTGAGATTATTCTTTTTCTCTGACCCATGCTGCAATGTCCACCAATTAAAAATCACTTTTTACTGTATATTTTCATTGACATAAAGTTTTGACAAGGCCTGCATACCCTAGGTTCAATAGCTCCATTTAAACTGATGTTCTGTGTAGTTCTATTATGTTTAACTTGGTCAAAGAACCATTTCACCATTTTCACCTGCAGCCTCCTCTTCCTATTTCTCCCACATTCCAGAAAATTCCTCCCTCCCAACCAAAAAGTGTGACTGGAGGGTAGGAATTCCTGCTGCATGCTACTGAGTTCAACAGGGTGGAGCTAAGTGTGTGTCTGTGTGTGTATGAGAGAGAGAGACAGCCAGAGTGAGAGAAGCAAACTGCAATATTTCTTAGATGCCAGATGCAACACATCTCAACTAGCTAAATCTCAATGGCATGTCCTATGTAAACACTACAGACTGTATATGTCTGTGATAAACACTGGCTATTTGCAAGTCCCCATTCAGTTTTTAAATATGTTTTCGCATGAATAGCTTACAGTTGAACAGACTGCATGACTCAGAGTATCAGAAATATCATCTCCTTGTGAAATACAATTGAAGAAAAGAAGCATTCTTAATGTAAAACGTCATAAATACACTTTATTAATGTAGATGTTCTATTAACTATCACCAAGCAAAATGTCATCACAGGGAATATATTATACTGAGTCATGCAGAGGTCACACAATGATCTTAACATCTGTATGATTATTGTTGTTATTGAGGCATAGCACAAGAAACACTGTGTGGGCTGAAGATTAAACTCAAACTTGTGGGGGAAATACTCCTATCCAGTCTTTGAGAGTCTTTCTTGCAGTACAAAATCCACCTCTGTTTGTTCAGTCTCAGCTTATTTGACACTTCTCAATGTGAACTGAAGAAAAAAACATCCAGTGTATCTTCCTTTCCGTTCCCATTCTCACCGGCGGATGTCGTCCAGGGAGGTGAGTCTCCTCCCAAATAGCTGTTCCTCGTAGGTCAGCAGCTGACGCAGGAAGTTCACGTTGGGTGCCGTGCATGCCCTCCTCTCCTTCAACCAGCGCAGGGCATGAAGCAGTGACCAGCGTCGATGCTCCATGAGGAAGGCCAGCGTTAGTGCTGAGCTGCGACTCCTGCCCAGACTACAGTGGACCAGAACGCGGCCGGCAGGCTCAGCCTTCAGCGCCGTATTGATGAACCTGGATGCCAGCGGCAGTGCCTCCACCAGGTCCTGCTGGGCATCATCGCTCAGACGCAGCCTCAGGTAGCACAGCGTGTTGGGGAAAGCATCAGGGCAGTTGGCAGTGGCATTGACCACATGTGTGATGTGTAGATTCTTGATGATGCGGTAGTCAGAGCCATGGGAGGCAGAGCCCTGGTAAAGAGCTCCTTCCAGGATCTCTGAGGGGTAGATGGTGAGGGTGTGCCGCTCAGGTTCCAGCAGAACCATACGTGGGGTGCAGAGGAAAGGGTAGAGGGCATGGAAGGCTGAGAATCCCCCCAGGAGGATGACAGGGTCCATTCCCAAAGCACTGAGCTGGAAGAAACAGCGCTGGAGGTCTGGGGAGTCTGCCCTGGCCTTCACACTGCCCACTGAAATAAGCACAGAGACACATAGAAACAATCACAGTGACAGACAGTGAGAAGAAATCGATACAAGACAGCCAGGTAGATTTCAACAAGACTAATCTACAGCCATGCTAGTAGCTCTGTGAGGCCATACTTAGGAACAGTGTTGCTTTGAGCAAAATGCTAATGTCAACATGCTAACATGCTGATGCTAAGCAGATATAATGTTTACCATCTTAGTTTAGCGTGTTGGCATGTTCACTTTTGCTAATTAGCACAAAGTTCAGTTGAGGCTGATGGGAATTTTACAGGTATTTGGGCATAAAACAAAGTATTGGACAAATTGGAATTGTGACCTGCTGGTGGTGCTAGAGTAAAAGTCAGGGGATCACCAAAGTCAGTAGGATTCATCCTCTGGAGGCCATGAATGTTTGTAGAAAATACCATGGCAGTCCATCTAACAGTTGTTGAGATATTTCAGTCTGGACCAAAGTGGTGGACCAACCGACCAACAGACTGAGATTGCCATCCATAGAACCATGCTGCTAGCATAACTAAAAATATGGTTATGCTGGATTAGTGAATGAACTCATGTTGTCCAATATGTTCTTCTGCGTGTGTGCATGTCTATTTGTGAGAGTACATAAATGTATTAGTGTGTATCCTCAAGGCTGAATGTGGATTGCTGACCTGGGCTGCATCCTTCCTCTGCATACAGCAGTATTATAGAATACTTCTGCAGCTCTATACAGCTGATTAGACAGCCCAGCTGAGGGTGGATCACCGTCACAGCAGCCCGCGCTGTCACCACATGGCTCTCCTTGTACCTAACACACACACATTCATTCATAATATGTACACACATATAGATTATGTATCATAACTGCAACAGCCACTTTACATAATGTCCTTCTATAGTAGAACAGATTTCTAAAAGGTTGAGGCAGGTGATATTCTTTATTTTTCTTACTGTCAACAACTTCCATGAAAACACTAAAACCATCAATGTGTTCATCTCTCAATACTTCCTGACTTCCCTTGCCTGTCTGTGGCCCTGAGCCCATTTGTTCCTCCTGAAGACGTAGATCTTTAATAACCGGTCACGATTATATACTTTTATTTATTAAAAAAATAAAGGCTAAATAATTTTCTCGATCAACTCAAAGTAAGCTACCATGGCCATCTTACTGAAGGAACATGTCACCCAGTGCAACAGTGTGGCCCATTGATGTGTTTCTGTACAACAGTGGAGCTCTATGGCACAGAGGAATAAGTTACAGCATATCAGGCTTTGGATACACAGACAATACTAGTTAGTAGGATCAATTCATTGTTGGTTTTCATCTTTTTTATTAGTTGACAATAAAAACATATAGAAGATCACCAAACCTATCCTTTAAATTGGTAAATTGTCCCGAAAACTAGGTAAACAGGTAACTAGATCCTGCATCATTGTTGAAGTCCCCTTATGGCTAAAAAGATAGACTTTCCAGTATCTGTACATGTTTACCCAAATGAAAAAAGCAACACCTATACAAAGTAATGTGTACAGACTCCTGCAATAAATGCTATCTTTGTGAAGTTTATAATTATTAGTTTTTATTGAGATAGATGTGTTGATTCAAAGCTGGTAACTTTTGAGGCCAGATTGTGCTGTTGATGGATTGCATTTTACTGCACAGGTGTTGCCTTTATTCTGTCAACCCATAAATACAGTATAGTATGACAGAGCTTCTGCATCTGAAGAGCACTGGTGTATTCGTGCAGCACCCACCTTTCTGCGCTGCGACAGTCCAGGAGGAGAATATAGTAAGGATCATACAAGGCGGGCTGGCCTTCCTCTGCGTTCAGCAGGTTGTACACTTGCTGTGGGGTGATATAGCCTCGCTCTACACAAGCTGTTTCTGGAAGAGCAGGAACTAGCACCTCCTCTGGCTCACACACTGCTTGCAGGCAGAAGAAGTACAAAGAGTACAGTGTGTCTGCATGTGTGTAGTTGTGTGTGCATAAATTTATTTTGTGAGAAATGACAGAGTGAGTTAGAAGTAAAAATACACCCTTTACCTTTGTTCCCAATAGGTATGATGGAGGAATGGTCACTGTCCGCACTATTGACCTCTCTGTCACAGATGCTGCTCACTGTTTGGGATGTGTTGACAGGCTCTCTGGAGGCCACTCTACAACTGTTATTCACTCTGACACGAACACAGAGACACATACACACAGAGAGGTGCAGTCTCAAGACGGTAATACAGCAACGTTATAGGAGACTAAACACAAAACCAATTTATTATGACTCACAAAGCAAAGATTTTTACAAGTAACAGCAGAACTCTTTACCTGGACAGTACTACGCCCATCTCGTTTAAGTCATTTGGCAGATGCATCAGCTGTTCCCACCAGCCCTTCATTAGAAGAACATGCTACACACCAAGAAACAAAGAGATCATTTTAAAAACTTAGAAAAATATTCACTCAAATAGCCCAACAAGAAGAAACGAGGTAAAAAGATTTGAAAAAACCCACTATGCACTATTTGTTGTAGCTGTGATTCTCACTCAGCCCCGCTTCAGCCTTGCCCTTAATTTAGCTGGTGGTCTTGGCAACACAGTAACGGTTAAGTGCTCTAGAGGGCCACATGGTAGCTGGCTGTGACAGGTGACGGAGGAGAGACCTGGATAGGAGTCCTACTTCACCCAAATTAACACCCAATAGTTGCAGTATACACGGCAATTTGATCAGGCCAACGTTTCAAGTTTCTCTTAAAACCATACAAAGATTAGGGCAGTGTTTAAATAACAAAGACAGAAAGAGGGAATAAGGGAGGATACATAAAAGCACACATAAAAGGGTATTATTTAATATAAGACAAAACTGTTTAATGTCTATATTAATGGTTAATATAACATTGGGGCAAAATATAATTTTGGGGTTGCCATGTGAAAACATTGAATTGACAAATCATAGCTTGCTTTTAATCAGAAAGGATCAGGACAGAAGGGGTAAAACAGCTAAAAAAAAAGACAAAACCAGCTTATGTTAGCAGAGAATATGCACCAAGTGAAGGGATCCTTCAATAAAATGTGGCTCCACAAACATGCAAAAGACATATTCATCCAATAACTAAGCTATGACTGACAACCAATCCTATAAGTATGCCCAATGTCCACTATCACACGTGTCCTCCACACCGATGCAAGAGATTTTAACCTCATCCTAGTTGCCCCGTTGAAATATTGAAGTTTTTAATCTTACTGTATGTTTTGCTGTGTCCCTCAGTTGTCAGTCTCAGCCATGTCATCACCTCTCCGCCACCTTCACGTCACTTATTCTTCACTTTCCTTTAGTCACCGCCTCTCCATCCCTTACCCCCTTCCCTCCTCCCAAAACACAGCCACCTCCCCTGTTACCTCCATTTTCCAAATTCCATTATCAAGATGGCGCTGCAGTTGGCAGCTTTGGTGTGGTGCTCTCTTGTTTTTGTTTATTTGTTCGGTTTTCCGCTCTCCCTTTTCGATTACATTCACCAGGGAGGAACTGGAACAGGAACACAACCGGAAAGTTCTGCAGAGATTTGAGTTGGAGGAGCAGCAGCTCTCTCTGGGACTTGCGGGAGACGCAGGAGCGCTGGTTAAACTGCAACAGTGGGAATTTCGCACTGCGCTTTTTCAAGATCTGCGTTGTTCATTGTTGCTTTTTATATATATTTATATAAGCATCTTTGTTCAGCTTTGTTGTCCTTGTTTTAAGCTGTCTGTCTATTTCTATGTATCTTCCTGAAAATTGTTCTTGGAAGTGTGTGTAAGTACATTGGGAGCAACAAAAAAACTGGTCAATAAAATCTGAATCTGGTTCTGAAATTCCCTCAGTTTCTTACTGTCCCTCCACCGCAGCTCAACAAGGAAACACTGATAGGGAAACACAAAGAGTACTGAGGACACTAAGAGGACTGGGGATTTTGCCCCCATCACTTACATTGGAATTGCATCAGAAAGGAATCTTGTGATGGCCAGTATGGACATGAGGAACAACTACAGCAAAAACTCTTTCAATGAACACATGGGCATGTGAGTGTTTTATTAAGATACATTTAAAAAAGGGGGTACTTATCCTTTAATCTGCAAAGTAACAAGTAACTCCAGCTATGAAATAATGTAATGGAATAAAAAGTACAATAGTATGTACAGGAGTATTTAGTAGCAAAACACAGGCTTCAAAATTGTACTTCACTAAAAGTACTAAGCTACTTTCCACAACTGGTACAGACTGTCTTATTTTCTTTTCTTGATACTTGTTATTCCTACAAACATGGCCAAAGCTTTGTTAGAGAAGAATGTGTCTACCAACATCAAAACAGAGTGAGTTTATTTCTGTCAACCTGGTGTACACTTTGCACACCTCTCACACTTTGTGAAGGGTCAGTCAAGAGATATGTACACTACACACACATCAGTGTACACATATCAGTCATATCAGTGTACACACAAGTATGTACACATATTTCCACATATCAGTGTACACACATCATACGTATCAGTGTGATTACATATAGTATATGTACACACGATTAGTCACCATCCTCCATTCTATTGTTGCTGATTCTTTTAATGCTCAGCCAGCCTAAATGACACCCAGAGCCATGACAGAAAGCCCTCTGCATCTGCATTACAAGCTTGTTGCTATAGTAGTCTGGATCAATCAGAGGCCCCCATGCACTCTGCTACTGTGTTTGTCTGAACACACAGGACTCCATGCTCTCAGTCTGATGAGTCTGTTTGCTTAAGCAGACCCTGGCTCATGCAGCCATGTGGCTGATGGACTCCATGATGGCTGGATGGCCTGCACAGCTACAGGGATCCAGACAGAGGAGGGAATGAACTGTCAGGAATGTCACAAACAGGTGTCAGACCCAGAAAGGAAACAGAGCAGGGGGGTTTACCCTCTCATCAGCAGAAGATCTATCAATAAAGTTAAAAATCAATTTTAAATAGATTACATGATAATATAGCAGGCTAGGTCAAATTCCTCTCATGCTTTCTCTCACCTTAATGGATTCCACAGATTCTGTTCTGTTTCTGTGTTTCTTCTGAGAAACAGACTTTTAATAGACCTAACTGTCCACCCAGGTGGCTTCTTCAATTAGCCTATAGGAAGACAAACAGACCAGGACCAAAGTCCATCTGGACAAAGTGAGAAAACAAATGAGGGGAATGCCCGCAGCAGAGAGCAGGATAACAGAGCGGCTCATTCAGCAGAGTGGTGGGAGAGACACGTTCGTTAAGACAATTACTAATATTATTATAAACGGTAGTAGTAGGAGTGAGTGGCATTGACAGCCACGCAGAGGGAATAAATGGAGTTTGAAGACGAAATATGACTTTATGAGGAGTTTCAGATGGTGAGTTTCTCTCGCGTTTTATTTTCATGTTTTACTGCTTTTATCCGAAATAAGTGCACAATTTAGAATATATCTAAAAGTGTGTTGTTTTTCTCAGTAAATAGCTGTATTTCTAAGTAAAGCAGCATACGGCTTTAACAGCGGTTAACCCGAAAACCTGTTATAGGCTACGTATGACTTTTCCGATGTTATTATTAGGAGAATTTGTATAAGCATAGCATGCATTAAGTGGGTCTACTAGCCTATGCAACTTTTAAATATTTGTCCTTTTGCTTGTGATTTTTGTGTACTTTCTAAAAATGTATTCAGCTTAATTTTATAAAATTGTAAGATTTTTATTTTACCAATATAACTATTACCATAGGCCTATATATCTTTAATCCCTGTAATTCCAGATCTCCAATATTCTGTTATTTACATTAGAATTTAAAATAGTATCTTAAATGACCTGACTCATAATTAACTAGGTTTAGTTCAGCAGTTTCAGATGGGAAATTTAACTGAATAAAAAAGAAATAGAAATTAGAAAAACACACTAGCAGTAAAAGTAATGGGTGAGTACTGAGTTTCAACATTGAGTAAAAACAAATTAAAACACTGTACAACCAAATAGGAACAATAAAACAATAAGGCAGGGGCTGTTTTGTTTGTAACAATGGTGATTGATTGATTTTATTTATGGATCATCAGCCACAGGGGGAAAAAATTCTAAATCAATCATTCAGAACAATGGTGCAAATTAAGTCCTGAATATAAAACATGTTAATGTTCAGATAGTTTTAGTGATCACCTGTAAATAGCATATAGCAAAGCAAGTGAGGATGTTATGACAGCTAATGGTTAAACCGGTATTCCTTTCTGTTGTACTTTGGAGGATGTATTGATCGCCTCACTGGTTTATAATGTTAAAGTCATGTGAATTTCTTTTCTCCCCACACTGACTCCAGGCAACAGATCCTTGCACTCCCAGCAGCGAACTCTGCACAGAATGACAGCATGTCTTTTAGGTAAAAGGTAATCCTACTGGTTTTTACTAATTATATATTATTTCTGTTATTGGAACCAGGAAAATGAGAAAGCCAACTGTATAGCCAAACTTTATTTGTATACATATACAGTATGTTGGTGTTATATTTATTACAGAAAATATGTAATCCTGTTATTCCTGAGAACCATTTTCAAGAGGCCAAAAGTCTCCAGTTGGTGGGCATTATAAAACATTAAGCTCAGCAAAAATTGGTCAAACATTAGTTAAAGGACAAGCTGGTTTTGAATTTCTTTTTGGAAGAAATCCAGTTCTTGTTTTAATTTGGTTTTCTGGCCTAGTAAAACTGTCTTTTGTTATTAAATCTAAGAATGCAATTCTCACCAATTCACAGCTGTTTGTAAGTTATACATCATATCATTGTCATTTTATGATTCATGCCTGTTCCTTTGTGCAGTCCATGGAGGTGGAGGAGGGGATGGTGTGCCTCAGCGACAAAGAGTCTTTCATCTAATCATGCACTGAAGCCCCTGGTTCCCACCCTCTGCCTGGTGGTCGTGGTGTTATATGGCCTGGCTGACAAACTCCGAAACTTTGTGGCCGGTATCTTCATCCCTCAGTACCACTACCCGTATGCAGTGGCTCTCTGCTTTGCCCAGGTTGGTGCCTGCTGCCTGGCTTATTTCTAACGACAAATCACACTTTAATCCGAATGAGTCAATCAAAAATGGAAGCATTGTTTGCTTGCCACCAGCACCTGTGCATTTTATTAATTGTGGAAAAGAGTGACAAAAGTGCACACTATGGCTTACCTGCTGTGTAATTTACACAGAGTACTGTGCCTCCTGACAGCACGGTGTTTGCTTATGCTACAGTTACATTTGCCTTTATAGTATCTGTGTCAAAACATAGGCAAACATTATACAACATCTAGCATGTTAATACTAAAGTACCACATTTATTTAAAAGAAAACTCACACATACTGTATGCACATTTATGTAAAGAAACGCAACATGTTAAAAGTAATACTAGTAATAATAATATGTTGGTGTAAAACACAGCAGACTCATTGACAGTTCTTTAAATGTTGTACTTCTTTTACTGGATTGTTGTTAATCATTGGTGCAGCTAACTTCATACCTGTACAAAGAAGCGTCGGTTGCTGGCTGTTGTAACTGTGTGTGTGTGCTAGTTTGAAGGATAGGGCACGTGGTAGTGTTAGGGGTGGTGTTGATATACACTTGTGCATGATAGAGGTTTAACCAAATGGCTGACATGTAAATGTGACGCCGTCCAAAGGTTGAAACGACAGAGCTTTGTGAATGACATCATGTAAGTGTACTGGTTGACCTTGAGTGTTAACATACATTTGCTGTGGGTGTAATGTAAATACATTGAAAATGTAGGCTTTATGATTTCTGACATAGCATAGCTTTTACATTGTACTATGGTAAACAAAACATCAAGGGGTTTCACTCAACAAAGCAACACACACCCATGATTTACAAGTTCTGAGTAGAGACACTGGGAGGGGCTGTAAAGACTGAATGACATTAGTTCATAGATTAGCACTGCTTTTAGTCCACAGGTTAAAGATGTATTCATCCACGTGGCATATTACTTGTGGTAATGTCAGTGAATCACAGGAGTTGGATGGGTATATTCTACTTCACCTCCACACGTCCCGGATCTTTGTCCTCCATTTATGTGTTTATTTCTGGTCATAAAACATACACATTATGCTTCGAAACAATATGACATAAATGAGTAGGTATGCGGCAGGGCATTTGAAATACGACAAAACATGCATCATCTTCTGCAAGCTGGGATTTTCTCATTAATTAGAATTAAATATAACTTTATTGTCTTTAGCAAATTTGCCTTCAGCTTTACAAGGCGGTCAAGTCTCAATATAATAAAACACCATAAATTGATAAACTTACAGAAAATGGAGTACAATGACATATATTAGGACTGCAATTATCTTCATTATCAGTTAATCAGATTATTATTATGATTAATTGATAGTTATTAGTATGTCCATCACAGTTTCTCAGAGTGCAAAAGGATGTCTTTAAGTTGCTTATTTTGTTCAGCAAAACCTCAAAGTATCCAAATTACAGTAAAAGATAAGCTGGAACCTGCACATTTTTGGCATATTTGCTTGATAAATTACATGAATAATTGATTGATTATTACAAATTGTTGCCAGTTAATTTATAGAATTTGACCAATCAATTTAATCATCTCAGCAAAATAGATGAGTCAGCACATTATTGGTTTGCATCATTTGCATGCAAGTCAGGAATTTAAACCAACGTCAAAACAGTTTTGGTATAAAAGACTTTTTATACAAGTTGTACAAGTTTTATAGAAGTGGTGGTTCTGGGAGCTCTAGAGGAATCTCAGTTTCATTAAGAGATACAGATGTTGCTATGCTTAATCTGCACTGAATGTCCCTTACCCACATGAGTTATAGCGACTGGAATAGTTTGTTTGTCAAATTCCCATTTAGCAGCAGATCAGCTGCGTCACATCAATAGGACAGAAATACTTTAAAGTCTTATATTGCAAGTCTTTATATTGGCATTATCTTTTCCAGGTTCTGGTCACTCTCTTAGTCTTAAATCTCCTCCATGTCCTGGATCTGGTGCCTCTGAAGCACTACTCCAGGTCCCTGGGTGAGAGGGTGCTGGTGCCTGCTATCTGTAACAGCGTCCATGCTGTGCTGGCCATGTGGGCCAAGGCTAACAGCTCATACGCCGGCCTCTACCCTCTCACCCTGCCTCTGCTGCCCATAGTAACTGTGGGCTTTAGTTTGAAGCTGGCATCCCCACCATCTATCCACATATCTGTTCTGATTTCCATCCTGAGTGGGACATCTTTTGTCATCACAGGTAAAAGGGCAGATGTTACTTAGAGATGAAATTGAAGGCTCTTCACCTCAGAACAAACTGACTTCTAATCAACTTCCTCCGTCTCTCTTTGCAGCCTCCCAGGGTGTGGCAGGTATTGAGCCTCTGGAGTACATGTATGCACCTATGGCTTTAATCCTCCACAGTCTTTCTCTGACTTGGCTGGCTAAAGTGTCTGAGGCTGAGCGCCGCAACTCCCCTGATGCCCAAGCCTCCATTTTTGACATCTACTACACCCAGCTGGTCAACCAAAGCTGGGTGCTGGGCCTGCTGTGGCTGCTGCACCCAGACAGTCCCTGGCAGGTGTTGAGTCAGGGCAGCTGGCACAGCCTGCTCTTCCATGGATACCTGCTCGCTATTCTCCTGCTGGGGATGGTACAGAACTTCCTGGTTGGTATATCGGCTCTGTGTGTCTCACCGCTTGCTGCTGCACTGCTACACTCAACAAGGCAGGTGGTACAGCCGTTCTTCCAGGTTCTGTAGCTTCGAAAGGACTGAGAAAGATTATTGACTGTTTTGTACTTTATCAACGCGACATACGCACATTATAATTTATCCACATCATTGACCACAGTGTCAGTTTATTCTGTGGAGAATTACAAGTTCTCCTTCTTTCTTCTGTTCACAGTCTGATCTGTGCTACTGAGGCAGTTTCTCTTACATAATATGGTCAGCTGAGATTAAATACAGAATGTCAGCACAGAAGCAACACGTGCATGCAGTAATTGTAACCATGATAGCATATTGCAAACATATAATGAGCTAATTATTTACAGCTGGGTCCAAAAGTCTGAATGAAGACCAGTTTTTATCCTTTTCTTTTCCTTTTCTTATTAACCAGTACTCAGTTGACAGGTCTATTTATTCAAGATTACATCATTTGGAAATTACTTTTAGACTGAGCACATTGTTGTTGCATTATGTACAGTGGCCCATGATGCAACACATGCAAACAGACAAAAAACAAGCAAATGAAGAAAACGCATACGCAGAATTTAGAAGAAAAAAAACCAAAACGCTGCAAACACATAAAACAACAAAAAATAGAAAACACAACCAAATATAGAAAACACAACCAAAAACAGGAATGCTGCAAGTCGCATTGAATTTTTGAATTTACTTTTGAATTTAGATATCATTGCAGATATTTGCTGTTAATCAAGTGTTGCCCACTTGTGTTAATCTAGTGCCTTTTGCTGATTACTGGCCTGTCAGTTCAAATAATGATGCATAATATCTGAATCATGCAATCAGAATGTTTAAACTATAACAAAATGTACATTGGCTTAATTCCATTAAATGAATGAAACTGTTTGTAACTCTTTTCCGTTGTGTTCTGTGCGACTTGCAGCTGTTTCTGTTTTTGGTTGTTTTCTGTATTTGCAGCGTTTTTTTTCTAAATGTTCACGTGTTGTCAAATTTGCTTGTGTTTTGTCTGTTTACATGTGCTTTCTTAAGTTGTAGTGCATTGAGCTCCCAGGGTCTGCTGTTGTGTACACTGTGCCAGAACTTTGAGTACTTTTGTTGTAAAATATTTGCCAGGATGTGACAATGTCAGAGGAGTGACACTGAAACAAGTACAAATCAGCAGCATGGGTCAAACAATACCAGTTTTCTTTTAGGTGGTACAGTAGTATCAAGCAAATATCAACAAGCATTTCTTTTCCTGATGTATATTCATGAAAAACTGTCAAGAGTAAATTTGAGGGGAATTGAATTAAAATGATTGTCTGATAAACAATGAAACAGATAGTGGACACAGACATGTGACATCATTTGCTTGACAGTATTTAAGATATTTAAACTCTAAAATGTTTCACTGGATGATTTTTGCACCCAGAGTTTTGTGAAAGTTGTCCTTGAATGATTCTGAAAGCCTTTTCAGATGAGAAGGGATAATGACGAGGAATGGGTTGTTCGTACTGGACAGACTGTTGATCCCACTTTATTGCGTTTACTCCAGTGTTAAAAATATTTAAACTCCAGATCCTTGACTGAATGAATTTTTAACCAGAGGTTTGTAGAAGTTACCCTTGAATGAATCTGACCCAAGGTTTCTCAGATGAGAAGGGATCGCGATGAGGAAGGAGTTAAATAGTACTGACACCAATTTCTTTGAGTCTACTTTAAGTTATCAGAAGGTAAATTATGTCTTAATTTAAGAATATGCTTTTATTATTATTATTTAATTTGCTTCCTCAAAGTATGTATATGTATTAATTTAAATAAACAAATAATGTGATAATAATGTTGAACTACTCGATGATAGTAAACCCAAGTGAATCTGTATACATTTAATAACTGCAATGACACTGAAATAAGGCTTTATTTCCAAAAATATTTATTCTGTTTAAGTGCACACATTCCAACATTACACAAAGCAGCATGTATTAACAATCCTCTTTAAACCTGATCAAAATGGTAAGTCATAACTGTTGAATCTTGAGTATACTGTGATTTCAAACACACACTGACTTCAATGAGTGAGACCTTCTTCTGTAGTAGAGTCCTGCTTTGCCCTGACTCAAATGTACTTTATCCAAATTATTTTTTAACTAAACATTACATCATGAGACCAGACTGTCAGAGACTTGGTTTGTAGGATTAAGGATCATGAAAAAAAACCCACTTGGCATAAAGATTCATGGCAACACAGACATAAAAAAAAAATCTGTATTTATACTGCAACCAAAACTGAAGATAAATGCTAATTTTGTATATTCATACCACAATTTGCACACCAAAACAGGAAACTATCCACTGGAAAGAAATCTTGTCAGTGGTGTCAGATTGTCAGTGTAATGAAGGCATTCTGCTAACAGCTTTAAGGGGAGCCTTGTCAGCTGCCAAATATTGCCTTGTTCACTATCTTGAGTCCACATCTTGTCCTTTATGAGGGATCAGAGTTGGGTGGCAGGTGTATACCCAGACTCTGCAGCAGGTTAGAAGCCGGTCCGGCCAGTCCTGCCTGGCAGCTGAGGGACTCCAGCAGGTTTGTGACCAGATTGAGGTTGACGTCAAGAGGCTGGATCTCCTCCACCGTCTCCTCCACCCCTCCATGCGTCGGAAGACTGTCTGTGGCCGAGAGATGAGGGGAGCCGTTGTCCAAGCCTGCCTTGTTGTAATTCTGCAGAGAGGACAAATATAGTAAAACAAATTCTTTCACTAGAGTCAGGATGATACGTGTACATTATTTCTTTTAAATTAATAATGTGTTGATGTTGAGGCTGAGCAGAGGGAGGCACATTAGAGGGTGTAATAGCAAACACAATTTACCGTCAGGTTGAAGCTTTGTCCTATATTTGTGCTCATCAGCTCCTGATCCATTTGGTCCATGTATCCTCTGAGACCGTCCAAAGTTTCTGTCCCATTCATCTCTGCGTGACCAGACGACCCCTCTTCTTTCTCATCGCCATCGTCCTCCTCATCTTCTTCGTCATCATCACCTAGATCATCTGAATCTAGCTCTTCTTCTTTGCTTCCTATAAAAATTAAAAGACAGACAGATTCAGTAAAGAGAGGAAGATGTGGCAAGTTTCCACTAGTTATTTATCCACATCTTCCTTCTTCTACATACCTAGTAGTCTGTCCAGTGCGTTGGCCACGGAGTCAGGGTCACAACTAAAAGGCTGAGTTGAACTGCTCCTGGAATACAAAGAAAAACAATGTGAAACCTGACCTGAAAGACTGCACACTGATAATTTATACCGTGGTCAGATTTACTGTACTTTTTCTGTCCATTACCTTTTATTATCATATGGAAAATACACAAATGATCCTAAATCATTTCATTCATTGACCCAAATGTGCCTTTGATGATCTTGGCTAAATATTGTCCAAATCAGTCAGGTGTACTGGCCACATAGTCAGTCAGTCAGTCAGTCAGTCAGTCAGTCTCACCAGGGCAGTTCAGCACCCTCATGCGACGACATGGCGTTGAGGAAGTTCTTCATCCCCTGACTGACTGCTACCAGGCTGTAACCGGCCTCCTCTTCCTCCTTGCCGTCCTCCGTCTCCTTTCTCCTCTCCTCCGCGCCCCCGACATGCTGTGTCTGTTTGGAGGAACTGGAGTTTTGGCTGCCAACATCAGCTCTCCCCCCACTCCTCTCCTGCAACATACGCTCCAGATCCTGAGCTGTGATATCCAGCCAGCTGTCACCTGGAAATAGACACAAAGAAAAACTAATTATGGGAAATGGTTGAAAGAGAGACAGGGTGGAGAATGGAGGATGCATACCAAAAGAACAGAAACTGAAAGGAACTGGCACAAAGCAGAAAATCCCAGGTGGCAGAAACAAAGGCAACATTTACTTTCTAGCAATGTCAAATAAGCCTTGCAATACTTACTTTACAATAAGTAAGTAAAATAGTAAAAAGTTAAATCTCCACAGGCAGACTTTACCCACCATTACGATATATTGTTAGTAAAGGTCGACCATGTTTAACTGGGTAAATTACACTTAAAAGAGGGCTAATGCCTCTGAAGTAAGGATCATAATCTCTATTACCGTCCAGACAGTAAATCATGCTGCCATTTTGAAATGTCAAACCTCTTCTTAGTACAGGAAATACTAACAATGTACACGCTAACATTTCTCATAAATTAAACTGAAGGAATGGTTTCCAAGTTTCTATGTTCAGACATTTTGACACTTTATTTCTGCTGTCAAGACTGTTCACCAACTGAGACAAATTCAAGTTGACATCATCTAACGTGCTCTGAAAGGATTAATCTACTCACTTTCTACAAATGCCTTTCAAGCCTGTAAATGTGTTTCATAATCATTAGGTAGATTTTTACTCACTGTCCTCTTGGGGGAGCTGTGACTCTTGTTTCTTCATCTCCTCCAGGTTGAATGGATTGCAGCTGTGCAGCAGCTGGAGAACCTCCTCACCCGGGGCCAAAGCACTGAGACAACGTACACAATAGGTACATTCAGACAGATACGCTTGGATGTCACAGGCAGGCATATTCACACAGTGTTAGTCACATACACACGCAGCCACAGTCCTCACCCAGATTTTGAGGCGACAGACTGTTTGAAGAAGTTTTCTGCAGATCTCGCCAGTTCTCGGTATCGGGCCGAACCTTCCAGTTCACCCTGCATTTGACAGCAACAAAATCAAAAACTTTAACTTTCTACAATATAGAAAATTATATTGCATCTTTAACAGAGTATGCTGTTCTGTCTAACTTAATACTCCAGGCTAAGTAGCTACCTTTCCTCTTGACCTCACCATTCAAATAGTGTGACTAACCCGGAAGTAGCTGTTCCTTTTCAGACTGTCCATGAAGCCTTTCCACTGAGGGTTACAACTGACGGGGGCATCAGGCTCTGATGATGGCAGCCTGCACTTAGAGCACAGGATCTCAAAGCCATGGGCCTGAGAGCGGGACACACACACACACACACACACACACACACACACACACACAGACAGACAGAGGCACACATATAATCAATTATAACATTACAAACCCCTCATTACAGACCATCCTACCAAATGCATAACAAAAGCAGAATTTTAGCGATCCAAAAGACAGATCAGAATGAAGAGGAAACGCAGACGATGGCTCACCAGTTTCATGCCAAGCTCGTGGGCTTTGTACTGGGGATGAGAGCGGGGGGGCAGGGTGAAGCCGCTCCGCCGGTCTGCGGTGAACTGTTGCTGCTGCAGCTGGGCGTACAGGCAACGCGTGAATGTCACCTGGAAATATATATAGAAGTGCAAGGTTATGGTTTGCATAAAGGTTTTGAAGACATTTCACAAAAGCTGAAACATACTAATGAAAAACCAAAACACAAAAGGGTGATTACAGTATTGTGCATGAAATAAACACGTTTATAACACAACATAGAAGCAATATTTTGAAATAAGAATATTTCCTTTAAAAGAGGTCAACCTCTTCGTTTTGCCTAGACCGCTACAATCATGAATATTTAAGTGTGTTTACCGAGGTGAGGACTCGTGTATCAGGAGGAAAGGTCTTGAAGCTTCGACAAGCCTGCAGATCTACTGGATCCCGCAGGTAGAACGCTGACACTGCAGGGGCGACCAGGTCAGGTCGCTGTGCTAACACCGTGGCAATACCTGCAGGTATGAAGCAGTGGGCACGATGGAGGCCAGTTTTAATCTTCTCTGGGTACCTACAGTCAGGGGAAAGTAGAGACTGATATGCTTTTTTCATTTATGATGCATTTACAGTATCTGCTGATAGCAGTCAGATACTCTTTTTATCTTGTATTCTTTCGCAAGTGTTTTATCAAGTTTGTAGTGAAGAAGTATCCAACACTAATTCTGCATCTTGAAACATTGCATTTTGTTTTTTTAGTCTTAAGTGTAAAGATACAGAGCTAATATGACCACAGGCAGCTGATGTTGCTATTGTTGTCATCATGTATCGTGTTGCTACTTCTCTTTACGGCAGGTTGCACAGAAGCTATGTCAATGACTGTAAGTTTTAGACTTTTCAATATTCTATTTGATGCGGCTTGTCTCCGACAGATACTGATACTGAGGATTAGGTCAGAGCGTCCCTAGTGGAAGCATATATGCTTGTCAATGACATTGAATTTGCAACAGATTTGTGTATTAAAAATAGACTTTTAACATGTGAAGACGTCCTCTCACCCCTCTAGTCGCTTCCTCAGGGCTGAACAAATCTTGGGGCTTGCCTGACAGGCCTCTGGGTGGGTGGAGAGCAGTGCTAGAGCTTGTGCCACACTTGGTACCACATCTTTTGAGACACCCACTGGACTGGATTTGGAGGGACAGGGCAGAATATGCAGCTCTCCCCTATAAAAGAAGACCTGCAAAAGACAATGAGTGGAGCAATGAAGGCTTACACTTACAATAAATACAGACAATGACAAGAGGAAGATATTTTTAAAAGGGTCATACCAGTGGTTTTGCATGTTTTGTTCCATTACCCACGAATGTGATTACCTTACACTGATGTTATGTTGTGTAATGTTTCCAAATCAGAGACTTCAAACTAAACAATAATAAGTAAGATTATTAGAGAGAACATTCAGTGAGATGTATTTTTGTCAAAGTTACATGATCAATTTGTAGCAATCAGGCTGTTTCTTATGGCCTCACGCTCAAGAACGCACCAACATCTAAGATTTGAGTCGACTGCTGAGAAGCTGACAGCTACAGTATGTTATTATAAAACCAAAAAACAAGTATGCATGAAAGTTGTTAAATGAATGAGGTAAAGTTGATTGTTTCTTGCATTAAAAGTGTTGTTTTTTTCTGGATCTCTATCGATACATTTATGGTATGCTTTGGGGAAATGGTCAGCAGTAAAGTGAAATATACATGATTTGTATTTAAAGGGCAAAGACATGCAAACTCACTGGCATGATCCTTTGGACAGACATATCAACGAAAAATGTGATAAAGACAATAAAAGACCATGAACTATTAAAACAAATGTCATCATATCTGCCATCATATCTGTCCGACTCACCCTGTTTTCACTGGTGTCTGGATTCAGCCACTTGGGAAGATAATCTGCTGCTTCAATCAGAAGAAACTCCCCATCATTGTCCTCAACTCTTCACACACAAACATCAGATGGAGGTTAGAAGAAGAGAAGCAAATGACAAACAACTGAAACTGATCCATGTTTAAGCACTGTAAAATGGCAATTAAATCATTAGGTTTTTTTATTTTAAAAACATCAACTCAAAGAACATTTTGTCTCACCTGGCTGCAAGCTCTGGGAAGGCCTCTGTGATTTGCTGCAGGAGGTACACAATAAACCACTCGTCCTCCACATTGTCCCCAAACTGAGTGCTACCTCCAATGTGAGCAGGGACATCTCCTGTCAATAGAAAGACCATATCAGTCTTTATTGTGGGTAACAATACCAAGAAGAGCCAAACTGTACCAAAATTTTAATCAATTAATATCTGATGTGTTGACAAGACTATACCTTTCTCAGGATGACACTTGAGCTTGAATGACTGATGCTGCCAGATGTATTGTATCAGGAGTGGGGCAACCTTTGCCAAAATCTCCTCTACTAGATGTGTGAGATGTTCCTCAGACTGCTGTGAAGTTGAACCGTCTGGCTGGATCAAGAAGAGTTTGTACTGAACCATGTCCTCCTGAACCACTCTCCTCTGCAGGGCGTCCATTGTAGTACTTTTTTTTAAAAGGCCTGATAAAAAGACAGCAGGCCAAAGTGATATACATGCATATAAGTAGGGTGGAATAATGTTTCGCCTTTGTACTATCTCTAGATTCAAATAGAAAGTAAGAGTGTAGTATTAGCGTTAGTTAAAGGCTCAGTCAAATATGTAACAGCTAACCGCTAACAATGTATTACTGTTGATATTTAGGACAATCTCTTGAAAGTGTCAGTCAGCCTTACCTTGTCTTGGTTTTAAGTGTGAGACGTTATGACAATGTAGTCCGGAAGGATTTCAATGCGAGAAAAAAATGAAACTTTTCGCATACCTCCGTGCGTTGCTATTCTCTTTATACATCCATGTAGCTATCACGCCATCTGTCACTGTTTAGGTCCTACTGTGAATTCTACTCGACTACCCCAATCGTGCAACGAATAACTGTTCCTACATTTTATATCAAACAGTTTTCGCTGTTCTACGGATTACAAAATAGCCAAAATTTACATAAAAAATAAAACGTATTTCTACCTAGAATTGAATAAAAATCTAATAATTGGTTACATAACGTGCATTTTGAATTTAGTCCACACCATAATCCACCGACGACGAGCGGACACATTTCAGAAACGCAATTACGTTGTCGCAATGGATGCCGGGAATTGTAGTAAAATAGCCAATGGTGTAACGGGTATTTTGTGGTAGTCCGAAATCTATTTCCCGTGAGACCACGGGGATACGAAACTGCGTATCCATGACAGCCGTGTTATTGTTGTTGGTGGTGCCTCTATGGTGGCGATAGGTAACTCCACTAACATTACACAGTCATGTATTTTAAGATGTAAACCTATAGCCAACTTCTGGACCACACAGGATGCTAATTTAGTGTAGCAAGGTTAACCCAAAAGGAAAAGTCTTTTGAGGAATTATACAATGCTATTCGTGCCTTGTTGATGTTTTATCTGTCCGTTCACGTAACGTTAGCTAGCTTATATTTAGACGTAGCCTCCTCCTAACATTAACTGCAACAGCTAGAAACAACGTTAGCATCTGTAGCCAAAGCCCTGTCCAGCTTCCATGCACTAAGGGTGTTTAACTGCAGACTAGAGGAAATGTCAGACCTCCCTGTAAACTGTTCCCACCCAGTCCAGGACGTGGAGGCAAGAATGAGAGACGACAGCTTGAGCCTATAAAACGGAGACAAAGGAGAATGATTTCACGATACAACAGAAGACCTGTATCGCACAAACTTGAGATGTGAGTACCGAACATAAAGTGTCACCGCTAAATTTGTTACTGTACCAGCTGAGCGCTGTAAACAAGGTTTTCCTTGCTGTCAGGGGCTGAATGATGTTATTCTACACGGAGGAAATGAGATGAGTGATTGACTTGTCCATCACTATCGAATGACAGTGTAAAATAATATTTTTATTGATCCAGTTAGTGACAGTACATCTGTCACATCAAGGTCTGTCGCCTGGTTTAGCCAGACATAACATACAGTAAATGATGATGTCCAGCAATTCAATTGGAACATGCATTTATTTTTTTAAACTACCAAGCCACCTTATCATTTGAAGGAATAATATTTCCTTGTTATCATGATGTCATGTTTTGGAAAATGGCTGGCAGTAAAGTGAAGTATACATGATTATATAAAGGGCTAAGACATTCAAAACCTTGAGTATGGTCTTTTAAAACAGATACATCAACAAGAATTATGATAAAGATGAACAAAGACCACAGGCATACAGAACATCATCATCATATCTCTTATATAATTTGGTCAGCTCACTCTGTTTTCACTGGTGTCTCACTTTTTTAATTAGACTTTTTTTGGTTCATGTTCTCAATCTGTCTTTTATGCAGTCGTGGGTTGTCCAGAAGCAGCCTCGACCACCACCCTCTCCCAGAGGAAGCAGACGATAACCAAACCCCTCACCGCTACCTCCACGACCTTCAGGAAGCTGTGTCCGCTCACAACAGGTAACTGAGTCCTGGTCGTTCTAAACACAGGCAAAGAGACGAACCTTGGCAATGCCAGAATAAGGCCAAACTACTTTTGCAACTAGTACACACACATACTCTTGCCTATGTGTTTTGTAATGTTACACCATCTTGAGTCGACAGCTGATTCTCAGGGCTCTTGCTATGTGAAACAAGACACCCAGAAGCAGTGGATTAATTGATATCACATTGCCTCCTTCAGATCTGCAGTTAAAAGAATAAATAATGAGGTAGGCTGTTGGAATATTCAATTACTGACATTTGCCCTTTATTTTCCACTTTAAAACCACGCCCACAAGTAAGATTTCCTCAGCCACATAACAGAGACCTGGTTTATATAATTCACTGGGTATAAACAAGGTGGTGGTTTTCTGTGGGAAGAGGGAGTGTCGAAAACATAGATTGTGAGTTACATGAAACGTGGTGAAACATTACTTCTCAAATTGTACATAAACCTTGTCGTTTTTATGTAGCTCAGAGACGTCTGCTGCCTCAGGCCACTCTGACTGTCCCACCGTCATCTCAGTAGACTCCAACCAGTACTGGTCAGGTATCCACAGCTCCACAGGCACCGGCATCTCCACAGAGAGAAGCTCTGTTTTCTCCTGGGGCTATGATGTAAGTCTACTCTTGCGAAAACTATCGTAATGTGAAGTGATGCTTGCTCTGTCTGTCACGCAAGAAACATACTCAAACACACTCACTCTAGCATTTTCCGTCCTCTCTGTTATTCTGTTGCAAATATGAAAGGACTTCATAAACATACTGTCATGCACCTTTTAATGTCAGATTTTGATTTACCTAGTAACACTTGTCACCTTTTGGCAAACCTGTGGAAAACCATAGAACAACGTACAACCAGTCACTGTATCGTATGGTAGATGCCTTGTTTGTCTGCTACTTCTTCTTGTATACTTCTTTGTATATGCAAGGCCTGATTCCACTGGGTATTGGCTTGTTATTATGCTGTACTTTCTAGCCTCAGCTGGTCCTACAAAACTTTTCTAGGACTCAATGATTTATTTAGTTTGTTGTCCTCAAGCTGCTTCTTAGGAAAAAGAAAACTCAGTTACACAAACTAACTCACTCTTAACTCACCTCTTTCTCTCCATCTCTCTCTCTCTCTCTCATTTTTTTGTTATAGCAGCTTGACCACAAACACATACACACATCCCAAGGGGCCGTAGGAGCTAATTGTTATGCATGTTGAAGCTTGCCGTGAGATTAAAAAAAAAAAAAGAATGGCGACGTGTTGTCAATAACTGACGAACAGACTGAAAAGCAGCAACTTTCAGTCATAGAGCCAGTGTATGAGAACAGAGGAATGACTAGCTTTCCCTCCTGTGTTTCTGTCTCTTTCTGTTTTTCTGTCCCATAGGAGTTCGACAAGGCAGCGTCACGGCAGGTGCAGCAAATGTTTGAGGAGATTGACAAAGAGCTGTACGAGGGGAGAGGCAGCGGAGGAGGGATACTCCAGGGGCTGCAGGATGAATGTCAGCACTGGGCCACACGTTTCCCACATCTTCGGTATGTTATCCACAGTTTCCTACCAACCTCCTGACCTTTTACTTCTGAGTAAAACAGGGCAGCAGTGGGATCAAAGATTAATGCTGATTGTGGAGACAAACCTGAAAAAACATCCCATTCTTGTATGAAAACATAATTATTTTATTTATTTATTCATTGTGTGCATCGTGTGTGTGTCACTCAGGATCCTGGGGACTCAGCTGGTGTGTCCCAGTGATGAGGGCTTCCAGTGGTATGCTACTTCAGGGAGAGGCAGCTCTGCCAGCAGCCCATCAGCAGGCAAAGAGAGCAGTGTGAAATCCCAGGAGAAAGATAAGGGCGGCACAGAGTAAGTCTTAACTGCACTGATTCACTGGTTGACTGTCTGACAGGAGAAGGGCACATGAGGTTCACACATTTTCCCTGATGTAAGGTGCATTTCCCCTTAATTTTTTTCAAAACATATAGCACTGCCTAATTAAGGCTAGGTCTAACAATATAATTTGGTTGTGACGGCTGTGAAACCCTAGTTTAAGGAAATGCAAAGGCAGATTGCATTTGTGACAGTCACATCATTCTGGATACTGATTTGAAACATACGTACGTCAATCAGTCATCTGAATTGGATTGCTCGGAAACAGTTTGGGTCAAGTTTATTCGGCCATTAAAATTAGCAAACTTCACTGTATGTTGTTTTATTATTTAAAGAAATTTGTCAGAAATATTATGCTTCTCTATCTCGAGTGGCTGTTGGCTGGCTGTCCAGATGACTGATGTCAGTGCATCAATTATAGAGGAGCTGTGGCTGATTCTGTGGTTTTGTGACCTAGATGCTCTGGCTTGTTAATTAATGGGTCAAAGTCGTGTTGGTTAGCTGTGAGGAATAGTTGCTTTTAATGGTAGACTGGTTGTAAAGAAGGCGGTGCCACTGTCTGACTACTCAAAACTGAGTTGACATAATGGAGTTAACACAAAAGAAGAGAATGAACAGTAGTCAGCTACTTTGTTATTGACCACTTTATTAATGTCACTATGCAGTATGTTATGCGAGCTTGTGCATGCATGTAAAAGTTGGAGTCAGCATTTTTCTTCTAGTTTTCAGTCTGGAGTTGTCAGCTGGATTCAAGTTTATTTATTATTTATAGAAATCTGTTTGATTTCATGTGCACTTGCATCTGTGAGCATACCATTTTATGCGTACATATTAAGATGCTTAACTATGTGTGCCCTTGTCTTGGGTAAGAAGGTTGAATGTGCAAGGCAGGAGAGCGGCGCTGATCAAGTCCTCCTCTGCAGAGCTGGATGGGCCTCCTGGCACCTCCAGGGGCTGCAGCAGTCATGACAAGCCGAGAGTGATTGAAGTGGAGGGTCTGATGGAGGAATACCTCGCTTTTGATAGCAGGGACTTGTGAGTTACTCAACTTTCCTCATGCTACACAGTAATGTTCTTATTCCAGAAACTAAATCTAAACCTCAGCTGTGTCAATGTATTGATTTACTATATCTGTCTTCTACAGGGAGGACGAATGGGAGCAGGATTGTTCAGAGTCGGGTCGGAGGCATTGCTGTCTGCCCCCTGTCTCGCCATACCGGTGTCGCCGTCAAGCTGTTCTCGACCTGCTGTTTGATGATGTGTGGTGGCAGCTGGTTGGCTGGATGAAAGAGCTGGTTCAACGCCACTGGGAATGCTGCACCTCAAGTAGGGCTGAATTGAACTATTTTATGTACATTAGCCCTAACTTATATTAACAAATGTCCATTTTTATGCACAGTATTTGGAAGTGATCGTGTGTGTGATTGGCAGATGATGAAAAGATTTCTGGGAACTTGAGCCCCGAGCAGCAAGACTCCCAGAATCCCTTCATGCTGCTCTCCATGCTGCCCACGATGCTGCCCAAACTGGGCCAGAGCAGGGTGCCCCAGCTCACAGCTGGCCTGCAGTTCCAGGTGAGTGGTCTGAGGGGGGCTAAGAGGCAGCAGGGTCTGTCTAGAGGGGGGTAGACTGGGAGGCCTCATTTCACTTTCATCACTGTCAGCAGTTCAAAACTCAAAATCATTTTTTTCTTTTTAATAATAGTGACCTTTTATATATAAAATGCAGCTCAAATTGCTGTATTTAAATAATGACAACAGCACATTTCAGGAAAAGTTTACATTTCACCTTGAGTTTTCTTAACTTTGATAATGACTGTAATATATAACATGAAATGAAAATGATGAAAATAATTGAATAGAGTGTTAATAAATACAGTACCCGTGTGGATTGATCATTTTAGCCCTGAGAAGAGTGTCAGCACCCCTAACTGTGAGGTCTTTGCTGACTTTAGAGTCACACGTCTCTGTTCCACAGTCCACTTTTGATTGTCACCTTTTTTTCACTCCTGCCCGTTGCTCTTTCAGTCTTTCAGTGCTTCCAGTTCATTAACTTGTATCACTGTTTTCTTTCCTTCCCTCGTTACTGTCTGCCCTTCACCTTGCCAATGTGTTTTGTGTACCTCCTGTTTCTTTTGTCTATTTCCCTTTTTGTTCCTTCCTTCTTTCGTTCATTCTTTTTCTTTCTTTCTCTATGTTTTTTATTTTCTGTCCCTCTATGTTCTTTACCCTTCTTCCTTCCTTTCTTCTATACCCACTATCTTCCTTTGGTCATGCCTTTTTCCCCTTTAAAGAACACAAAGTCAAGGGGCTCAAAGCACAAGTCCAGACGGAAATCCAAAAAGCAGAAAAGGCCTTCCACTGTATGTAACTGCCTCACTTAGAGCCAAAATGGCGGCGTGTTGTGTGCACGCTGTCCATGGCGGCTCATTATCTTTATCTCTTTAATAATAAATGTGCTTGTGCCTGTTGATTAACATGAAAGCATCACCACCATTTATCTTTTGAATTAACTGCAACTTATTTTCAACATGAACTACTTTGATTTTCTTTAGATCTTTCTTTTCTTTCACAGCGAGAATGTTGGAATGCTTTGTTTTGCTAGTTATTGTTTTTGTTGCATTTTAAGTTTCGTGAATGTTATTTTTGGTTGGTGGCATAGCTGATATGGGGTCCTTCTGACATCACTGCATGATGAATAACCATTTCTTTGACAATATGTTTTATTGTACATATGGAATTAACTAACCATGTGGCCACTGGCCTTCATAAAATACATTATTTGTATCTAAGCTGCCTTTCAACCTATATTATATCTATTGTCCCCTCTCACCTCTCTCTATCCTTGCCACCTTAATCATTTCTGTCTTTTTGCATCCTTTTCCTTTCATCTCTTTCCTTTACCTTCCCACACCTTCCCTCTGTCTCATTACTTTCTCCCCTTCATCTCACACCGTTCCCCAGGCTGGAAGGGTCCCAGTAGGAGCAGCAGCGACCCAGCACAACCTGAACGACCTGATCGTGATCCACAGCATCCCCCTGCAGCAGAGGAACTTGGGTGTGCTGGACAGAAACCAGTATGGACACAGTTTTATTTTTATCTTTGAATGGGAATGAAAAGAGGCATAGGTGTCTTATAGTTCTTGTTTTCCATTTACAGGTAGACACATTTTGCTAAACAAGAGGGACATAGCCTCATTCATGCCATGTTTTTGTCCCTGGTCTTAACACCTTGTTTGGCAGAGTGCACAGTCAGTTGGCAGCAGGTGGAAATGCACCATTCATCGATTGTGCTCCACTCTCTCCTCCCCATACAGGGAGCCAGAAGAGCGGGCGTGTCACAGACCAGGCTCCAGCATGGTCCCTTCCAGCAAACCTCGGCCTCGCCGAACCCTGGAGCAGAGCTCTTCCTCGCTGTCCCGCCCGGCACAGTCTGCCAGACGCAGAAACCCTCCTCCCCGAACCCTCCTGCCACTGGTTCCCAGCCTGAGTCAGTCCAGCGCAGCAGGATCCATGGATGAGGTCATACGCGGGACACGTCTGTGAGTTTTAGCATCATAGGAACCCCGCCAACCCCACCCAACCTCCTATCTTGCTTTTTACACCGTCATTCTCTCCTACGGTGCCTGAAGCTGTGCAGAGGCAGAGAGAGGTTACTTTGAAAACAGACTCCCTTTCAACTTGTGCCTCATGGCTCTGTGCAGCAGAATAAGTGTGCATATGGGGGGGGGGTTCATGTGTGAAACCAGCTTCACAGGTGAACTTGCCATGAACTGCGGGTGAAAGAGTAATAGTATAAAGTGTGCCACTTAATTTTCCTTTTATGTTGAATGTTAATTCTTCTGCAAAATTCAGCAACTTCTGTGTTTTAATATCTAAAAGTAAACTCAGTGACATGTTCATGATTTAAAAGGAATAGTTCGATATTTTAGGAAATATGCTTATTCGCTTTCTTGCCGAGAGTTGGATGAAGTGTTAAAACTTTTGTGGATTTACTTTTACTTTTACTTTACTGTCATCACCGGGAGACTAGAATAGTCCGGCACATAACCGCCCGTTAAAATACAACTTGTTGTTTTTACACTTCAGTTTTTGTAGTTTTTCATACTATTCCTTTAACATCCCAGTGCTGCCACTGCAGCATCCTGGGGAAAGATAACTTTTAACCTTTTATAGCACTATGGCAGAAGAATTCATTACAGCACTTAAGAACAAACATTATCTACAAATCACATCCGTTATCACAAGAAGTTAAATTCTAACTTTGACTTTCATCCTTACACCTAAGCTGTGAATTTTCACAACTCCCACGGTCTTTTCAGAGAGAAGTATATGTTAGCGCCATAGATGCAGCATAGAACAATGTATCTATCTATACTTATTGTCTTTATTGATGTGTGTGTCTTCTACCACAGACCCACAGCCAGCGACCGCCTGACATCTCCGCTATTACCTCTGAGCAAGAACACACTCCTTCCCCCCATCAGCACCGGAGACCCAGAATCATCTCACTCAGGGCCGCAGTCCAAACCTGCACAGGTACAGTATAACACCACTGAAACACAGCTACACTGACAATGAAAAAGTCTTTACAGCACCTGAACAGAAACACTGATTAAATGAAGGCTATCTAAATAGATAATAGGTTTTAGAAATCTACCAGTAAGCCCAAAATGTCACATAAGGTATAGAGCCTAAAAAACAATAGTACTGTAGCATTTATTAAATGCATTGGTCAGTTTTTCAGTTCAAACCACCTGTGACCAACTGTTTAAAAGACTATATTTGTGCATTTTTTCCATCCGGCCAGCGTCAAAAAGGCCCGTCCAGCCGCGCCCACAGCGCTATAAATGACGAAGCTGGCAGTTCAATACCAAGGGATCGTCACCACCTACTGGACATCTTCTCACGCCCCAACACCACTCACACATACAGGGTGAGATGCTCTTTATCATCACAGAATCCTGTGTACACATACGGCATACTATCACAAGTGGTAGATCAATTATTTTTTGCCTTTCTATGTAGAGAAACTGTCAAGTTATTTTTCATTTTAAACTCATCAGGTTTAGGTCTTAAGCAGAAGGGCATTTATAATGCCAAGTAATGAATTTGCATAGTTTACATTCTGTATTTTATGATCAATGATGTTAGTGGTTTGAGTGTCGGAGACGGTATGTTTGACCCCTGGTTTTGTTTTCAGTCGGACACTCCGTACCGCCGTTCCTTCACAGTATTGGACAACATCGGGCAGGGGCGGC
Source organism: Macquaria ambigua (assembly GCA_008360985.2). Taxonomy (NCBI): domain Eukaryota; kingdom Metazoa; phylum Chordata; class Actinopteri; order Centrarchiformes; family Percichthyidae; genus Macquaria; species Macquaria ambigua. The sequence continues at coordinate 272,020 of VMKM01000264.1, read as the reverse complement.
CAGGCAGAGCCTCTGTGGGCACAGGTCAGAAATTCAGCTTGAATAGTTGAATAAAAAACATTTTAAAAAGTGCTGGCTGGAAAGGGGATGTGATATACTGCAGTGGTTCCCAACCTTTTTTGTCAGACGTACCCCACAGCTTTGTCAGATTAACACAAGGACCGCTTCATCAACACCACCCCCCATATTCAAAATGTGTTCATTTAAACAGATTTTAAACTAGATATTATTGTAATATATTATTGGATATAATAGTGGTTGTTATAATATTTTTTTCATATAATTGAGCTGTCAATGTTTAGGTTGGTTAATTAAGTTTAGTTAATTTGTTCTAATACCACTTGGGGTGGCAGAAGATGGATGTTTTAACCATTTATCCATTACATTTAGCTAACTATTTCAACTGTTTTTCCATCACTATTAGCTATTTCAACCATTTATCCATTAGTTTAGCTATCAGTTTCAAGTGTTTTTCCATTAGTGTACACTATATATACATTATTTCAGCCATTTAACCATTATGTTTAGGTCCTTATTTTTTAAATGTTTATCCGTTACATTAAGCTATCTATTTTAACCATTCGTCCATTACTGTACTTTTAGCTAACTATTTCAACTTCTCTGCTAACTAGTTTTCGCGCTCTCTTAGTCGTGGTGTCCAGGTGTTACAGCTGACTCAATATGTGGAGGATTTAAAAAAAAAATCAAATCATAATTTCTATTTGATCAACTTAGTTGTGCTACTCCATAATCTTTCAATGTACCTCACTGATACTGTATACTGAGACCCCGACTTTTCATCTGCCTGTTTTGTGTTACCTTACTTTTTGCCTGTGCTTGTACAGTTCATCCCCTGTGCCTGTGTAAGATGGATTTTGTAGTACACCAGTTAATCACTTATGCATCCATTTATTCGTTCATTCCACCAGACTCTCTTGGAATCGGTGTGACCGGCATCAGTCTTGGCATCAGCAGCTCATCTTTCTTGGACTCGTTTTCCCACCACCCCTTGGGGCACTCGCCCATCAAAGACGAAGATGAGCCAGACCCACAAGCCCCTGTCCCAGGTCAGTAGATTAAAGCAGCTGATGAAACTCTTCCAGACTTGGATCTCAGATAAACTATGAATGAAAGAGGTTGCAGCAGCTGGCTTCAAGTAAGATTTACCTACTGGTAAGATGATTTAAGTCTATGTTCATTAACTTGAGATTTTTCCCTCTTTCCCATAGCTCCACTGGTCCCACCTCGGTCTTACACCCGGGGAGGCATCTCATCCAGAGCCAGCAGACCTGGCTTGTAGTTTGCCTCCGATATCCAGACCCTTCAGCCATTCACCTTTATACATCACAACAAAGTGCAACACTCTGCAGCATCTGTGCCCACTAAACGTTTTTTTTTACAGAAGTAGCAGAATGTTTTTCAGATTATGCTGCTTTGGTGAAGTTTTTGTTAGAGGCCTATTTTTGTATTCCAGAAATCAGCTTATGTGGCTGCCAAACACAAATAACTGTCAACAGTAACTCCATCTTCATGAACAGTATGAGCTTTATGCGTGGACATTTCTAATATGTATGTATGATCTGAATGTGTATATATCTATTTATATGTGAATGTACTGTATATTATCCTCTGCGGTGTGTTGTTGTACTGGTAAATGACTATGCAGGGAATAACACATCCACCCAGACAGGGATAGAGAGGAGAAAAAGCACTTTTTTTCCCTCTCCGATGCTACATCAGAGAGTTTGGTACTGTATCTTTTATAAGGACACAATTTTCAACCACCCTGTGTAAAAGAACAAAAAAAAAAAAAAAAATATAGACCCAGAGCCTCTCATTGCATATCATTGCACACAGGAACAAGAACAAGAGATGCCATCTTGCAAGTTTTTGGTTGTCTTTCTCTCCATTAAATCTCAGTTAAAATCATATATCAGAAGAGGGAATGTGGTGGCTGTATGAGCACTGACAGAACATCTCTGCAGCTTGTGTGATTTTACTACTACACCTCAAGATAATGTAGGAATACAAGAGGCAGTTATAGGGAACTATGTAAATAACTAAGGAATTCATTTATCGTGTCTGAAAAAAATACTGTATTTGTGTTAATTAATTGTTCCTTATTACCTGAGCAAAGCCAAGTGGGGATGTTTTGACAGGTAACATCAGGGTTACTGCACAAAGGGTAGTTTTCTCTTCATTCGTTATTAAAATAATATATCTGACAGCCATGCTACAAAGGTGACAAAAGCTTGAAAATCTAAGCTTTTCTTCAATGCATTTCTCTTTGATTGTTTTATACAAAAGAATAAAAAGCTGTGTACAAATGTTGTGTATATAAATATGAATTTATTCGTGTTTTATGAAGACTTTGACAACAAAAGACATAGATGGCAAGAAATAAAAAGATGCATTTACATTTTGATAAGTGCCACATAAAAAGCTACTGAGGCCAGATAAAGGACAGTTTTCTGAGTAGGCATACAGAAGGGAGCTAATGCACATACTCAAATGTTCTTATTAATCTAAAAAGGTGTTTTTTGAACAAATGAAGATATCTGCTGTGAATTATACACATTTGATCTGCTGTAACCAGAGACTTTACGCTTTTCACTTCTTTCCTCTTTGTCCTCTTTGGGATTTCCCACTTTTTTTGGAGTATTTTGCTTCCAGGTCAGACAGGAAACTGTTATAATTCTGCTCTCTGGACTTCTGTCTTTGCTGGGAAATAAGAAAGAAAGGAAGGTTATTGAGACAAAAACAAACAACCAAACATACCCCCGGCCAACTTCATACATGTGCATATGCATTCGTTACCTGAAGCATCATCACGAGACTGTCATCCTGATCACCGAGCCCCATCTCTTTCTGCATTTCTTCTGCTTCTTGTCGCTCTCTATCAGCCTGGAAGGTCAATTGCAATCACATTACTGAGATTGAAGATACTAGAGCCTAGTACTGTGTGTGTAGATACGAAATAAATATGAGCTGTGAGGATTTTGTGGCTTTCACACAGACACATTTCTCACCCTCTTCCTACGAGCCCTCTTCTTCTTATCACTCTCCCGAGTAAACGCTGGGAATGCTGTGACGTCTCCGCTCTCGATGGCAGCCTGGATGATGCTGCAGAGCCTGGGCTCATCTTCCTGGGAGCAGCACAGAGCTGAGGCCGTGATGGCGTCCATATCTCCCTGGTGCTGAACGTACAGCTGGATCACATCCTGCCGCTCCTCATCAGAGCCCTTATATTTCTTCTCAAATTCAAGGATGTCCTGCACCGTAATCTAGACAGAGCAGGTTGTCAAGACAAAAACAGTTGCTAAAAAAAATAAACTAGTAGCAAAATATTATGCTTGCATTAATCCACCATTATCCCTGGGTACATTTATGTTGTAGGCTTTTACTTGTAGTACCATGGCAGGTGCAGTGACACAATAACCTTGATCCCCGTCTACTGTATATCATCTAAAATAAAATTCCTGGAAAACAAGTGACTCACTCCACCTGTCACATCATCACATGTATAACAAAGCAATGTGTGTGACTCATTGTTGAGTCACGTTAATTTAAAAAAAAAGAAAGAAAGAAAACTGCTGTGCTGCTCCAATACCTTAGGGAAGAGCAGTCTCCAGTAGTCTTCCCAGCAGCGGTCTTGACTCAGGACGTCAGACTCTTCGTCCACCACCCCCTGCTCATCATAAACAGCTCTCTGCTCCTTATCGCTCAGCACAGCATACAGCTTTCCCAACACCTGGAGGGGAAAAAAACCTTCATGTGAGACTCAAATTTTACACACATCTGCAGCCCTTACTGAATAGTATGGTATGTATTAATATTATTATTAACTTTATACAAATAATATAAAAACAGCATGTGGAGATGCATTGAACTATTGATATACTGTGGGCATTAGTTACTATCATCTTTAAAAAGCCACATCTATATTAGGCGATATGATAATACAGCATGGGACGTTAGAAATTTGTCAATGGTCAGATTTTTGCCATCCTTTGATATCTCTGGTTGTACAAGCACATAATGGGGCAATGCTCCAATTACCTGGCAATACTGGATTAACAGGATTGTTGCATTCAATGCCATGAAGTATTATAATCTGTCAAGTAGGTATTTAATTCACTGGACATGCCAAAAAGATCTATACACCGTTTCTCAATTGGGTTTTGAGATATTGTTGTATACCACAATGTATACAGTATATCAATATTGTGATATGTAATTACATAAAGCATGACCAAAGATTTTATCTCCCTCCTCTAACCTGTGTTATTTTACTGCTGATATTTGGTTGATAACAGATTTAAGATTTTTGTGATGTGTTTTCCTAAGAGTATGTAATGCAACTTGAAAATCAGCAACAAAATAAAAAGAAACAAAACATATAGGTATAGCGTTACCTTACAAGTCTACAAATGCATGGCAAAGTCTCTAACATAATATTATCGGAATTAAGTTAGTGATTGCACAGGGGAAAGTGGGATATTACTCATTTTAACTACTTAAGTTAGCTGAGTTAGCTAGCCAGTAAACCTAGCTTGTGTTCATTGTGTTTGTGCGGTCTGACAGCTAAAAACAAGGAGTTAACCTGAAATTTCTCTGTGGCCAGCGGGTCTTCAGGAGCTCGGTCTGGGTGGACTTTCAGCGACACTTTGTAGTAGCTCCTCCGGATCTCCGTCTCGGTTGCTTCTTTGTTGATGCCCAGCACCTCGTACAGGTTTGAAGTCTTGAAGAGCTCCTGGCACCGCTCGAGTAAACCCATCCTGACCGAGTACGTTAATCCGAGCTTTGACCTGTAAAGTGTTTACTCTCAAGCGTCGAAAAGACGTTTACAGTCTACAGTTTTGTGGTTAACTATGCAGAAGTTAAATAACTCCTATTTTCTGCTTTCCTTTTGTTGGCAATATCAATTTGGCGCGCTGGCCTGTCAGATACACCCATACGTACAGCGACGTGCTTACGTAACAAACACAAACGCCCTCTTATTGGTTCCCATTGTCGAATTCGTCAGACTATGCAATGAGCACTTATTATGACCGCTTTTATTTTGAATTTTTTAAAAAACATTACTGTAGAAGTTGTTGTTTTATTTTACTTATTTATCTTCTTTTAGACATTATTTATTTGTATATAAATAACGGGTTCACTGTGCTGCCAATATGTTGTGCTGTATTTGTTTCGTGAAGTTATAAAACGTGACACTAAATGAGATTAGTCCGTTTATACTCACCTATCAGTTATTAAAAAGTTCAACAAAGCCTGGCATGAATATAAGCATATCTCTACACTCTTTGGATTATTAATTAATAATTATTAATTATTAGAATTTATTCTCTTTTAAACCTAACCCTGCCTCCATTTTAAATGTTAAACTCATATTTTTGTAACATTAATCCTAAACCTATCTTAACAGAACTTAACTGATAACTGATGCCCTATATTTAACTGTAGCCTACATTACAGTACATTATCAAAATTATACAGCCAAAATAGTGTAATGATTTCTGAGGTAATATTTGATCTGTCTTATGCAGCCTTATGTTTCTACTTGGTAAATACAGTATAGATAAATACAGTATGAATAAGTAATTAGGCTACTTGACAGCCAAAGGACAGATTTGTCTTTAAGAAAGATAATAACCCGACGAGACAGGGCTACTTCAAGCCATCATTTTATCACTATGTTTAAGTTTCCCTGTAATATTTCAACCTGAGTCTTTCCAATGCAGCCCCATCTAGTTACCAAAATAAACTTGTTTTCTCTCCCTACAATTAAATGTCACTTAAAAGTATGGCACTGAGCTGCACAAGACCTCATCTATTACAGTAAAAGTGGAAGCTATCTGAAAACAACTTGGTAGCAAGAAAATCAAATTTGACTTTCCAGTTTACATACATGCATCACTCAGTCAGGAACGTACAGATACCCTAGTATTTATTGGTGCATTTGAAGCAGCACAGGAATACATCAAAGACAATGAGGCAAGTCACTAAGTATTTTTCACTGCTTCATGCGAAAGCAGAACACAAAGATACACACTGACTTTGAACTAAGCATCTGTAGATTGCACCCATCTGTGTTTATAAGCCTGTACAATATGCAGCACTGGAAATATACACTGCAAACCCCCCCTGTCTCAGATGTTATCCAATTATTGCCCCATCTGTTTCTGTTGCATATTTGGCACAGTCTCAGTTGTTGTTGTTTTTGTATTGACTTTCTGTCATCACAAACCTCATCTGTCCTTTGTACTCAGACACAAAATAAGCACTTGGACAACTGGCACATCATTATCATGATCAACAATGAAAAACAAAAGGACAAAAGCACGAAAGTTGTATTGTAAATGTTATGAACTTTTGCTGGTGTGCAGATCCTTCTCATATGCTTTCCATCCACTCGCATGGATAGTGCGAGTGGAGTTTGAATACAACCATTGCTCCTCCAGGGGGAATATTTCCTTGTTATGGTAACAGTCTCTCCACAACAGTCAAATGGCTTCGTTCTCATGGTCAGTCTTTACAGCATGTCCATGGCCGATGCATTTTCCCCTGAACTGGGACAGCCTAAAAACCTCCTGTAGGGGGCAGCAGCTCAGCATTCCTTTCTGGTCTTCACCATCTTACTGGCGTACTTGATAGGGATCCCCCAGCGTCTCATTAGATAGATATCAAACACATAGGCCATCCCTGGCTCCAGGCCCCCGATCACAGCTGTAGTGACGGCCCGCCGAGGATTCAGCTCCTGGAAATACTTGCAGAGAACCCTCTCGGTGTCAGAGCGGGACTCTGGCCCCAGACAAGGCGCAGTTAGAGCTGATGCTCCCCCAGCCTCTGCTTCATGGTTTCCCAGCTTTCTGCGGTACACGCAGTACAGGCTTCTTTCCTCTGTGCCCATCCAGGCCAGGGTGACGCTGTTGCAACCACGCAACCGGTTGAAGGATTTAATCTGCAAGGTGGAGGGCAGAGATGGGACCCCTCTGCGGTGGTAGGCTGAGGAGGTCTGCATTTTGACTGAAGCCATCAGACCTCCTGGTAGAGCTGGGTCTGTAGCAGCAGAGGTCTGATCTGTGGTAGTTCCTTCTCTCTCCAAGTGGATGAGATAGGAAGGACTTCCCTGGAGCCAGATGTGCGCTAAATCTCCCCCCACAGCCTGGGAGGTCAAAACCTGACCTTTACTGGACACGGTGACCTTGACCTTTTCACCTCCACCGCAGCTCTGCAACGTGAGGAGGCCACTCTGCTGCAAGCCCCGAGGACGGAAACTGAAGAACTGCTCTGAGTTGGAGCCTCTGTTGTGGAAGGTCACCCACCTCAACTCCCCTTCTCTGAGCGTGGTGATCGCCGGCCGAGCCTCCTCGTGTGTTCGAGCAAATGAGCCCTCATATGCCATGCTGGTGCCGTTCAGCCTGTCGATCACAAAGACGTCAAAGTAGTACTGGGTGTCAGGCAGGAGCTCAGAGACGGTGCAAACACTCTCTGTGCCCTGACACACACACTGGAGATCAGCATACTCATCAGTGAGGGAAGAAGGTGGACTCTGGGGTTCAGGATAAGAGTCCCACTGCTGCCACCACCACTCTTTCAAAATCGGCCACACTGTCACCCTCCTCCTCCTCTCCTTCTTTTCTTGTTTCTGATCTTTCTCTTTCCTCACGCTCTCTCGTGCAGCACACAGGCTGGGGTAGTTTTGCTGAGAGTTGACGAGGACACAGTAATCATAACTTTTCTGTGTGTGCGGGAGGCTGGTTATGGAGGCACTGGGCGCCCAGCTGAGGGTGACGCTGGTCATGCCTACACCTAATGTGTGAACTCGAGGGTCTGCTGGGAGCAGAGGGAAGGCGCCTGAGGGCCCCAGGCCTTCATGGAGGTACACTGTGGCTCTGGTGTTCTGCTGTTTGGAGCGCAGCCTCAGGATGTAGATGGAAGCATGGGGATAGGAAGGACCCCTGTAGGTGTCCACTGCGTTGCCTGTGAAGCTGTGCATTTTCTCCTCAGTCCCAGGACCTCGCCACCACACCTCGGGCATACTCTTTTTGGTGCTCCCTGTGAGGAAAGAAAAACAATTGAGAACATAATTATAAACATATAATTGATCAAAGTCCCACTCCACTCAGAAATATGTTTTGCTTGGATGTTTGACCTTCACTGTGCAGAATGATGTATGTGCAGAGTTTGACACTAGAAGACTGGTTTCACATTCGTCTGATGAAGGGGGGAGAGTCTTGTCGTTACCATGAGGTTGCTAGGCAAACAGACTTCAGAAAGTCACCCAGCAAAGAAATAGTTACAGCGTGTAACTTCCCATAAAATTACAGATGTACAGCAAAATCCTGAACTAGGTAGAAAGTTATTACACTGTTTCCTGGTATGTGTAAGAGTACACACTGTATTTCACTTTTAAAAGGATTTTGGAGGTTGCAGGACACATGTAAGCACTGCAAATTGCATAAAACAACAACCACCTGAGCACACAGAACCTGGCTTATATAGAGAAAATCCTAACCACCTAATAAGTGAACAAATGAATAAACACAATGTCAATTGCCACTTCAAAAGTGGTTTTGAGTATTTTCATTCATACCTAAAGTGTTGTCATTTTGAAGTACACACTCTTCATTTGAGTGACGCAACACGAAAAAACCCGCCGCCACTCGTCTTCACTGTTCATCTCTTCTGGAGATGAGAAATCGCTCCTCAAATGAGACCAAATGTTTCAGAATCAAAGTGAATAATTCAGGCTGGCGATGGGGACCCATGAGCTCAGGATCTGAATGATTCATGGGTCATTTTATAACTTCATAATGTTATTTTACCATGAAGAGCATGACGCTTGTTTAGTTAACCTGGAAAAGTGCTCATGGAACACTCCAAGGCATATTTTCCTTTCCAGAAATCTGCACCTTTTTAGGTTAGAAATTAGATTACCTTGGTTTACTTTGAGCACTTACTGCCCTGGCTTTAGTTTTTTTTAGACATTTTGTAATTTTTCTGCTCTATGGTTTGTTTTATTTTTCTGAATTTATTTGATTTCTTTGGTTTGCGAGGCACAAAATATTGCAGACTAAGAGCACAGTTTTATTTTATTGCTTATTTAATGTTTGAATCAAGCGTTGGCAGCCCCTTTCGGTTGATGTGTGTATGTGTTTTATGAGATTTAAAAATCCAAAGCCTCATATAAAATGTATGACAATGTGACAACCAGATATGATCACACCCACTGTCTTTGTCCTTGTCAGAGACAGTGGGTGGCATTTCAAAAAAATATATAGCATTTTCTGTGCTTTGAACTTAAACAGGCACAATGTGCTGATAAGAAGATGAAGGATAAAAATAAGATCTGTCTTATCTACCTGAGAATTTCTGACAAAGGAATTTGGAGACAATCGCTTTTCAAAAACACAGGCCTCAGATGTGATACGATTGGTCAATAGGAATCAGTTTATTTGTCTTTAAACGTGATAACAGCAGTGGTAAATTAACACCATAACCTCCAGGCTGCAAACATCAAAAGACAAACAAGCAATGTAAAAACTATATACCTTTAGATTTATTCATTATATGACTTCTAATAGTTTGATCTTACTTACTATGGTTCTACAAATTCTGGTCATAAAGCTGTTCTCTCTTCTACAAATACAAAGTTAAATAAGATTAGAGTCTGTCCCATCTGTTATGTAGTGATGATAATGTCTAATTGATCGGCTTGGCTTAGCCAGATGAAGTGATGATCTTCAGGGTAAAGTGGGTGTCTGTAGGTGCAGGTTGTGGTCTTACTGTTCACTCACATTGCAGGCTCTTGAGGGGTTTATCCTTTCGGGTGCGGGCAGCCAAGCTCCATTCGATGGGTAGGTCACAGGGGCTGACGGTCACTGACATCGCCGGAGCCTTCTTCTTCAGTGTGAAGTACAGCCTGTGGAGGAAACACCAAAGATAACCGCAAGAAGTTGTCCGATTCATCACAGGGAATGTCAAAAAGATAACATCCTGTTTCAATTCAGCTGCAAGGTGATGGGTGAGAAGATATCTTCCAGTTCATACAGTGCAACATTCTTTCATTTTGCTGGATGATTTGCCGATACGGTGGGCTGGTTATAATTTTCTTTCCTAAAGCTTGAAAATTTCAACTGTTGCAGCTGTTTCACACATCTGCCAATCGCTGTCTTTCCATTTGCCTACATGCTGATCAGTCATTTGATAGCAGATCAGGAGAGGTGACCTGAGAATCAACATGATAAGGCTGCATTGAGAGTTTCAGATGGATATCTGCCTGTTTGCTGAAACTATCTGGGATCGTGCTTAGCATAGAAACTATTATCTACTATCCCTTATTGTGATCAGATGTTTTACAGATTTGCATGTTAGATGGAAGTTCAGCAGCAGTTAAAGGACATTTAACATTCATGCTGCAGTGGTTTGGTCTTACTTTAATTCAGATAATCACTGTTGTTAACCTGTTCACCTCCACAAAGACACTTAAATAGAAGACGTCTGTCTCTTTTAAACCCAAACTGTTCTGTTACATGTCATTTCTTCACAGCTAGTTACCCTTCATAAAAATTAAGCAACTGCGTGGTTCTTTGTTAATAAATATTTGTTCTCCTTCCTTACAAACATCATTATTCATGATTCTGTGCAGATGGAGGCTGTTTCCAAACAGATGTGCGACACTGTCATTCTCAAGGGCGCTTTGCAGCTTATTTAATAGAGTGATTAATTTCCGAATCAGTGTTTTCTCTCCATTATTTGCCGTGCGGTTCTGCATGACTGCACTGGTGGACAGACTGCAGCACACAGGGAGATGCATTTCGCAATTTTCAGCTCCCAGTTTCAGAAAGCAAGCACTGGCACTGTTGTGTAAGGTTGAGGCCAAATGGGCTCCACTTCCTCTCGCTCTCTCTACAGTGGTGCTGGAAGCAGCCACTGTCTCTAAAAAGGTGGTTGAGGGATGGCTGGTGACTTGTTATTGAAGTGGAAACAAGGGCGAATCTGATGAGCTGGGCTCAAGATTTATTCATGGGTCTTCAATGAACCGCAAATGAGGAAAAATCTTCACTTGAGTTTTAAAAAATGTATTTACTTTCTTAAGAATTCAACTTGTTTTAAGAATATTCTGTCGGGATGATCCACTTTATTTCAGACTTGCTTTCATTAAAAACACATGGACTCATCTTCTCTTTGCTTGACAGAATTGTTGTTAAGATGTACAGTACATTAATGTACAACGATGAACATTTATTTGGAAGTTGATCTATTTTATAGTTTGATAATCCATTAAGACATTTATCAAGCAAAAATGGCAAATATTTGCTTCTCAAATGTGAGCATTTGCTGGTTTTCTCTGTTTTCTATCATTGGGGATTAAATGTCGCTGAGTCTGGACCTGTTGGTCAAACAAAACAAGCTATTTTCTGACTTTATATACACCGGAGTGGTTCCCAACCTATTTTGTCTGTCGTACTCCCCCAGATCAGATGAGCTCAAGTACTCCTTCATCGACACCACCCGTCATGTTCCCAATGTGTTAATTTGAATGAATTTTAATCTGGATGTTAAATATATATATAAGTTTATATTGTTACAATATTGTTTTCATACAAGATGCACTCTCATTGTCCATGTGCAGGTTTGGTCTCTTTCCTTTATACCACACTTTTCATTCTTTTCTCTTATATAATCAACAAATAAATGATGATGTATTATTATAGGTTAAGATAAGCTAGCCAGCATTATGTGAAGTAATTAAAATTAGACCCACCTTCACCAGCTGCAACATTAAAACATAATAAGTAATTTTACTTTTGGTACTGTAAGTATATTTTGATGCTAATACTTATGTGCTTTTACTTAGTAGTAAAAGTAAAATAAATAGTAAAAGTAACATTCTTTACAGTCGGCCTGTCATAGATATTAGTTTATTGGATTTTGTCATAATAAAGAACAGCACCACACTGATTTGTAATCTTATTTGTGAGTTTATTTTTCTCCTAAACACAAATATCTGGATATACAGTATATATATAATTTTCCTCTTCTATTTTGTCAGATTAGCTGAGCCACTCCACAGTCTTTTTACATACTCCCTGGCAACTGCAAAAGTCCAGTAGTAGTAATTGTCAAGTCCAGAATCACTGGATTAGACTATTAATTGATTACTCGAAGAAATAATCAACAGATTGATCAACATTGTAAACTGCCCAAATGGCAACCAAAACCTAGACCACATGAATGCGTGTTACTTCATACCTTTCCCCCATCACGTCTGTTACCCTACCTGCGAGTTCGTCCTTTGGGGAGAGTTATGGAGGTGATCTTTCCTTCTGGTAACCATGTAGTTGGGCGAAGTGGCACCTCGTTCTCAGGTGCTATGGCTGAGTGCGCCTGGGGCCACGAAGAGACACAAAACAGTGCCAAAGCTGCACCGAGACACCAGGACAGGGACGTGAGTGCCATCGTTGGTTTCTTGCTCTCTGTCTCTTTCACTCTTTGACTTTCCTCAGTCACCACGTCTTGGATATTTCCCAGGCTCCTGAAAAACGCATGGTGGTAAAGGTCAAGAACATCAGTCAGAGCCCATCAACACACATGCACACACTCGCACACAGTAATGCACTCAAACACACTTAGTTAAATTTCTACTGTACCATTCACACAGACACTAAAGAGCTGTAGCGGCTGATGATTCATTGATATGAAGAAACATCCTATCCTATTCAGACAGAATTATTCATGCAGGGGGAAAGAAATTGCCATGCTATATTACTCTGGGATATGTGTGTGTGTGTGTGTGTAGCACAGCTTGACACTCACTGTAAAAAATAACCCATCACACTACTTTTCAAAGTGTGAAGTGGGTTGCTAATATCACTCTGAAGTCGATGCCTTTACATCTACATTTCTATTTTTAGTCGGGGAGTTCAAATGGGTCTGTTCTCCAAATATCTTTCATCATGGGTATTAGCGGCCATTTTATCAGGAGAAAGTGACGCCATGCTGATGTGGAGAGAGGTGCACAAACAACACCTGGAGCTGCTCTGATGCAGTCAAATCCAATCAGCATACATAAATGCAACGCCTAACTAGAGGAACTTTTTTCAGATTTTTCAGTATCTCTCTTTCTTTCTGTCTTTTATTTTATTTCTTTCACACTATTAGTGTTTTCTTTCTCCTGTCTTTTTTATGTGTATATTTATATATGGGTGTGTGATTGTGTGTGTGGATGTGATTTAGTGATAGTGGATAGGATGATTACAGGTCTCAGTGTTCTTCTTGCTCCCCAGAGAAAACACAGTTCAAAGTCACACAGTCTTCACAAACACACTCCCCGCCTTCCTCTAACAAGGTGTATTATGTCAGTGCTGTGCCCTATAGATCAGATGACAATCACAGTGGAACCTGGAAGGCAGCTACACATCTGAGTCTTTCGGGCCCCGGGACGCTCCCAGATCCAAACTCACAAACCGTTGCACAGCTACAAAGTCGCACAGAGGCGCCTGCTCATTATCCTTGCAAAGAAAGAGGGGAGTGAACGACCCATAAAGCTTTAACTGAGAGACATGCAGTGGGAGAGAGGCAGATTGAAATGGGAGGGAGGGAGGAGAGGAAGGGGAGGCTGAGGAAGGGAGGGCTGTAGAAATGGAGACCAAGAAGAGGAGGATGTTGGATTCTGGAGTAATTAGAGGCAAGGAGACGGAGAGAGGAAAAGAGGAGAAAGTGCAACTGGAAAAAAAAGGGTTGGAATCAGAGGGGGAAAAAAACAAAACATTATTGCCATGCAGCAAGGTTGCAATGAATTTGTTTCGGTATTTTAGCCAGACACATGAAGCTGATTGGTGTTTACTTTAGCCCCCATGTCGAATGGGTTCTAATGTGTCACATATAACCAGACGGCTGCACAACCTCACAGCCCTTCGCACCCCCCCCAAAAAAAAAGCTTGGCGGGCTTGTTTCTTCAAAACGCACCCGCTAATAAAATATGCATACGGCTCCTCAGCAAATTATGGCCAATTGAATTTTCATAAGGCAAAAAGGCTGGGTCTTACAGAGAGAGGGAGCCTAGTGAACTTAACTACCGCCCTCTATAAATAAATACACACTCCCCTTTAAACATAGGAGCTCATGACTTTGATGGTCCGGCTCACTCTCTGCTCAGCTCTTTTTTTTCCCTTTTAGACGAGTTTCCTCTTTCCATTATGTTTATCCCAGACTGTCAACTGACAGCATATATTCTAGATACTGTTTGGGTTTTAATTAAAGATACTTCAACCCTGCTCTGTTTGTCTTTTTCTTTCTCTCTCTTCCCTTCTTTTTCTGCCTGCTTTTCACCTCATTTGGCCACCTTATTTAGAAGTTGATGCAGGCTCAGTTTCAGAGGGACAGGTTGAGTGCTGTGTGCTATCTGTCCACACATTGTATTAGCTATCTTCTATCTCCCTGTGCTCTGGCAGGACCATCTGCCTTCTGTTATCTGTGGGCAGGGACAGATTAAATGGCATGGGGTGGTCCCTGCAGGATCCGTTGTCCCCCCAAACTACTATGGGCAAAGAACTGGCCTGTGGTTCATGGTGATGAGATGATGGCGGGGTAACATGCGATGACCATGGAACTTGATAGGATTTTACGGCTGATTTTCTACCTCGCTGCATGTACATTTGAATATATTAACCCTTCTCCTCTCTTTCTTACTTTTATTTTCCCTTTGTGCCTGCATCGCTCACTCTCCTTGTCTTGTATATTTCTCTCTCACACACACTTTTGTACAGTATCATGCCCTTTCTCGATACACACTTTATGTCTGCTCTTTCTCTGTGATCACTGCCCCACACCGCAGTCATACTTTTCTTTTCAAATGACAAGAGAATTATTGGTAATCATAGAGAAAAGACAGACACAGTGAGCAATAAAATACACAGATAACAGATGAGCACAACCTTCAAACATGCTGTCAAGATGAAAACGATCCTGCAACAAATGAAAAGTGCCCTGCATCTGTCTCAGCTTTTTTAAAAACCCTCCAGAGACCACACACACACACACACGCACACACACACACACACACACACAAAGAACTGATCCAAAGAAACAAGTTGCTGACTTACACATCCAGTTGAAATATGAGACGCTGACGCACTCACACTCACACTCACACACACATACACACATGCTCTGCAAGGACAACATGCATGCATGCATCCACCTTACCTTCTCTCAGTGCACGCTCTCCCTCTCCTGCGCAGGAAGTGAGGAATGGGATCAAATGATAGAGGGAGCGAGGATGGAGGAGGAGGAGGAGAAGGGGATGAGAGCCGGTCGCGAGGAGAGGAGGAGCGACAGCAGGTTGTTGTCGGGTGTTCCACTGGCTCTGTCTCCCATGGGGTGCTGCTCACTCCCTACTTCAGGAGGTGTCTCTTCAGGGCTCAGGCGTCCCTTCAGGGCTGTCCCAGCTCCTGTGTGCCCTGGTGTGGTTCAAGGCTCCCCAGGCACTCTCCTCACTCTTTCTCTCTGCCTCTCAGTCCTTCACACGTGGAGGCTTGTCCTGCTAAACACCGTGTGAATGTCATCCGGTCAGTGAAACCTGTGTCCCCTCTTCTCTTCTTGTTTTCTCTCTGTCACCCGTTTTCCCCCCTCCTGTTCTTTTCACTTGTTCCCTCTGTTTACCTCCTCTGGTAGTGAACAGAGCTCACTTGCAATTCAAATGGGCTCATGTGTGATTGTGTGTGTTTGTGTGTCTGTATGTGCAATCTGAGAGTGAGGGAGCGAGTGGGTGAGTGTGAGGGGGCTGGCGGTGAGGTCGCTGAATGGGGGTGGTGATGAGAGAGAGAGAGAGAGAGAGAGAGAGATAGACAGACAGAGAGAGAGAGAGTGAGTGTGTGCATGTGTTGTCAAGAGCAGCGTTAGGGAAAAGGGAGGTGATATAAAAGTTAAATACATTAACCATTCTCTGGCTGCTCTGATAACATCTGTATTAGGAGAGAGCTGCAGACAGCATGCTAGAGGTTACACTGTCTTTGTGCCCTTATCACTTGTTCAATCAGGTGCTTCGACTGCCTCTAAATGAACATGTTTAAATGAAAGAACGGCCTCTCATCCACTTAATGGATTTATGCAAATATTTAGTCTGCTTGCTGGCTTTAAAACAAATGAAAAAATGTACCGTGTTAAATAAAAAGAGTAAAAACTGACTTTTTACATGTTTCAGTGCTGAGGAAACATTTGTACAATTTGTTTGTGCAGCAAAATATTTTCATTTTTAACCTTTATGTTTTCAATTAAAGTAATAGACTGAGAAACATTTTTTTTCTAAAGGTGTAAAATTAAAATTAAAATTAAAAAGAGGATGCACATTACACCCCTTGTTTCACTTGGTTGTGCCACTGACTAATACTTAATTTTTATATTTCATAACATTTTGGGAATTGTATCATGCTACTCAGAGCTCATATGTAGGTTTAGCTGCAGGTTTTGAACATTATTTATAGTTTAAAAATGTAGTATGTCTGCTATTTTTGCCATCAAATGCAGATAACAGGTCTCTTTGGGATTTCAGGGTGTTGACTGGATTCAAATTCAGAAAATATTAATGTAGTTTTGAATGTGAAGTACATGATATATAATGAATAAATAAATGATAAATGGTACATTTTTTACCGGGTACTGTACAGGTCAGACTGCAGCAAAATGCCTTATTTGGTTGCTATTTCTTTTTATATACTTAAACCAAAATATACATAATTTGGCAGTAAACTGGAACACATAATTATTATTTTTAATTTATTCAGCTTCCTAAGGAATAGTTAAACTAAGTTTAAATAGTTAAATTCTTATGCACAATTCAGCACCTATCTAAATATTTAATGGTAGACTCATTAAGCACTTGTTCATGTTTTTTTAAAGGAATAGTTCGACATTTTGGGAAATACGCTTATTCACTTTCTTGCCAAGATTTAGATGAGAAGATTGATACCACCCTCCAACATATGTCTGTGCGGTAAATATAAAGCTGGAGCCGGAAGATGGTTAGCTTAGCTTAGCACAAAGACTGGAAACAGGTGTAAACAGATAGCATGGCTCTGTCCAAAGGTAACAAAATCCGCCTACCAGCAACTCTAAAGCTCCGTAATTAACACATGATCTCTCGTTTGTTTAATCCAAAAACTGAAGTGTAAAACTTTAAATTTGTGGTCTTTCGGGGTGGGTTATGTGCTGGACACTTTCTTGGCAGGAAGTGGCAGATCCAGGCTAGTTGTTTGTATTTGTGTTAAGCTAAGCTAACCAGCTGTAGCTTCATATTTACTGTACAGACTACTATTCCTATTCCTTTAACAATAAATCTCATCACTTTCTATCTTTGATTTTAGTGTTGCTGAAGTTGGGGGACATTGTTGCATTTAGGCTAGTATGCTCAGTAGCTTGTGTTTGCTGCCTGGGGCTTGGTTTCAGAGTGAATCCCCCTGTCCGTGGAGTTGAAATTAAAAACCTGCGCCCCTGCATGTTATAGTGAGGGCACAATGTAATGAACTGGAAATGTACCGGACAGAGACTATCTATAAAGTCTGTATACAGGACAGCCATATTGAAGGCTTTATGTCCTCCACCTATAGGTCAAGTGTAGATCTCAGAGGATTGGGCGGGGGGGCATTCATATTATTGGCACTCCAACCCCACCCAGCCCTCTCATCTGCACACAATGGTGGGCCTCATGTACGGTGCTCTCTCTCCTGAGCTCTTTAATCAATATCATCAGGAAAATAGAAAGAGGCCCGCCACATTGTGTGCTAACTCCCCCTTTTCCATTCTGTGATGGGGCCTTTTCTCACTCATTCACCAGGTACTTCAGTGTAGGGCTATTGAGGTCGCTCTGAATGGGACCCACTTCACCCAGAGGGAATATTGTCTGACCGCAGGCTAAAATCTGAGAGACCCCCTCTCTCCCGTCCTCCCTGTCTCTGTCTCCCTGTCTCTGCATGCAAAATCCCTTCAAAGAAGAATAAAAAATGTGGCACATGAGCGCTATTAATAAATGTATCACTTTAGTGGCCACAACTGGTTTAGTGAGGACCCTTTGCTGCGGCTGGACTCTCTTTCAAAGCCACCAGTCTTCCTCTCTGTATCCCTCTCCATTCGCTGGCCCACTTTATAGTCCCTAAGAAGTTCTGAAAGTCGGCAATCTGGCAGAGCACGATACGGCGGCTGCTTTTGAAGATTGGATGGTGATTAACCTTAGAGAGAGATTACTGCACACATACAACTTTGTGTATGAGCTGCGTTCTTACAACTTTTCTGCTGTTTCTTGGTTGGGAATTTGATTTGAGAATCATGTTGTTGCCTGTTTTCCTAAGACTTTGGACATCTGTCGGACATCTGTCATACCTGGAAATGATGCACAGGTTTGGGTGACACACGCTCACAAGCTCTCTCACACACACACACATCCTCTCTCTGTTTCACTGCCATCGTGACTGGCCTGAATATTTCTTTTGATCCCACAGCTCCTCTCCTCTTGTGTTGCCGTTTAATAATTTATCGGCATACAGTCACCGGACAAACTCCATCCGCACAGAAAGCGACAGAAAGTGAGAGTAAAAATTTCATTTCATTTCATTTGGCATAATTGCATGAAAAGAAACTGCAAAACTGGCCTTTTCATCTTGGCTTTGGTACTAAGTAATAGCCTACATGGACAGTGTTGTAAACGCAAAGAAAGAAAGAGGGATTGACAGTGAGAGTAAGCAACAGAGAGAGATTGACAGAGAGAGATGAGATGAAATGGGGGGACATGAGGGAGGGCGTGCTAGCTGACAACGGGTTAACAGGAATCTTTATTTTTAACATGTCATCACCAGCCGCCCATCTGCTCCTGTGCTGTCAGAGTCCCTTGGGAGTGTGTGTGTGTGTGTGTGTAAATGTGTGAGAGAGAGAGAAAGACAGAGATGCAAGCAAGCCATCACAGATCAGATCACTGATCAGCACCCAAGGGGGGAGGAGGGGAGAGAGCAAGGTTAGAGAGGTGGGTGGCACACAGATATCTCTCTCCTCTAATATCCAAATGGGGTGTGGCAGGGGAAGGCAGCGGGAGTGGAGGTGAACGGTGTGTGTGTGTGTGTGTGTGTGTGTGTGTCTGTGCGGTTGTGTGTGACAGGAAGGTAAAGTAGGATTAGGTGGATCAATCTACAACTGCCCTCTCTGTGTTTGGATGGGGGGATGGAAGGAGGTGGAGACGATGGTCCAGAGGTAATGAGAGAGAATCTATTAGCACAGAGGACGGGGGTATGAAGACACACAAAGAAAGAGCAGCGGTGAGGAGGAGGAGGATGTGTGTAGGCTACACTGGACCTCCAGGGGTGGCCCCAACAACTAATTTTAATTTTTTTTTTTTTTGGATAAAGAGACTAGTCTCTGGGGAAGAAGGGAGCGATTGAGCAGATGTTTGTTGGCGGAGGAAGTGGGGGCAAGTGGAGAGACAGGACCAACAGCTAGCCGTTCCGCAGGTCACTCATCATTAGCAAATACAGTTCAGTACAGTTAATCTCTCCGCTTTTGTTCTTTCTTCATGTCTGTTTTCCTTTTTTTCCCTCCCAGTTTAGACTTGTTTTTCTCTCTGTATGCCAAGACGAACTGCAGCCCTCCAGTGGTCCTCTCCACTTTATCAAAAGTTTTGAGTGAGAATCTGATGGAATGAAAACATCTTGTTTTGATATTTATGGTTATGCACTTTCTTTTTGCAATACATGTAGAGCAAGCAGTCCTCGGTCCTTGTTTGTCTCGCGTCTGAGCTGAATCTGCATCTCATATTGACTACTGAAATCTCTCCCCCTTTCTTCATCTTCTTTCCAATGTCTCCCCCCCCCACCCCACCCCCTCCTTCAGGCATGGTAAATTCGAAGGCTAATTAGTCCAGAGAAACCAGTCATACCAAAGAACCCACCCAAGGCCACACACACATACATACACACACACACACACACACACACACACACCCTCCTACTGATCTTGCAGCACCAACACAAGCAAAAACACACACAAATTCACGCACAAAACAAAAAAGGCAAACAAACAAGATGCAACAAGACTTTTCAGAGCAGCATGTATTATAGATGGTGCATAGATACAAAAAGTCAGCAGGCTTGCATTATGCAAGTTTTTTGACCTTGACAGAGGTCAAGTGTTTCAAATATTCTGCATCATGCTCGGAGATGCTATTTACAGAGTCGGCTGTAAAGGAAATGTTTTGCAGCATCAAAACCTTTTTTCTTGCATTTCCTCCTCTCCTCAGTTCCTCCCGCTTTCTCAGCCATCCCTTCCCCCTCCCACTCTCTCCGTTCTCAGTCTTTCCCTCATTTCTGATCCATTTTTTATGCATTACTCCATTACTCTCAACTCCCATTTACAGTGCATTACCTCCTCCCATCTTTCACAAACACACTTTGTACTTCTCTCTCCTTCCTTCAGTCACTTTGCTTCCCTCCCCCCTTCCCTCCCTCGCTCTCCGCCAGTGCATTATGACACTTTCCTCTACTTCTCCCCTTCACCCCCTTTATTATCTCTTTGTCTCTTCTCCGGTCACGTCATCCCATACTAAGCCTTCCTTTTCCCCTTATCCTTATTTCCCATAGTTTGTCATTCTCTATACATCACACTGTCTGTCTGCACTGCTGTCATCCTCCCTTTTTAATTGGTTATTCAAAGCATGCCATGTAATTTGGTACCTAATATTGTCTGTGCTCTTTTACAACACAAATATACAAATGTCAGCTAATGTAATTAACAATACTGGCGGTCAGTCCGTCCATTTATTTGTCCCATTTGAGCACACACATGAATGCACAGACAACCAGCAGACTCTCAGATTTGATGACGTGATAAATCACTATATTACAAGCTGCAATACAAAGTGAAACAGATTGAAAGAGTGAGCAGTGCGTAGAGATGCCACCCTGTAGGTTTTAAATCAGATAGCTGTGGTGATGTCTTCAGCGAGTTCTTTACAGAACAAAAGAGATGCAGGAGTTCATGGCTGTTTTTCATGTCAAAGGTAGTTCCCTTTGATTGTAGGACACAGCTTGCGGGAACCCATTTTCATTGCTGTGGATAAAACAAAAAACAAATCATTTTGGTTTGGAGTGAGACAAATTAAAAGTAATGTTGGCTTTACTGACTTGGAAAAGGTACATTTCTAACAAAATATATATAAAAAAATAACTGAAATGTTTCTTGTGGTCTTTAGTTAGAAGAAAATTATGATAATATTAAAGGGGCACTCTTTGGAAGCAAATAATGGCCATAAAGATTTGAATCTTATATGAAAGTGAATACGTAATTGTGAAATTGAATCACTACTGAATACTTAATGTTGAAATTTAAAAAATATTGAATTTATAGGACTGAAATGTTTTACATTGGAGACCATCTATCTGGGATACCAAGGATGAACAGTCAAGTCTGAATCATTTTACTCATCAGGGGGAGTAAATCAGTGAAAACAGCTGACTGTCGTCCAGGGGGAGCTTTCTAAGGTCTGGGAAAATAACCCTAATAATGTCATCTGGGTTCATTTCCCTGAAGTAAAAAAAAAAAGTCAGGATATCTTGGCCTCCACTGCATCTATTTTGATCATTATTTTTATAATCTGTCTCTCGGAAGTCCACCAACTTCATGCATGTACAGTACTAAATTGTCCCTTTTAATGAATGAGTGTAATTATCATCCAGGAAATAATTTTCCTAAGGAGAAGGGCCACGTTTTAGACCTAATGTTGGAGTAAAGCTTGTGGCAAAATTGATGCGATCATTATGGAAGCACATGTATCATAAAGTATCCAGGTAAGCTTCAAGAAGAAGAATCTTTACTCTTCTTCAACTGCATAAAATACAGTAGACTAATCTGGGTTTTACATTACAGTAAAAGGGGCTTTAACCTCCCTCAACCTCTATCTGTGACCATGAAGAATTACAGCAACATTGGGCAAAAGTTGTGACTAACACATGAAATGGTAGAACCAGGCCTCGGAGCGATCCACCAGACAGCTTGTCCACTCTTGCAGGGTCACCTTCCTGTTCCTGTTACGGTCACATGACCTGCAAACACAGCACAGCATAACTCATGGTGACCTCATAACATGGCACCGGCAGACAATAGAGCAACCGCAGAAACACATGCATTCACTCATACTCTTATGAACCCATGCACACTGTATAGATTTGTATAGATACACACAGAGATGATACGAAGACGTATCCATAGGTATTGAAACAGTTGCATTGGGGCTCTTCAACTGCCATTGTCTTTCAGTTCACCCTGCAGCGTTATCTCTGAAGGGTACTCCTTCAATTTGTGTTAATCCATGGGCAGCGGGAGACACAGTGGGTAATAAACATTATCATTGCTGGGAATGGCTTGACATTGACACAGCCAGCCCTACTCCCACAAAACCTGTCACTGCAGACTGGCAGAGAAAAGGGGGGTTGGGTGGGAGAATGGATGGTAAAGAAAGAGGGAGAGATGGAAGGATGGAAGAATGAGACAAGAGTGGTAACGAAGGAGTGATTGACAGAGAGCGAGGCTGAGGATAAATCTATTTGTAGGAAAGATGAAAGCAAAGTAGGAAGTACAGAAGGGGAAAAGTAGTGCTTCAACATGGAGGAGGAGTAAGATGATGGAGAGATGGTGTGGTCATGAGATCGGAGGGGAGGAGGACACAGGAAGCGGGTATTGGCATGGAGGATGAATGGATAGATGGCGTGCAGAGAGAGCAGCATGGTGGGAGGTGCAACTTGGTCACAGAGCGGGGGCGAAATGCATCGCGGTGTGACATTTTTAACCCTTGGTGTTTCAGTAATTAGCTGAAAAATAACATATTGTTAGAGACAGAAGGTTCACATTATGAGGCTTTGTTTGACATGAGGTGATGGTGATATGGACATAGTGAGCAACACTGTCCTTACCTTATGGACCACTCAGTCACCTTATGGTAAGTAAGATTTTACCTATTTATCAAATAGGCCATGTAATCATACAATTTTCCTCCCATGCTACTAGCTTCCTGAAAATACTTGCAACACTAAATATGAATCATTAGTTAATAATATGTGAATGCTATGACGGTATGTGATTCTGACTTTTCAGAAAAAAAACAAGCCAACATTAAATTCATTCAAATTTGAGTCAAGTTAATCATCATATAATTAGCTCCTGTTATCCAATAGCTAAAATCTTGGAAGTAGCCCTGTAGCATTAGCTGCTGGAGGTGGGACTGACTGAAAGAATGGAGTAGCACAGTGCTCCAGTGACATCCTCTTGTAACGCAGCTTCCTCAGGTCTCTGCGGCTCAACTTGCCATCTTTGTTCTTGTCCAGTATGGTAAATCTTTGCTAAAGAGAGAGAGAGGAAGAGAACATGCATTATTAGTCACGCTTGCAACATGGGTCTATGGATGGCAATGTCGGGCTGTTGGTTGGTCCGCCACTTTGGTCCAGATTGTGAAATTTGGTGCAGACATTCAGAGGATGAATCCTAATGAATTTGGTGATCCCCTGACTTTTACTCAAAATTTTAATTTGTCCAATACTTATAATACCTGCAAAACTCCTGCAGGTTCCTCCTCCATTCCCATCAGCCTCAGCTGTATTTTGGGTTTAGTGCTAATTAGCAAATGTTAGCATGCTGGCGCGCTAAACTAAGATGGTGAACATTATATCTGCTAAACATCAACATGTTAGCATTGTCATTGTGAGCATGTTAGCATACTGATGTTAGCGTTTAGCTCAAAGCATTGTTGTGCCTAAGTACAGTCTAACAGAGCTGCTAGCATGGCTGTCAACTCTTAGTCTTGTTTTACAATAAAAAGTTCTATTTTTATCCATGCTAGAGTTAAAGACAAAACCCTTAATCCAGGAAGAAGGCACATAGAGTTGGAGATATAGCCTATGAAGTACCACAAAAATGGTTTTATTCCAAAACACTGTATATCATTTTTCATATCATCAAAATAATGCATGAGTTTTCTTTTAATTCATTTGAGGCCAGGAGGTCAAGGTGGCTGGTGGGAGATATTAAGTTATCCCTCCATTCACCATCTTATTGAATAATTTAGTGATTATTGACCAAATCCTATTTATACATGTTGTTCTTAAGAGCCCGTCTCATTCTGTGGATGACCACACCACAAGCAACACAAGAACTTGCCACTTACAGTAGGTTGTTAACATCGATTTCTTGCTAGACAATCCATGAAGCGCAGTTTGTATACTAGCATGATGATAGTGTCTGGTATCATAAACAACTTTATGTTCAGTGTTAGGTTACGGTGGGAGTGAAAGTGATCCCTTGGTATATTTTTCTTCCGGCTGTAGTTTCTTTAGCATTACATTTTGTTGTGGATATCGATTTCATTTGCATCATCATTAGCTGAGGTCATTGTAGATCATAAATCATGTCAACTACTCTACAATCATCTTCTCCCCTTGGATGCAGACCTTTGGTGTCTGTCAGTCTGCTGCTTAGGCTTCAAGTGTTAAGTTTCAGCTACCTGTGCTAGTTGTGTCCTCTGGGCATGGCTGAGGCAGCTCTGGGGCGGGGCAGCAGGTGCGTAGGACTCCCCCATACGACTCAGGAGCAGAAACCAGTCCAGGAGACGATATGGAAACTGGCTTAACTCCTCCTCAGTGCATTTAGCCTTGGGGACTGATCAAGAAGGATAACAGAGCTAATCTGGCAGACAGCTGCAGTGCACAGTGGAAAGTGTGTGTAATACCTAATGTTGTGTGTGTTTACCCAGACAGGGTCCTGTGTGAGCCAGTCCGGTGCGGCGTCTCTTTCTGCAGGCTTCTTTATGCAGCAAACACTCGTTCCCATAGGTCTTTCCCAGAACACTGCACACTGGTGCCCTCTGCCTGATTGCATGAGCCAGTGCCCATATGCAAAACTGTATGTGAGGATGGATCATACCATGTGCACACCTGGATTAAATAAACTGCGATACTTTATGATTTCATATTGTTTTAGTTTTATGTGGGTATTATCGGCAAATCCAAAGACAGTGAATCATCAACTATAATGATAAAGGATACATTTGAGTACATTGGCTAGTCAAAAATGATCAAAATCCCAAATAGCCTGTTACTTGGTTTAAATGCCATGAGGTGTTTACCGTGGACAGGACTGAGGACAAACACACTTGGGGACGAGGACTCCATTTTCCTGAACTACCTGGCACCAAGATCCCAGTGGACTATGGCATTTCAGCAGCTCACAAAGCTTTTCTGAAACACGAAGAAACAACCTTGTGACTACACAATTTTTCTGTTTCCTAGTTTTACATCTGAGTTTTTTTTTTGCCTGATTACAGGCCAGTTCTGATGACCAGCTTTCAGTACTGAAGGTGTTTTGGATGAGAGCATCATATTACATGTCTCATAAGGGTCTATTCAAGATAATGAAATGTCATAGAGTGGTGAAGGGGAAAAATAGTACGTTTGAAGAGGAAAAAGAAAAGCAAATGAAAGATGGCAGGACAATGAATGATGTGACAACAACCTGACTTTCAACCATTGCTACACATTCAATTGTTGGTCCAAAATGCCATGTCGTGCACATATGTGACCCAAAATTGTGACTTGATTGTTTACCAGCTATAAACAATTTAAAACATATTTTTCACTTAATGTGGGCTGCAGACCATGATGCTTGTTTTTGCATATGCATATATATATATATAACTGACATGCAGTCAGAAAATGGCATTCCTTCATGTACTGTACACAAATCTTACCTGGCTCTACTCTGCCAATATACGGTCTCAGGCTCTCCTCAGCTTGTCTCTGTCTGCGCTGGGCTCTGCCTCCCTGACACACACACACACACACACACACACACACACACACACACACACACACACAGATACAGTTTTCTGAAAGTTCCCTAACATGTTCTATGCAGAGCTGAAAGGATGAAAGGATCATATGTTTTTATTTTTCATGTCATTCCAGAGGCATGCACCAAACTCAGGTATAAACTTGTCTTTCACTGTAAGCCTATTGTCTTAAACTTGACGATCTTGAAGCCAGTGTACTGTGGCTGATAAAAAACAAAATGGTATGCATTCTCTATCACATCCATCTCCCCTCATACGCCCCAATTCCAAACTTATATTTCCAGAAACTTTGCGCCAGGCGCCAGGTCCACATCTGCCCCTAAAATCCTCTATCAGATGGGAAACAGGTGCAATGCTGACCCTAAATACTGGAGCCACACTTCAGAAACTGCTATGTGCACTAAGTATCTTACAAAATATCCATGTGATCTTTTACCATTTGTTTACTGTTGCAATCCTTGTCATGAAAAATTCTCAGCACATAAAACAATAATATGATCATTTTTATTATGGTTTGTGCCAAACTAGTTGGTAGTTTTTAATGCATATTCAGCATTATTGTTCTCATATCCACATCCAAATATGAGAATAACAATCAAATTTAGGCAGAGGCCACAGACAAAGTTAGACTCACCATGGCTGTATAAGTGTGAAGACCCAGGAGCAGAAACAAGGAAAAGGTCAAGCTTGGGTTCATGGTTGAAACATCCAGTGGGCTACAAGAGGAAATTGACAAATTTTCCTGCAGGAGGATGATATTGGACTAATTCACTCTGATCTTGCAAACATAGCTGTGGTTGCTATCTCTGTGGAACATACTGAGAGAATGAAAAAGAAACATATTTGTATGTATTTCCAGCAGCATCATCCCTCTACCTTTACCTTTCTTGATATCAATACACTTGAGGTAAAATCTAAAAAATGAATAGCGCTGAAGGACTATCAGTTTACCCAGATCATGCTCCCTTAATAGATGCATTTTTTCTTCTTTCTTCTGTGGTGTCATTTACTGACTACTACTCTATTTCCAGTCATTTCAATAATGTAGCTGGGAAATAATGCAGCTCATTGAGTCTCAAGAAAATAATAATTTTCCATCACAGAGGAAACAGAGGGTTGAATTACACTGAGAGGACATTCAGCTTCCAGTTGAGGAAGTTATTACAGTCTAACAAGTCATTTTCTATCCCCCCAGCTGCTTGAAAAAAACCCCATCTTACCTCTGTCACTCCTTTCTTCTGTTGTTATTCCCTTGTTAGTGTTCTCCTTCTTTTCTTTTCGTCTCCCCGGTTCCCCCGGAGTTCTTTTTACAACCTTATTCAGCAGTCTTTACTTTTTCTTTTCATTTGATCCATCTATTTTTACATTCTTGCCTTATCTAACCCCTCGTCTCTGCTTTCCCCTGTCTGTCTGACTTTCTTCCCTTCACATTAGCTTGTTGATTGCAGCTGAGTGCACAGGTATCTGAACTCAGCGTTACTTTTAAGACATTGTGCAGTTGAATGTTGCTGAGATGGAATATGGGGAAAAGTACAGGAGAGCTGTATTTACTGAGAGAGTGAGAGTAAAAGAGAGAGAGAGAGAGAGGGGATGAGTTTTTTGGGAAGTGGGGTGGTTTTCATTGGTTCCACAGGAAGATTTACAAGCCAGAGAGAACATATGGTCACACTTCTTCTCGCGCTTACACTCATATCTCTCTCTCTCTGACTTTCTCACATGCAAACTTCTTTTGTATTTCCGACACACACACAAACACACACGCAAAGGTAAAAGAGAATGAATGTGTGCAGAGGAAGGACACCTCTGAAAATATGAACCATCAAAGGTAATAATAGGGAAAAGGCTGCACTCTAGTGGTTATAATGGTCAATAACAGTTTCACTGTATGACTGGTACAAATTCTGTGGTAAAAGAAAAACTGGTAAAATTACAAAATGTATGTATGTATCAAACAAGTTATCTGTCAGTCTGTTGTTGTTTTTTTCCTCCTTGAAGGAAGGCCAGACTTTTGTGAACACTTTTGGTTTTAAAGTCGGCTTTTTGACTCAGTTCCCTCTTAAAATGTTTAATGAAATCATGCTTTAAACACTTCCCCTGAGTAAGCTCCTTGTGTTGTACGAAAGAAGCATTGAATATAAAATTGAGGAGAAAACACAATATAAAAAAACATGAACTAGTAAAACATAAAAAATGATCAAATAAATATATCCTTGAAAGAAAAGTGTGTGTAGCCTGTTGGTAAAGTAGCACGTTTTGTTCGTGCTCTATTTGTTGTGATTTAGGGTAACTTAAATCACAAATACAAAAAACAAATCACAAATAACTTAAAAATCGACTGCACAAAGCGAGCAACTGCCCCAGGGCCCTAGACCTTCAGGGGGGTTGTTTGGGAATATACACCAGCAAATCACAATATCAGCCAAAATGATAGAGGTCTTATTAAGGCAGGTCTTGTTTTATTACCTGCCTTTGTAAAGGTCCCTAAGTCAAAATGTACATAGACCACAAACGGGGAGTCAATAGGGGCCCCTAGAGCTACATTTTTCCAAGGCACTCCCGTGGGATGATCAGTCCCTTAATTTACGGACAATTAAGGCAGATTATGTAGGAACTAACCATGTTTTTGTGCCATGAATTACACCATTACCACCATAACAATGTCTGCTATTGGGTGATCATATCTTATAGTAATCATAAAATATGAAGTCTACAGAGCTACTAATAGCCTAAAAAATGTTAGGACCTTTGTACAACAACTGAAGGCGTGACCCAAACTTATTCCTAAGAATGCATGAGTTTGTAATTTCTAACACAACAGCTTCAGGGGAGCTTTGAGGCTTGTTGTGACAAGCTTGTTTTAAAGCTTGTTGTGACCGCCGCTAATTACCACCAATAAATATGAGATTTTCACAGGCTGCTACAACTTAAGGCAACACTTTCTAATAAGGCACCCTATAAAAATGGTTTATAAATTGCAACAAATGGCTTTATGAATGGCTAATAAATCATTTTCTTTATAATATGTTATTTTAAACCATCAAAGAAAAGCTTTTAGACAGGTTGTGAAAACCCCAGCTGTTTAATTAATAATGTAGACAGTTTGACTAGCCAAAGGGATTTTTCACAACTTGGCGACCCAAATGTTTTTCTTATCAACTCTTTAAGACCAGATGAAAACAAAGGAGAATCTCAACCCACAAAGGAACACTTAATCCTTCAGTTTATCAGAAACAATCACATTCAAAATCACCAAATTTGGAGATACATGGTTTTCACTGGACAGGATGGGTATGATTTTAATCTGAAAAGTAACTAGTAACTAAAGCTGTCAGACAAATGTAGCGGAGTAAAAAGTTTTAGAAAATTTGCCTCTGAGATGTAGTGGAGTAGAAGTATTGTAGCACAAAATGGAAACACTCAGGTAAAGAATTTATACTTAAGTAGCCTACAGTACTTAAGTAAATGTACTTAGTTACATCCCACCTCTGGTGCTACTACTAGCTACTAATAAACACAAGGTAATAACGTTAGTGTTTTGTGATCAGTTATTTCACGTGCACAGGGTACCACACTCTCTCTATGGCACTTTATAGTCTGACGTCACATCAACGGCTAGCGCGAAGGCTGCAGTTTACAAGCTAGTTTGCCTTCAGTGAACGGAGCTGTGATTTGAAAAAAATGTAGCCACACTCCGAAAAAAACAATTGAATTAATACTAAGCATACAGACAACATTTAAAAAAGTGTACACAGATGTGGGCAAGCGAGCACTTTGAGGTTAGCATGCAGTGTCACCCTTTGAGACCCAGGTGACATCTACATGCTCCGCCCAGCTGGAAGCGAGAGGACGAAGTCGGAATGATAAACTGCTAAGGGAAGTCAGTCTGTACGTTACCGTACGGTTGTTGCCTGCCGTGGTTAGTTTATTTACAAGACTATGTATTGTTTTGTATGAGTATTTCACATCATTGACATGGCCGGATTTTGTTTACGTTCGCCCGCCGCTTTACGGACCGTCTTTTTCAGTCGGTAATGCTCGGTGTCATCAGTTGGTCAGTGTTGATACCGTGACAGTTAAACTAACGGCTCAATGGTACAGTAGCCTCCGTCTATTTTCAACGTTAAAGTGGAAGTACTAAATGGAAATGCGAGAAATTCCCAACATTTTGCGTGTTTATTTTCCAGTCAGCTCGTCTTAATTGTACAGGACTCAACATAGTTGACCTGGTTGGTACAGAACAGCGTAAAGCTTTTCAATGAACTTGTGTAATGACTATTGACTATGGGCTAGGTATCACTTCATGAATGAATCTTAACGTTCAAAGTCTGTTTTAAACAGAAAGTGAAAGACTACTTGGCCGCTCACTGTTGTGAGCATGTTGTTATTTACAAGACAACGAACAAGTGGACTGTTTTCCCGACCCATCGCTGAGGCTGTAAATATGCTTTTAGCAGCATAATTCAGGTAAGTGCAATCATATTGTATACATATCAGGTTACATAACTCCTGTTATGATTATGAAGTGATGGGAAAACAATGAAAGTTGCTGTGTTAGCAACATTGGGTGCTTTATATAGTAATGAATGCCCTTATTTCTCTGATGGGGTGTGGGTGCAGCACATGGTAGCTACATGTATTTTTTTCATTAAACTAATGAAGACAAACAACCCAGAAAAGCCTTTGATGAGGTTGCCAGTAGTCTTTTCTCTGTGCTGCCCAGTGAGGCAGAAGATACCATGTTTTCTAAAGTCACAACATCACCCCCCACAGGAATAGCATGCCCTGGAAGAGTCACTGTACAATGAATGAGGATGACCAGGCCTTTATGTAATATGTATATAAAAAGTAACTTATTATATAGCAAATTATTACAAGGAATTGTTCACACTGATCTCACAATGTAGATAAATGGGAAAAATCTTGGAGTAGTGGTGTTTGACGCGTGTCTCACCACGTCTCACAGTCTTTCTGTATTCGTGGCTCAATAGTTAATGAAGTGAACGCAACTCAATCTTGTTCCTGATACACCGCTGAGACGTGTGTTCCTCATGCACATGTCAGGATTAAAGGGTAACTAAAGATGACTCACGCGCCTTCATGCTCCACTCAGACAGGAGTTCAAATTTAACCAGGGTTTTTATACCATGCAGTGCAGCCTCACACATTCATATTTTTATACCACAACTGAAGCTGCTGTCAGTCAAGTCTCATAACTATGTATGTGTGTGTGTGTGTGTGTGTGTGTGTACCATTTTAGGCTGTGATCTATTACAGCCCCAGACAGTGCAAAGCGCCATGGCATCAACAAGCCAGTACACATTAGGATAAGGCATGACTGATTGCCCTTAGTGTAAGTGAGATGGACACTCCTCTGATGTTCTAGTTTTTGGGTGGGGTTGCATTTACGCATGCACACACACACGCAAATCCATGTGTGTGTTCCTCAGGCACCTGTTGGCATAGGTCCTGGAGCGCCACCTTGGCTGAGGGTGTGTTTACAATCTGATTCCCCCCCAACAACAGCTGAATGTCGCCACATTGCGCCTGCCTGCTGAAGACCCCCCCAAATTGCAGTTCAATATGTGAGGGTTTTTCCAGACTGTGTCTCTGTCATCTGCCTGTCTTTGTGTGTGCCCTAACCGTCAGCGTCAGTGTTTTTTGTAATCTAGCTATGTGTGAAGATACACATTATACACATTACCCTGTGCATAGTAGTCATTCCAAAGACACTGTAATACCCCTTAAGGGCAACCTTGAGGCCAATAGATAAGATGTTAAAGCGACTACTTCCAGAAGTGTTGAGTCATTTGTATGACAATGCCAGAAATTACAGACTGAGGGACTCCGTGTAGAGCAAGGTGAGTGTTAAACAGCTCTTCAGACTGTCAGACACAAGCTGTCTGTACTCATAATGCATTGCGGTTATAGTTTTGTGCAGATTTTCATGTAGGCCTAGGTGTTGTGTTCAGAGCCTAGCGACTTGATGTGACTTTGACTTTCCCCGATCTCCCTTGCCCTCTTCTCTCTCTGTGGCCTATCATTAGAGCTATACTTAGCCACACTTATCAGTTCTGTCATTCCCTTGGTAAGACCACAGATGTTTAAGGGCTTGGAATAGCTGAGTAGTGTAGACACAGGATCTCAGATGCACTTACACAGGGTCAGAAATTGACAGGCGCTTGGTGCAAAAATGCCCATTAAAGATCAGGAAATGCCCTTGGAATAAAAAAAAAAAACTGGTGGGCAAAAATGCTCTAATATATAGGAGTACTCCTTGCATGTTACCTCATTCACGTTTTACTTTACGATTGATTTTCAGATTTTCATGTGTGTGTGGGATTACTGTGGAGTGTTAACTAGTTGATTGTTTATGGTGCATTGGGGTGAGAAAAATAGATCTGAAAACAACCGAAGATGTACCCTGAAGTAGTAGAAATTTAAAAGGTAGCGATGAAAAATGTTGACTATAGTACAGCATCAGTATGACACAAACAACTAATATATTGAAGTAAATTGAGGAAAAAAAGGTAATTTTTCTTCCTCTGGCAAGCCCTGCCCTGACATGTGATTAAACATTAAACTTTTTATTTAAATCTTTCATCAAGACTGATAAATTTACAATCACTTTATTTGCGCTATGATATGCGGCACAATTTTTAACTGTTCTATTATATCAGATTGCAGGTTGTACAACTTATGTTTTCTGTTGTATACTTTAAGAAAGCAGTACTATTATATGGGTTGAGTCCCTCTTTTCTTTTGCACCAAATAATGTGTTTACACAGGTGTCATTATGAACACAATGCGGGGTGGTAGCAGCAGATGTGTGTCATTATTGGCTTGATGATGACATTTATTCTGAAGATACAATGAGCAGTTGCTGAAATGTCAGAAATCTTTGACTCAACATGAAATAGACCTGTTTCACATTTTGACTTGCCATAGTAGGAAAAGCACAGATGTTACTAATAACATTAACGATGGCTCTGTTCTAATTAAGTTCCTCAGTAAGCCGTGACAGTGAGCCAGCATGCACAATACCAAGACCCTGAAACTGAAGCAGTTTGGAATTCAGCCACCATTCATTTTATTATTTATACCTGTGACATGTTAAAATGTCTTCTGTAAAAAGGCCTCTTGTCGACAGTGTTAGTTTCCTTCTACAATAAAAATAATGGTTTTAAATAGCTTTCTATGTAAAGCTCCTACATACCCATGGTACACCAACACAGGTGTGTTCACTTTGCCTGATTAGACCTCTTTTCCAGACTGTGTGGGCATGTACACAGACTGTGCCAACTTCCAGCTCCGCCCAATATATACCTGAGCAGAGGCCTAATAAGCCATAAGTGAATACACCTGTATGGCCTTTAAGTAGAAATGAATGAGAGAAAAGGATAATTTGTATACATTAAGCAGTTTCCTGTTATTCCCGTCATTATTTCTGTATTGACAGTAATGTGTATGACATGATATGATTTAAACTGCATGCTATTCCTATATTGAGAGCAGAAGCATGGCATATTCAGTATGCCTCACCAGGTGTTTGCACTTCACAGCATATCAGCTGTCATTGTGGGTGGCTCATATCAGTCTATGTGACAGATATACGTAGTATGTGCTCCTGCTTCATCCAGTTCCTCTGTTTCTCATTAGCTTCTGGTAATGTAACTGCATTGAGCTTGCACTACACCAGGTTGCAGGGACACTCTCCTTAAAAGCTTTACATCTCATTCAATAATCCTTCAAGGCTTTGAGTCATGTGATATTATAGAGTCTTTATGTCCTTGGGATCAGACACAGGACAACGAATGTGCTGGAGACTGTGAGCTGTGGTTTGACGGTGAAAGTTTGCTTTCAACATATCTGCACAAACACTGCTGAGTCACTCTCACTCACAATTTGTGACCTGTAATCTGCTGCAAATAGGTGTTTTTCTCAGACACGATGGCTTGTTTTCAGAGCACTGCCCATTTCGAGTGTCTTTTTTTCTCATGTTACTGAACCAGTTTCATTTGGCACATTGCCTCTTTTTGGTCACTCAGTACTGCCCTATCGTTTTCACTCCTAAACTGCCATTTCGCCCAGGAATAACATAGGGTATTTCTTGTGACACACCTGTAAAGTTTAAGCTCTGGATCTGATATCTGAGGTGCTGTGAGACTGTAGTGATATTTGACTCTTTACTCGTGTCCTGTTCAAAGGCAAAAACAAATGCTGTCCCAGATGTCAGTCTATGCAGTCACCTGCACAGACATGAAGTTGATATTCAAATACTGTGTTTGCATGGCAGGCTCAACTGCAGCATCTAACATCACCACACACAATGTACGTCATTGTGTTATGCTGCCTTTCTGTCTTCAAAGCAATTTACACAGCGGGGGTATATCTTGAGCCTCAACCACCACCAATGAGTATTCAGTCAGTTTATCCCCGAAAGAGTACCCCAGGAAGAGTAGACCCCAGGAAGAGTAGTTGCTACCTTGGTAGTGGCTAATGGAGATCCAAATAAATAAATAAAGGCTCCTGGGGTGAATAGAAAGGTTACTCTATTAAGTCAGATACTCTTTTGGATAGGTTCCCCTCTAGTTTCATCAGTTGACCTAATAGCTCTAAACCCTGTGAAAAATTGGACACAAAGGCATGGCATTTGATGGATGTTAACCACCAACTGTGACCTTATTTGATGTGAGGAGGCCTTGTTTTCCTTGGCCTCATATGAGACTGTTTGCTAGTTACTGTACAAAAATGTGCTGCCTTAGGAAATAGTGGAGATTGGGGGAAGCATTTGTTAAGAGAGACAGCCTGATAGAGTGAGTGGAAAGGAAGGAGGCACAGGAAAAGATGGAAGTTGGGCAGAGAGGATGTTGACCTAATACCAGTGTATTGTCCATTCACAGAGGATAAATCCACTTGGAACGTGATCTATTAAAAGCTTACTATGTTTCATAATCAGGGCCATAACCCAGACTCTGTGTCATGGAACGCATTAGGTTCGTTCTCTTAAAGCCACATCTCTGACCTCTCATTACAGGCCTGTGTTTTGCATTGTAACATGTGGCGATAAGGAATGAGTCAGAGTTAGCACAGGTTACATCAAAACAAATGCCCAGTAAACAGTACAGATGGTAGATAAGTTGGAGATGTTTCAAATGAACTCAGATCTCAGTGTGAAGAAAAGCCGTTGATACAGCAGAGAAAGTGATGTCATTGTTCTGGTATCAAAGAAAAGTTGCTGAAATGGCCATAAACTCTGCATGTGACCTAGTCCTAGTTTGCTGTGTAAATGTTTGTGTGTGTCTGTGTGCGTTTGTGTTCATCAGTCATGTGAGAAAACATGCTTATCAAGGATTTATCTTTCACTTAAGGGGCTGTAATAGAAGTGCATAATCCTATACGTGTGTACTTTTTATGATTAAAAACGTGAAACTTATGCATCTTTAAAATGTTGTCACGCACCAAGCAATTATTTTCACTGATGTAGACAGACTTTTTTCATATCACGTCTGACATCATATAGAGGAGTAGAGTAGAGGGGGAGAGTAATCATGATTGTTAGGACTGCAACTGCAAGACAACTGTCTTGATAAATCACTGCAAATGTTTTACAGTGTTACGAGCCTGGGTGATTGGAAGCCAGCTAGATGACATAAAACAGTATGACCTTTGGTTGTTGTAATGGTTTCACAAAGTGAAGCCAGAGTAAGCAGTGTTTGTATATTTTTATATTTACATTGAATCTAATGATTCCTGATAATGTGAAAGAGCTGCTTGTGCTGCTGATCCCACTGAGAACACCCCACTTTGAAGGTCTGTGCAGCTCTCAGCAACTTTCAACTTATTTTTGTGGTTTTCTGGACCAACAAACCAATACCGGTTTACATAAGAACTCATAAGCCCAGCTCATGAGCTCACACAAACCATTCTGTGCTATCCTGTCAAGCATGACATAGCTGAAAACTGAAGGAAGGAATGATTGGCAAAGAACGTCAAACAGGTAGGAAGCCAAAGAGACTCATATGTCTCAGGAGTTGGCTAAAATGCTGGTGAATATTGGACATTTGACAGGAAGTCAGAAAGAGGACATGAATGATGCCCTGTCTCTGCTGGATGTTTAGCACTGTGTGTTAACATGTTGGCTATAAGCTAAGGGCCTATTGGGTTCATCTTTCTTCCCCTTAGTTACAAGGTGAAAAAACACTGAGTAGTGGATCAAAACTTCTCTGCTCACCTGATTTAGCTCCAAAATAAACCATTGTTAGGCGATTGGTAGACAAATTCATTAAAACACATATAGTGTACGAAAAGGTCAGGCCTCTTATTTTGGATAATGTTACTTACAACGTTGTATGCCTGAGCTAGTTAACCAACTAATCCCTATTTCTGACTAAATTAGTACATTGTTGGCAGCAGTTGTGTGATGTCCCACTTGTGTGATCAATCAATAATGGGATGTTCTATTCTGTGGTCTCAGTGAAGTTTGATTATACTTCAAAAAGAAAAGTGAGTCTCGGGCTGCTGTCCGCCCTGCCTTCGTCTCCCATCTACAGAAACGACTCTAATGACCTCGCTGACAATGACTGACACCAACGCTGTTGCCTGGCGACACTTATCAGCCTTTCTAGCCCTTGTGGCCAATCAGAAGATGAGAATTAAATGGGGCTGCCAAATGCACTGCAGTCTTCTCACGGTGTGGTTCAAGTGAAGGTCATATATGGGAGAGGGCACAGATCCTCACATGTCTGTCTATGCATGTCATACACATACACATTAAAAACTGTGAACGATAAAGCAGAGAGAGGAGTGGTGTTAGGTGAAATGTGATTATGGTGATGAGAGTGTGGACATCTGGGCTGCTGTAACAGTGAAGATAATTAGATTTATATAAGTCCTACCAAGACTTCTGCTGCTCAGCATCACACCTCAGAAAGAACGCAACAGAATTATTCCTGCGGATGAGTCAGGGCAGATGATGAGGACTTTTTGATGGTGTTTCTGTGTCGTGACTAGTCAGTAGTATGACTCATTTTGGTACAGGCTTTCTTTGTCACTATCTTGGTTCTGTGTATATATATATATCCTAAATCCTAAAAAAAAAAGTTTTTTTCCACCATTCAAAGTCATGTGGTAGAACATGTTTTCAGCCTAGAATTAGCTCTCAAAAAGTGTCTGTTTTGAAGAACACCGATTTTGATTGAACCGTAACATGAAACAATATAAAAGCTAAAGTAGTCCTGAGACACCCTGTGGTTTAACCTTTATTTTTTCTGTTGCTGATGTGGGTTGGATCAGACTCCATGCTGTGATTTATCAAGGCATGTGACATTTTAAACAGGAGATATTGAGGAACTGGCAATGCTTGTATGGTTTTACTGCTGGTGCTTAAGAGAAAACAGTTGACTGAGTGGAACCAGTATGCTGTCAACCATGAAATGAGTAGGGGAAATTCAATTCACACTGAATCTTTACGAGAACCACAACTAATTTCCTCTTTACTGGAGTCACTTTTCATGAGCAGCTGAGTGCTAGGCAGGAACTGTTTTCCTTTATTATCCCCTCTGGTGATCTCATGACATTATAGGGCAGCAGCGTGCACACTGAAAATTGCTACTTTAGCTTGTAGATACATTTTCTTGTGTCGTCAGGAGGATTATGTGGCTTTAGTCTCTAGACTTTGTACCATATTGTGGATGGTCAGATTTTTCCTGCTACAAATAATATCTTTTGCACTGGAAATGAGTCTTCGTAATGTTTCTTCTTTTCATATGTTGGTATTTTCTTCCCCTCTCCTCCCTTCCCCTCTCCTCTTGCAGCACACTGAGTGGGGCTCCTAAAAGATGCCCTATCAAATATTAAACATGCCCATAAAGGCTCTGTTGTCTCCACCCACAAACCACACACAGACACACATGCAAGGAGAGAGCCAGGCAGCAGACAGATCAACCTCTGAAGAGTGTCTTCCTGTTCCTGTCCTCTGCTCTCTTTTGGGTGCTGCCTTACTTTCAGTTTAGATGATGGAGGAAGCAAAGTGCAGAGTGACTTGGCACGATGTAGCTGCAATCTTAATGATTGACTCTGGGATGAAAATGATTGGACTAGTCAACATAAGTTCACTGAGTTAAGGTAATATTTTCTAATCTACTTTTCTGTGGATAGATTTATGTGATGTTGTCTCTGTATGTGTCTGTGCTTATAGTGGTCCAGTATAATACAACATGCCATACTGTAGTCCTTAATGTAGCAGGTTGCCACACCTTAACTTTCTCCACTTCTCTCTACTCACTGTTTCCTCTGTTGGTCATTTGATCTACCACAGTTAGTATACAGCATTACCAAACCCTCTATGCTGTCTCATTGGATTAGCATCTCGAAGCATCAGTGCAGCTCAGCCCAGTATTGCTTTCACTCAATACACATTAGCCTAGCGTCAGTGTTGCTTTCATCCCTGTCTCATTCTATTAGCCTGCGCTAATGGCACTCTGTTAATCTCTTCAGGGAGAGAGCTATGGCCCACTACTGCCCTGTCCAGATGACTGGCCTAGTTATTACTCCGCTGAGACACTCGACTCTGCCAATATATGTAAATGAAGCTGCACTTTGGTTTAGATTCAGTAGGAGGTGAGAGAGTCATTTGAGCTGCATTTGATCGTCAGGTTATATTTATTAAGTTTTTGTCCATTCTCAGATCAGATACTTTACCCTTGGATTTGTTTAGAGTCTTCACAGACTGAGACAAGAGGGAAGTGCTCTGAGATAGTGGTTATGTGTGTGCCTGGGGTGGTCCATTGCCTTTAAAACAAATATCTTGTCTCAGAGAATAGCCAGCTGGATGACATACTAGGCTCTTCAGACAGATGTTATATAACTATTGATCCATATAATTGATTTGGTTCAGCACTGTGAAAGACAGATTTACCAAGATGGACAGACATAGGGGAGGGACAGAGGAGTTGCAAGATCATGCTAAGAACGTACCAATGCTAGAAGAGAGTTTTCATCTTTTCTTGCTCACTCCATCCATCCTTCCTGTCCATCCCCCACTGTATCTTCCTTTCTTCAGTTCTCTTTGTCATGTAGCTTAAGTACAGTCCATATGGACCTGAAATGCTTGGATATCCCAATTTTTTATTCAAAAGAGAAAGCCCTTTGCTTTTTAAGTCTTACTGAAGCTACTTTTTGTTTGCATTTTTAATCTCTGCAGTTAGTTTAGGAACTATAAGCTACCTATCACTCCACACAGGAAACAGTTCACGCAGTCCACAGCAAAGCTACCACTCTGCAAAAAGTAGTCACACTCTGTGTAGATTTTTATGTGATTATGGCATCTTTCAATTTCTTCAAATGGCATGATGAAGTTTTTGTTTGTCCAAAAACGAGACAGTCCCAAATGAAACGTATTTCAATCTATTTGTTGCTTCCAACCCCTTCATCTTATGGTAGCTTTAAATAAAGCCACTTCAAAAGTACCTAACAATACACTATCTCAGGAAAAAGAAAGAAAAACACACAAAGTGGCAGAATTTGTGTCTGAAACAAAATGTGTTTATTGCAGACAAAGAAAGGGCGGTAATATCTGCGATTGCAAAACTTTGCACACCAGTGATGTTTTTGCAAATGAGTGTAAAAAATATCATTCCCTTCAGGGTTCCCCCCCAGGAAATTGTTTGCAGATGATGGTCTAAACAATAGCCACACTCATTAAATGTATGGCATTTGCTGTGTAAAATAGCACTGGTCTTTTTTGCTGAAGATTAATGTTTTACTTCATAAGTGTATTTTCTTTTTGTGAGGTGGCCCACTTCTGCTATTAAAGACTATTTTCAAATCTATCTGTTCTTTTAAACTATATTATCCATACGATAGCTAACGCACAGTAAGTTAGCCATTAAATAATGGCAAGGAAAGCAGGAAAATGCATTAACAATCTAAGAAAGTGATGCTATGCTTTAGAAAAGAGGTTGGCAGTAATGTACACAGCAATAATATACAGTATACAAGTCATCAACAGTTGGTCGACAATACTACCAGTGGGGGACTCATGGTGTTCCCCATCTTGTTGAGTTTCAATTTCATTTTTTGATACTGTTGTACTGCTGTTTTCTTTGTAAAATACTACAGAACAGGGGATTGTTTTTTTTGTAAGTAACCTCTTACTCTGTATCCTTCTGTGGGGTTTCCACAGTCTGAGTAAAGTCAAATAAAATTCTCCCCTTATCAATCTTTCAAAACTGAATGAAAGAAAAGTAAGAGAGGGAAGATGGATGTAGCCTGGCATGCTGCTATGTTGAGAGATGGTGCTGAGGCTTTGTAATGATAGGGAACTATGAACATTGGGAGATGGGGACAGGCCGGCTGTGGGGATAAACAGCAGGATAGGGGATTTACTGTGTGTAGTAGAGCACCTCCATTCATGCGTAGCCCCAATGACCCAATAGATCATCATAGCCCTCGGGCTGTCGCATCCTGTCAGCATCCATCCTGTTACTCCTGAAGAATGCATCTCTGTAGTGTGTGTGCATGTGCAGTCCAAAAGTGAAAGCTTTGCCAGAAGAGTAATGAACGACCTTACTCTCGCAGATCTGATTTTTCAGCCTTCCTGCATCTCTGCCAGGTGCTTTCTGTCTGGCTGTCCTTTGAGTCGGAAATGAAGTAAGGCCAAATAGCCTCACTGGCAGACAGACAGAAAGCTCCTATTCCCTGTATACGGCAGAGAGTAAGAAAGGATGTCATCTCACTTTCCTGCTCATTCCACACACAGTGCTCACTGCTGAGATGCTAAGATGCAGGTCTAGCAGAAGATCTCTCTGTGGAAAAGTCTGCCTGAAGTCTTGTCTCACTGTCTCTCCCGTTCTAACTCTATTTAACACTATCTGTCTGTCTCTTTATCCATTCCTCTTCTCTTTGTAATCCTTTTCTGTCCCTCTACTGCTTGCTGTCTTCTCTTTCATTGTGTTTTTTCTTCATCTCTCTTGATTGGGAGAAACCATACATGCACTGGGTGATATTGGATGTTAATCTTGGCTCTTAATCTGTTCCATAACACAGACAACATCTGTAAAACAGTGAGGTTGTGGGACATCGAGACAAAACCTGTTTTTGCTGTTGACTGATTCTCAGTGCAGTGATGAATTCAGACCAGAAAACAAAGATAAACTTAATTATTTAAACTATCTCAGTAGACGTCAATGTCAAACCAGGTTAAAATGAGATCAACAGCTCTTAGGCTTGCTAGAGGGTTTCCCCTGTCATTGCAGTGTACACAATTTGCTTTCCCTGTAACATTATGTTTACATTATAGAAGTATGATTACAACCCTGATTTAAGTTGGACTGTCTCTTCCTGGACTGTTTTCTTTTTATTATTCTCCCCTTCATACTATCAAGGTTTCGTGTATTGTTTCATATGCAGTGCAGAGCCAAAGAAGGCACATTGCTTGGTTAACATGGGGTTGAGTGCAGGCCTTGTACTTGATGTTAGTGAAGCTCTGGGATATTTATTAACAGTGCTATACTCGGGGGGGAGGGGCAGGCTTTCAAATATGAGCGTTTGACAGATGGCCTGCACGGTTTACTGCCCTACCTCTGAATGTGTGTCAGTCAGTCAGGATCTTGTTGTTTATTTGTGGTCCTCTTGAGCTGACCTGTGTCATTGTACTAGTATTGGGAATAGGGCAGTATCAACCATATTGTGTCTGCAGAAACAGGTCATTTACTGCAATTTGGTACAGAATGATAAACAATCATTTTGTGAAAAAGTGTTTATTTAGGCAAAGCGCTTGTATGGTCGTTTATATTAAGAACAATTATACACTGATGCACATGGCAAGTTTAGCTTATTTTGTTGAAATAAAATACATTTTTGTAGACAAATATGTCTATTTTATTATTGTTTATAGACTCAGAAATGTAAGGCAATTTAAACAGCATTGTGTTTGGCATTGGTACCAAACTTGGGTATTTAAAAATCGATAGAGGCAATACTCAGCTTTAGACTTGGGCTGTGATGATGTGACATAAGTAGGCTACTGATTTGCCATTAGAAAAAGAAAGAGAAAGTCATTTGTCTGGATTTTTTAACTTCTTTTCATGATCATACTAGTTGAATGATTTTAGAGCGCCTATTAAATCAGTGGGCCTTGCATATTTCTCTTTTTATTTGCTGTTGCAGTAAATACAAAGTTGAGACCTCAACATGAAACTATTACCTCTCTCTATATATGCACCAGTCCAATAATTAATAAAAACTATAATATGACAAGAATAGAAGCTGTGGATGTGATATTTCTTAAAGTATAAAACAAACTGAATTAAATAGAAACATCAGCTCTGCAGACAGATATCTTCCAGTGGCTGGGTGATGAGTGAGATGACCCAGATGAATGAACATTTGCCACAACAGTGTGTGGATTTGCTGCTATGTGATAGTGATCTGCCACGCTGGATATGAATGAATCTTGAGAGGTTCTGGGGCCATTGACAGTAGCGAAAACCCCAAATCTAATTGCTACCCATTAAACACACATAGACACACACATTCACCACCCTCTCCCCGGGGGCAAAGAGGCTTTGGTTGCCCTGCCTGCACATGCTGACCTGATTTTGTGTGTGTGTGTGTAACTGTGTGTTTTTGTGTTTGTACCCATGTGTGTTTATGAAGCAGATTAGGATGGTGGCATAGCCAGACACTCCTGTGGCAGTGGCGAGTGTGTCTCTTTGATTGTAGACACGTGCGTCTGTGCATGGGAATGTGGGGCAGTGTGGTATGGAGATTTTTTCCATAGTAGGAGACCCACATTGTAACACAACAACCCCTCCCCCACCCCTTCAAAAGTTGAGTGGATTATTGCTCCAGTATCTGCCTTTAGTCTTTGTGCCAGTTTGTCAAGGGATTCACTCTCATGGGAGAAACTGCTTGATCTACTGTGGAACAACAATACAGCCGGCATTTCTTAAAAGTTACTTAGTATTAATATTATTTGATGCAACAATAGGTTATTTCAAGTCTGCAGACACAGTTTTTAGTAACTGCTTTGCTTCCTCATGCAGATGGGTCATTTTCTGCTAACCACACTAGCCATCTGGATCTCAGTAACTTTTCTATTCATAATCTTCCAGCACTAGACAGATGGCTGTAACATGCAGGTGCACCACCAGCACATGTACACTTGTCACATGGCTGATTGGAATTGAGTTAATCTAACAATGAGTGAAAGGAAACGGCCCTGTGTTCTCCCTCCATTGGTTTTACATGCTGTACATCCTCCATTCACTATTCACAGTATGCTGGCCACCTTCCCAGCACTGGTTTCCCCTTGTCCCCCAGCCCAGGCGTTGTCTATTCGTTTGCCCATTCTTTTGTTGGCCAGGCGTGTTGGCGCCATATCCTCCAAAACCAGTGCCAGCTACAGGTCATGTCATGTGTGAAAACGATAAAACTCATTATTCTATTAACTTCTCATTAAGAATGTCCTGTT
The DNA here is from genome assembly GCA_008360985.2 of Macquaria ambigua. Taxonomy (NCBI): domain Eukaryota; kingdom Metazoa; phylum Chordata; class Actinopteri; order Centrarchiformes; family Percichthyidae; genus Macquaria; species Macquaria ambigua. The sequence goes on along the minus strand of VMKM01000264.1, from coordinate 228,665 downwards.
TGTTCCTTTTATTTACCCTTTAAGTTTGGTAGATTTTATGCAACAATTACCTGGTTTTAAAAAGCACACAATTCTGTTTGCTGCACTGGATTTAGTTTTGTAAGTTTTTGCTGTCTGCTTTGAATAGAGTGACAAGTACTTTTTACTTACAGTAAGGAAGAGACATCAGATTTACAATGTGTAATTGAAATTTGTGGCTGTTAAGCTTTTAGCCATATACCAGTTCCATAAAGAAACAGTCTCATTTAGGCCTTTTGTCTCTCACATGACCACATAAAAGCATCAAGGCAGACCTGCCGTGACAAAGTCTCAAGTCACCCTGTAAGCTTGCCAGATTAATCCCTAAAGCTCCTCACAGTCAGCGATCTTTGAAAAGGACACATGCAACCACTGCAGCAGGTAGACAGTACTACCCTTAGTATCATTACTGTTTATCATTACAGATAATTATAATAACATTACAGATAAGGGCATATGTTGTTCACACGTGTGTGTGCTTGTGTGTCTGACTGTGTTTCTCAACTACATTTGACTTTCACTCAACCTGTAATGGAACTTTTCATATTAGTGTTTTTTGTCATCGAGAGGGAAAAAAAATCACTGTACTATATTAACCACTCAGTGTAAGATAATGGCATTAGTATTAGTGTCATATAGAAAAAGGATTAGACAATGTACAGTACAGAAGGACAGTACAGCACAGTTTGAACCAAACAGTATAGTCACAACACAAGAAACTGCATATAGGATGAAAATAATAGACATTTAACTTGTGCTTGTATTGTGCATAGTGATTACTTAGTATTCAAACATATTGGTTTGATTGATTTTTGATATCTCTAGTTTTTATAAGAAAAGCTACACAGTGTGGCAGCTGTTGGCCTTAACAAAGAGTTTTAAAGGACTGAATCAGCCTATAAAGCTGTTTGTCAGTGTCCCAAGTCAAATCATGTACACTTAAAGCTAAATCTCTCTTATTCTGTCTTTCTGTCTATTCTTTTCCCAGTTGTGTGTGATTCCATGCTCCTCCATGCCTTTGTTGGCATCTAATGGAAGAAAAAGCACCCATCAGGTCTGCCATGGTATCCAGACTGCCTAAGTTCGGTGGACGCTCCTCAACTGATGGCACTAGCCCCTTGTCCAATGGTTCCACACAGCCAGCCACCCCTACCCAGGATGGTAAGACCACTCCCACAGGAACACGCCCAAATGGCGTGATCCGTGCCTCTCCTTTTTCCCTGAAATGGAAGAGAGATGAGGGGACGACCCCCTCCAGCCCCACCACCCCCACCAGCCCTGGGGACAGAGGTGAAGACAAGGCTCAGACACCACTTCCTTCAGTGGCAAAGGAGGTAAAGAATGGCTGTCCATTGACACCTGAGATGCAGAGTTCAGGGTCTTTGATGGTAGCTGTCTCTACTCCTAAGGCCATCTCCAAGCAATCCTTGAAGATGAGTCCCAAAGTAGGGACCAAGCTAGGCCCACTGAACGGAGGTCCTAAAATGGGCCATAATGGCTCCAGTATTCCTGCTCGAACAGGGTCAGAGTCCCGCCTTGTGCGGCCAAGGTTGGGCTCCAGCTCTCCCAGAAGCAGCTCTCAAGACAGCCTGTCCCAATCCAGTGACAGCCTGAAGAACTTGGCACTGGACAACATGGTGCGTTCGAACAGCTTCACTCATTTCAAGCAGATTCCCTCGCTCACCAGCCAGCCTATGAAACGGTCCTTCTCCTTTAACCGGGCTGTGGAGCTAGCCAAGCCTCTGGTGAACACTCAGCTCCGACCTCCTCGGAGTAGTTTCCTCAAACCCCCTCAGCTGAGCAATGGAAGAGTGGGTTTAGGAGTCGGAGGCCTGAATGGCAGCCTTGGAGGTTCAGGAGGTCTGGGTGGAGGACTTCATTACAATAGAACTCCTCCAGTTGCCTCCTCTCTGCCCACCCTCTCCATCCCTTCAGCAGCCACTACCCCCAGCGCTCTGAGGAAGCCTCTGCTCCCCAGTTGTGTGCTGACCAAGTCATTGGGCAGCAGTGCGGGGTCTTTGAGCTATAGGCTGGCTCGATCCGGACAGGCCAAGCAGCAGAAGCCTCTTTTTCCAGGTAGGGTCAAGGGGGATATCAGACCTTCAGCTTCCCCTGTATGTGGAGGGCTTTTAGGGAAAGCAATAGACATTGAGCCGACTGGTGAGGCTGACAAAGCAGACTCACACAGTGACAGTGATGGAAGCTCTGCTGATGGAGGAGGAAAAGGAGGAGGAACTGGTGTCCTTAGGCAGAGCTCTGGCCAGGCAACAGGCGAGACTCTGGAGGACATGTCCTTATCTTCTGCCTCATCTCTAGACAGAGGCGACATCAGTGAAGAATTTCTAGATGACTTTGACAGTGTGGGAGATCAGTTCAGTGATGGAGACCTGCCTGACAACAGGAAAACTGGCAGCACTACTCAAACCCGCCTACACAGCTTTCTTAATGAGACTCTTGACTGGGACACTATGGATCTGGCAGGTAAAAACACTGAATTGAAAGGAAATTCAACAGTTATTTTGTGTTACATTTGTGTCAGTTGTCCAGCCCTGGGTTTATATATCTTCTACAGGGCATAAAGAAGAAAGCCCTATGCAGGACTCCCAGGGACCACTGGTATTGTCTCCAGAGCGAAGTGATGTCCTTCAGGCTTCATCTGTTGAGCTGTCACCCTCCAACAGCTCTGGTGGAATCTACATGTGGGATGAGGATGGTCTTGAGCCCTTTGGGGGGCCTGGGACACATCCATGTGACAGCTATGATGACTCAGAGCTCAACAGCTTGGTGAGTCCCAGTTTCCAGTTTTGATGAATTTTGACATAAATGTGAACAATGCAAACAACAATGCAAAAAACATAACCTTTTTTAATTTGTCCTAATATTGGGTCTTTCTTAAAACTATTTTCACTTCTTCCCACTGCTGTTTTGGGTTTCAGGGAAAAAAAATCTCCAAGGAAATGGGTAACCATCTCAAATTCACTTGTATCAAGAAAATGACAGAATTCAAGAAAATTCTTCAGCAGCCAAAAAATCATATTAACTATATGTATGTGATAATATGAGATACTAGTTTACTCAAACGTGTCTGAAGTCTGCCAATTTATGTTTTTTAAGTTAACATTTATAAATATTCTGTTGATTGACAGAATGATTAATTGATAGTAAACCAACTCATTATTTCAGCTGTTTTGAAATATAATTTCTCAGTTTTTTTTATTAAACTGATAAGGAAGTAAGCACTCTTGTTGTAGCGTCTGCCAACAAGCTCTCATGCTCTCCACTCCTTCTCGCTTTGTGTCAACTGGCAGATTGCTCTGTAGCATATTACAGAAAGGGAAAGGGGTGGAGAGCAGCCAAAACCCTTTAGCGATGATACGGTTACTAAGCCTAAAAACTTTAGAGAACACTTAAAGCTGTTGCAGCTTTAACTGATTGATAGTTGGCAAAGAATAGGCTTGTGTGACTGAGAAGTGGGTTCATTTCCAAGTACAGTCTTTTTTAAAGAGGGAGAGGGTTGAAAGAAATGTTAAGGTTATGACACCTTGAGAGTGGTGTGATGCACATTATACAAATGGACTTCCTCTAACATTTCCATGTTTCCACTACAGACAAGAGTTCAAGAATCAAACAGCCACAAAATGTAGGTCTAGAATAATATACATTTTTAAAAACATAATGTACTTAATGTTAGCTCCAGGAGCCAAACCTAGATTACCCTCAATCACACTGCATACTGACTGAATATATTTACTCTAACTGAAAATCCTTATAAAACATACAGTCTATAGTCCTAAGTGATTCCACGGGTGTGATAAACCTTACATTTACATGCCCTGTAGTGTCACTATTATCCTATTATAAATCAATTTATGGTATTTTTAGCTGTTAAAAATGGAAATATCCAGTATTATGCAATCTTAACGTCCTTCTCTTTGGTCTGTGATTAGAAAAGCTAAACTTTTTTTGAGTGTGTGTATAGTATAACACTGTCAGTGTGTAATTGAAAACAGTGGGGGTGTTTGGAAAGTAGGTATAAGTGCATCATATTACATTTTGACATTAAAATAGAAAAGACTTGATAATCAAGTGTTAATTTAGGTCTTATTTGTTGTGTCATTAAGTTCAATTTCCCTTAATAGGGGGTTGACCTTATTTAGCTAATACATACTTTGAAGCCATTACCAAGCACTAGCCTCCTGGTTACAACTTCAGGCCTTTTTAGCATGACACACTGTACATGCCTTAGTCCATTAATCAGTTCCACTTTTAAATAACTCCACCTTCATTTTATAATTAGGGATTAAATGAGCAGAACAAAGGCTGAAAAGGAAAGCAAAATTGTCTAGAGTTTTATGCTAGTTTCCTGCCAAGGCCTCTCTCTCCGTGAGAGGAATGCTGACCTGGCCACCAACTGTGTGTTAATTGCATCGCTGGCCTTGTTGTGGTTCTCTGTGTTCCTGTACCAAGGCACCTGATCTCAGGAATGCCTAAAGAGCTTAAAATGAGCTGGATTAGAAATCATATAAAGAGCTTTGTGTGTTTACTACTTTTACCATGTGATGTTGACACAAGCTTGGAGTCACTGAAAATAATGTGTTTATCTTACAATAATGGATCTGTAGCAACTACCAAAGCAATAAGAAAAGGAGGAGAGAGCCGTGTGCGTGTTTGCGTGTGTGTGTGTGCGTGCATGCGTGCACATGCTCTGTCTATATGTGTTCATTGCTGCTGTCAGTACAAGCACACGTGCCTTAGCCATGTGTATCTGATTAAGAGTCATTCAGCATGTCTTAAGGATTGACCATAGACAATGGCTCAGAATATAGCTTGTGTATTTTGCCATCTCGTGGTCCACCTAATTCTACGTACTTTACCATATATGTACACAATATTTTAGATAACAATGCTTAAATCTTTACAGAATTACATCATTAGAGAATAATCAAATATGCATTAGAGAATTTGATTAAATCCTAGAAAAAGCATATTCTACTGATTGTGCCACACAGGATCACAAAGAGTTCAGAAATACAAGATGCTCTTCACATGAATTGACTGCAGTTCTTCAGCAGAGCAGGCTATTATTATTGTACGTGACAATATCATGTAATTTTGTAATTGAATTACATAATAGTGCAAGAAACGGGTATAGAAGTTGGATTAGAGAGATGTAAAGTCAAAATCCAATGCTATTTTGTTCTACCAGAATAAAACAGCTACACGGCTACTAGTGCATGTGTGTCCCCTGTGAGTATAACTGGAGGCTGTTATTGCATCAGTGGCAGCCATCATTCCCGCCCTTGGCCAATGCAATGAAACCCAACACCACTAGAAATCTGTGGAGAAATGATTGAATGCATGTTTGTGGCTTGTGTGTAACCTTCCTGTGAAATCATCTTTGAAACCTCAGAAAATCTTCCCATTTCCTTATGTTGAATGGCTACCAAAGTAATCTTGAGTATGGTGACTTTACACCTCTCAGGATATCTCTATTCTTTCTGAGCATATGCAGTGTGGGCAGTAACGTCTCTTAGTGAGGTGTCTCTGGTCAGAGAAGAAGGGAACAGTGATCGTCCTTGCTGTAAAAGAGGGAAAGGTCTGATGATGGCTGCTGAGTGAGTGGGAGCTAGAGAGGAACACAGGAGTAAAATGGAAAAGGGTAGAACCAGAAAGAGAAAGAGAGAGAGACTTAGTGACTGATTGCTCATGTGTGAAGATCAGCTCTATGGGGAATCTGCCTTTGAGATATTTAACTGAGCTATTTGATTAGAGGAAATGAGCCCACTTACTGTAATTGGATGCACTGAGCTCTCTCTATCCCACCCCCTTTTTCTGCTATTTCCTTTCCGTCTGTTTGTGTCTCTCTCTTACTCATTGTTCCCTTGTTCACTGAGTAAATCATTCCTCATAATGAGCAGAAGAAACCCATAAATATAATCCTGTCACAAAGCAGTGTCTGTGTCCAAAAGGATTAGTACTTCTTATTGATTTATTCTGCATAATCTACGTGGCCTGTAATGACAAAGTTGAGGCATCAAACTGTGTATATCACAGTTTCTTAGTGAAAGCTTCTTTCTCGGTCTTGTCTCAGGAAGTAGAGCACGTGAAAAGCCTCTTGCTCTCAATTAGATGCTGGAGAAAAAGAAATGTAGGGTCAGTCTTAATTATATATAAAAAGGCAAGGCATGTAATCATGGCTCTAAGCAGAAAACAAAAGATTTTTATAGCATTTATGTAACCAAAACTCTGTCCCTGTGTTTGTTTCATGTTGGTATGAGAGAATGGATGACATATTCCTATCAGGTTTATTTTGCCATACTGCAGTGGCGTGCTCAGTCCACTTGGAGGCACTGTGCACCCTTAAGACATCACAACCGTGCGTGTGCTTGCCGGTATTCCTGGTTTGTGTGTCCCCGTATTTTTCTGGCTATATATGGTTCCATCTGCATTCTTATGCCTCTGTGCAAAATCAAGGAGTGGGCTACCTGAGCTGATAATAACATTCCCATGATGCACCATGCAGCTCGGTACAGTACCAGCTTTACAAAATTGGCATTGTGAAATGGAGGGCCACCTCTCACAGTGACTGTTAATGTTTCCCCATCCTCAGCGCAATTTATCATGCAGTGCAACAGGACACAATTTATATTTAAATGGTTTAAGTATTTTGGAGTACTTGAGATTACTTATTTTATTTTTTCAGGCAGCTCACAATCAATCATAAATGCATAGGATAAGGAGAAGAGCTGAAGCTGAAATAGTACGAATTCACACGCTAATAGATACTTTCAGCTATCTACATGAGGTTGGACACAATATTAGCAACACCTGTGCAGTGTGCTACAATCCAGTACAATGCCTCTGCGATACATATAACCTCTGTGAAGCTTATTATGTTCAATTTTTGTTGAAACTGTGACAGAAGGATGGAATTTGTAGTTTTTTGTAGTTTTTGTTGTGCTATTGCATTTCTTTATATTGTTTAGTATAGTTAATATTTTGTCCCCCACTTTGTATTTGTCTCTCAATACAAGGACTTACCAAATATTAGGTTCACCTTAGATATAATAAAATTTAATACATTGAACATAACGAACTATGGCTTTAAAATGACCATAGAGTAGAATCATCATATCTCTACCTCTAGGGTTATTATATGATATTGCATTACAGTATCATCACAACTTATTGTTTCATCTTTACATGAACTCAAACTTTATGGTCACATTTAAAGGGATGAGTAACTTCAGAACTATTTGCGTCTTGGAGTTTCTTTTAGAAGAAATATATTTCCCTTGAAATTACAGCCCAGCGTCCCTCCTCACAGCATGAAGCCTCGCATGGAAAACGCCTGAATGTTTACCTTTTGTCTCTTACAATTCTGTCAGTCTTTATCCCTCATCTCTTGGATAGTTTTTTTTTTTTTGCCATATTTTTTATTTTAGCAGTTTTTTTGTTTCTCCTGTAGATGCCCCCCCCCCCCTTTTAGCTTTCTGTTTTCCAACCGGTGGTTCTGTAATCCTTTCTTTTCTCCCTTTGCTTCCTCAAAGCTGCAGTTACCGCTGCCTCTTATCCCTAATTTATTTATAGCCTCTAATTTTAGGCTTTTGTGGAGCCAGGTTGACACAGGTCAATTCATTAGTGTTTAAATGAGTGAGGTGCTTAGGCCTTTTGTCTGCGGAGTGCTTAACCATTTATGGAACATGCTGCCAGTGAACCGGCTATGCGGTTGCATTAATGAGGCTTATAGCTCACCTGCTTTTGTTTGTGTTGATTTTTAATTGACAGCAGCAGCCCTTTAAGGTAAACAATGTTTTGTGTGTACCTCTTTTGGTGCATACAGTGCTTTCAATAGAGACCATAGTTTCATTTTAGACTGGATTTACGTATGAGTAACAGGAAGTTTAACAAAACAAAGAAGGCAGGTTTAACTTTCTTCTTGTTTGTCTTGAGACAGATGTTTTATTTTGGACTAAGACTTAACAAGCATCACCACCGCCGGGCAGTTAATTACTGGGAGAAGTGACACATGAATGATTTTCAGTTTTTACATCAAGTTTCTGATGCATAATACATTATTACATACATACATACAATACATTATACAATTCATGGGGCATACAGTAATATATGCCTTATACCCCTACCTGCACTGTACTGCACTGTAAATTACATTTCTAAGCAAATGTTAGTATTACATTGTATTGCATTTCATTATTAGTCTATTAATGTTACAGAAACTGAGTTTTCAGAAGACACTAATTTATACAGTAGATTGATGTATTGCTTACTGTAGCCAGTACTGACATTTGAAGCCCTTTCAGATTTAATTTGTTGAATCTCTCTCCCCTTCATGTCCAATTCAGCTTGCAGTATTCTCATTTACATTTCATGCTCCTTATGATATTTTAAATTGTCCTGATGTAACTCAGTATCAAGTCTTTCATGTATAGTTGGTCTTTTCTTACTGATGATCCTCAGTGGTGCCAGCTCTGTCCATTTTGCTAAGGCTTCCGTGAAAGGAAAGCCAACTGACCTTTCCAGAGAGAGTGTTTAATATAGAGTATGCTGCCAAATGTATACAGATGGAATGAGAAAGAAAGTTTGACAGGAGAGAAGGAGATCTATCTATTGTGGTTTAGAATTCTTTAGATTTTTGTGCAAAAATAAATTTTTTTCTACAGAGCTTTGGTTTGGCATTATGTCACTACATATGTGGCTTTTTTTGTCAACAATACGTACATCATAAGTACCAAACGAAATGGGAAAAAGATGAAGCTGGGAAAAACATACTGCTGATTTAAGGGTTCTCTAACTCTATTTTGCTCTCCTCTGCAGCTGTATCACTCATTAAACAATTTCACTCAGCGTGCCTCCTCCCCACTGCCTCTGTGTCTTTCTCTGAATGTTCGCCTGTGCGTAGAATAACCCAACAGAACTAGAAGGATGTTGCCATTTGTAGTAATATCCTTCTTTTCTTGTCAAATGTGGTGGAGGAAGTAATCAAACTTTAATCTAAAATATTAGAACCAGCAGCAACAAGTGTCATGGAAGTCTCAGTGAAGTGGAGTGTGAACGAATACCGAAGCAGTGAAATTATTACCCTTTACTTTATTACTACTATAAATTCTACAGCCGCAACTTTCATTCACCTCAAATGAAGAGACAGGTTATTGTAATTTGACATAGGTTATTATTAGACACTAACTCTTATTTGTAATTTCCCCTGCTTTGTAAGTATACTTTATCACATTGTAGTACGACACAAAGACTTCCCACGTGAGTTTCACAGTAAAGCTTCCTGGCTATTCAGGGGGGCATGCAATAATACCTTCCCATTCCTGGAAGGCTTTTACTGTGAAACATCAACATCAACAAGTATTGAGTTTCATTATCTGTGACTTACTATAAAGAAAAAAAAAAGTAGAATTGATCAGAATGAATTCGTGTTTGAAAGTTTTTTCTGTTAAGAGACACTCACAGAAATTCCTTTGTACCAAAGGAATTAATGCTGTAGACATACACAATTTGATGAATTTGCCATGTGAAACATTATACAGAAGTACAAGTAATGCTGAGAAATGTTTTTCCTCCATATTATTCTCCAGCCTTTATTTGAAACTGGTCAGTACTTGTTTCAATATTTGAGAATTGCCAATACCCGTTTTTGTTGACAGTGTGTGGTATACTATTTTACTGTTGTCTATACTGTAGCTTACCTTCTCTTAGGCCCTCCCACTCTATACTGACAGGATGCCTATTTAAGCCAAAGTTGAAAGGGAAGAGAATAAAAGAAGGAAAATTCATTCTTTTTTTTATTAAGATTTTCTGGTATTCTGTATTTTTTAACTCCCACAACATATATTTCTCAAACACTCAGAGCTCACAGTAGAAACCTAATTATCCCTGTTATAGCCAATAAGACCAATAAGGCTTTTACAGTGGGTGTACTAGATTAAGATTATCCTACATTTCACACATCTTACAATGGTTATATCCAGTAAGACAGACACTGATGGACTTTTTGTTGAAAAACGGTCTTAGTTCAAAAGCGGCAAATGAGTCGGGTGAATGGATTACAATGACATCTGTAAATGATTGGGATAGAGGACATATCCTCCATCAAAACCACCAGCGAGTCCCAAGATATAGAGTATAAAGAATTATACTGTTAAATAGAGGTGCTAATGTCACACAAGAGATATATGCTCTATACACTCACACACACACACACACACACACACACACACGCACACAGCAACAGTAGCTGAGCACTTCTCCCCCAAACCCAGTCCATATCTATGTAGGACATTATTTGTAAAGTATTTGACCTTCAAAAAACTAATGATCCTGGAAAAAGATATGTTTTATGTTGATTTCCAGCCCTCCTCTCTGATAGAGTAGCTCAACTGAGATTTCATTCGAAACTAATAGAAAAGTACTGGGTTGAAAAGAGCGGCTTACTTCATGTGAGACAAAAGAGAAAAGAAAGACAGCGATGTCTGAGAAGAGCAAGTACAGTCAGTCTAAAAACTTCTCCCTGGCACTTATTGATTTTACACTCTTACCTAATGCTAAAGTTTGTGGTGTTTTTGAAGTTGTTTGATTGAACCGAAAATGAGCTGCCTACTTTGCCTTTTTGGCTCATTGGGTGTCATGACGCTAATTTACATTCAACCCACGAAAAAACCCAATTTCTACCAGAGATTTCAAAAAGATACTCTCGAAGAAAGCAGTGGGTAGAATTAAGGTTTCTGTAATGAGCTTTTATTTTGCTTTGCAAGTCTGTTGTGCAGACACCCGGGTCATTTGAGGGTAAACTGTCAAAGTGAGAGAAAACTTTCCCAGTGATTTTGAAGGTTTTAATCAGTGTTTGATCCAGTCGTGTTTGTTGGAAAATGATGATGATGATACGGTGGGAGCAGAGAGTGTGAGCTGTGAAAAAGAGTATGTTGGAAGACCTTCCCTTGGCTGTTACGATTCTGAATGCTGCTCATGCCGCGGGGTTTGGATTGATGTCTAAGATAGATCAAAAATGCGCATGTCATGGGTCAAATTTATGTACTGCTACAAGTCAAATCATTATTCCCTTAGTGAGAACAAATACAACAGCTACAATTTAATTGGCTCAAAGCGGCTGTTTGCAATTGCAGATGCAATTTATTAATAGTTCATAACAGCTATTGACTTCACAGTCGAATCCGAACGTCCACAACTCACTTGTAGCAGGTAATGATTCAACATCAGCAACACTTAGCAGAGCAAAATATTACGTAAATGCGCAGGACACACTGAATGTTCCTACTGAACATTTGCTGTTGTGTAATTTCAGTTATTAACCTAAGCTCAGAGTGTGGTTTACCCTCATAAATGACTACTTTGGACTGTGTGAAGACTTGTGGACCATAGTGGACATAGACTTCATCCGATCCACCACTAGCATGCGCGCACACACACACAAACACACTAAGATTATCCAGATTTTTCAGTGCTCTAAGCTGCGCCCTGCCAGTGTGAACTGTAATTTCCTCTGGAGCTACACACTGTAACAGAGACAGTCAATGGAAGGGGGACAGAAACAGAGTAGGTTGTGAATGTCGCTGGAATGAAGAAAAACCAAAAAAAAAAGTATTATAGAGTGGTTTGGTGCTAATTTTATAGAATTGTTACTCTACAGGGTACAATACAGTGCTGCAAGGATACAGGGGGGCTGTAATTAAAGGTGGTGGAGTGGGTTGGTGGTTCAATTCCTGGCTCCTCCTGTCCACATATTGAAGCTTCCTTGAGCAAGACACTGAACCACAATTTTCTCCTGATTTGTGCAGTATGTGGGGAAAAAATGTAAGTAGCTTTGGACATGAGCGAGAAGAATGTAACCTGAATTTAACTCACAATGCAATACTATCACGATACATATTACACAATGATAATGGTCTCATGATACAGGCGATTCTGCAATATGTCGGGAGCAAACATTTATGATACATAATTTTTTCTGTATCTGTAACTGAAGAGAAAGAGGCCGCTGATATGGCAAAATTCATTTTCAAACTCAGTGATTCATCACACTACATTTATTTACTGCCTTTATTTTAAGTTTAAGACAACTGATAACATTATTATCACATTATTATTATTATTATTATTATTATTATTAACACATATAGAGTCTGACAAGATGTCTACACTGGATGTGTTTCAGGTTCATCCTTCTGACAGAACTGATACAATTTCATTTTAACCACTGCAGCTCTCTACACCGTGTGGGAGTTTGACCCATAGAGTCTTTTAGAGGCCTCTTTTTTTTTACTTACACACCTAAGTGTATGATTTTGTAATGAGCTGTGAGTTTTGTCGAACACCTCATAGTGCACATCAGTACTCTGGCTGAGCGAATACAGTGTAGACACTGATGGAGGACTCGCAGCTGTTGCTGTTCTGCTGCGTTTGTTGTGTGGCTGGTACTGCATACACAGGTGAACTGTCAGACAGCTGAAAAGTTCCAGACTTAAAATGTCTGGAGGGAAGGAAGAATGTACTTATACCTCACAGCATTGCAATTTTGATGCCAGTATGTCGCTAACATTTCACCAGAATGGTGTGAGTGTAGAGCAGGGTTGTAGAGCAACCCTCCCAGTGAAACTACTCTGGTTAAATAAATGTTAAATGTGAAAAATTGAACATGATGTATTGCTTATCAAATATTTGCCCAAGCTCTTGTATTAAAATCTTTCTATTCAGAAGGCTGGAGTTATAAGGTTAGAGAGAAGAGAGCAACAGGGTGGAATGGGAAAAGAGAGACTAAAATCTGGCAGAATAAGACGGATGAGACAGGTTGATTTGTACACGGACTCTTCAAACAACAAATATTCCACCCACATCTTGGTCGATAGTATTTTGAGGACTGCAGAAATATCTTTTGTTTATTCTATTTCCTTCATTATTCCTTCTTCATTAAGCCTGAAACACTGAGTACCAGTCAGTTTTCGTGCAACACGAGATTTTCTTTAATGAGTAATTTTATGCTTGTGTCTTCTCGTCAAAGCCCTGTCAATTTAGTTTCGTGAAGCACAAAATTGCCTTGAAAAATAAAGCTTTGAACTATTGATTAATTCCTTTGCTTTTGGGTGTGCTTTGAATTATTTGGTAGACAGCAGCGCAGCAGTCAGACTAACTGCATATTCTGAGGCTGTTATGAGAAGTGTTTTTGTTGGGTTTTCAAAGTGTTCTGTATTATCATTCATAACTGAGTGATATTTTTCCAGAAGCCCGTTCTGTTATCTGTGTCTCGATGTATGGAATAATATGTTGTTGGAGCTGTTGGAGTGAGAGAATCATGTGAAACAGTATCATAGAAAAAAGTCATTACCAGTGCTTCATAATTTGTTACTGTTAATGACAAAATTAATCCATTACAGGGAATGAAAATAAATATTAATAACTACACAACATAGAAAATTAATGTACAAATGTCATAATGCAATTAAAAACACCATCCATAATAATTGTGATTACAGCATGACATTCTATTCTATATAATGTCTCAAAGTATTTTTTTCACAAAGGTATTCATGGTGTGATTAGATTACATTACATTGTAGAGGTGTTATTGTGTCCAATTCCTGTACATTTATGTAGCCACACAAATTGCATGGTAAAGAATGAATAAGAATAATGTATCATATCATAATATCATATCATAAACCTTTATGTGCTAAAATATAAAGGTTTTTATATCTCATAATATACTGTATACTGGTGCATAGCAACAAAAAGCTGCGTTGGTGCTGTTGGCAGACATTGCTAATGCCTGACCAAGGACAGAAGGATCTTGATTTATGTCAAAACAAGATTTAATGGATGTATGTGAACATCCATTTCTGGCTAATTGGAGGAGTGGGAATTGGGTTTATTTACAAACAATTTCAAAATGATGTGTCACACAAAAATATGCTTTTGCAGGCAAAGACTGCATATGTGTGCTTTTGTGCATTGTGCCTTTGTTTGTTTAATTCTGAACCTATGCAGAGTTACATGTATCGGGCCTCTGATTTCTAGATATTTCTCTCCCAGCAGAGCAAAAACACTTTTTTTTCCCAGAGGCAAAATGATATAATGACCCTGACGCGCTCATAATGTGCCTATAATGTACCTGTGATTTTCGTGGTTTTCAGGATATCCTGAACAACCTGGACCCTCCGGGAACTGGAGAGTTGGACGATGATGACCTCATGCTGGATGTGGACCTCCCAGAGGATGGCTTGCATGGTCAGCACACACATACACATAGACACACAGCACTTTATGTAATTGCAGTTATCCTACACAGGATTTAAATTTGTGAGGTTATTCCATGGCCATGACAAATGCTTCAGTTTCATTGGTTGGAGGTTGTCCATTATTTTCGTATAAGCGGACACCTCCAGCAAAACTGTTCTGATCATAATTGTAAATTAATGCATTACCAAGGTCTGAGCATTCTATTTCCAGCTATATCCTTTTATGGCATATAATGGCTTGAATAAATTGAATCCTGCCTTGCCTTGGGTGAAGATCTGCCTCTGCAACATCCATTAAAATCTTTTAATGGACACCTTGTTGTCTATTATATGCTGTTACTCTTTTAATATTTGGTTGCTGAAGAGTTATTAAATTACAGCTTCACCACTTCCACACAACTGGCCTTGAATGACAGCTAGGCAGCTGACTTGGAGAAGTATTCAGCCAGCTGAAACAGAGCCTGTCTGGCTCTGTTTATATGAACAGATGCATGTACAGGCTTAGTAGGAGCAGAGTTTGCATTTGATTGCCTTGACAACAGCAGTATGGTGTTGGCATGATTAGTTTAATAGCTTACTATTCCACATTACACCACCCACTCCCATCTTGATATCATATCTATTGAAGTCTCAGGAGTTTTCGCTGTCAGCCATTTTCACTTTGTAAATGTAATCAATTACCAATCAGTAAAATGACTTCTTTGTAGGTGTTAAAGCTAATCAGGTCACATTATTACCACATAATAGTGTTGACAACGTTATTATGGATTCATCAGATAGTGTGTGTCACATAGCCTATGAGAGGAGGAAGGGAGAGGGAAAGAAGGGTTGAGGAATATTGACTTCACCTTTCATGAAATATAATGACTTCTAGGAAGTGAATTTTCCCTTTTCAGTCATGAAGCCAGCCCTATCACAGTACCATTCATGGCTAATGTGTTTAATGCACTAGTTTGATGTGGAATGACGCTGACAGGCTTGGTATGTACAAACAAGCACCACAAAATGCAATATGCAGAACGCACGTATGCTTCCATGTGCACATACAAGCATATGGATGGGCACAATCACACCCATGCACATATCTGTATGCACACAGTTGCCAGTTTATTAGGTACACTTTGCAATGCAGTCTAACACAACAGCTGTGAAGTAAATCCTACCTTTATGAAGACCGTAATGTTCAGCTTTTATTGAAACTGTTTTAGAGAGGTGTTGATCATCTTTATGGTCATTTTGGAAGCTGCAGATTATGATGCTGTTGAATTATAATTTGTTACTCAGAGAGATGTTTCTAATATTTAGTCTACCCTCATTGATATAAACTACAGCCTCCAAAATGACCATAAAGTTGAATCAAGACCTCTCTAAAACAGCTTCAACAAAAACTGAATATTATATAAATACAGGCCTGTTGTATTAGACTGCATTAGTTTTAGTGAGGTGTACATAATACACTTTCAACTGGGTATACATTACTGAGGCAGCTTTACACCCCTGATATCATTCTGTAGTCTGCAAACAGTGATCTCCTTGTTTCTGAGAGACATGAGACAGAGAGAGAGAGGGAGAGGAATGCTCACTCTAGAGGAATGTGGTTTGGAGTGTTGTCCCTTCCTACTCCTTTTTGGGAAGCGGCCATATTTATAGCGCTCTATGTCATGGCTAGAGCTAGTGTCATGAAACAGAGTGAAAGCAAGACAGGCTGAAGTGTCCAGTTAGACCCAGCCCACAGGGCAGGCCCTGAGACGTGGGATAGGAAAGGGTGTTTCCTCCCTCCCAAAGACACACTGACTCTGCCACAGAACAGGAAGAGGGGAATTGGAGAAGAGGAGTAAAAAAAAAAAAGGGTCCCATGACAGGAGAGAGGCCCCAGCTTTTCTCCCTTGCCTGCCTCAGCTTGGACACAAACCAGTCACCTCAGCTGCTCTCTCACCACCAACACCACCACAGTCATCTCTCCCCAGTTCCAGTTCCTAGGGAGTTCCCAGAAAAACAAGACTGTCAACAAAGACAGAACCAGGCAGGGTGGGAGCTGGGTTGACTTTCTATCTCTGGCCCTTTAACTGCTCACCAGCTGACTGGACACGGAGTCATTTCTCTTCACTCTCCGTCTCCGAGTTTCTCTCTGCCTTTATGGATTGTTTTTTCCAAGTTGGTCTATATTCTGGTTGTATTACTTTTTAGAGGACTTTTTCTGAGCTGAAAAGGATTGGGAGCGCTTAAGTTTCCTGGAATGTAAGAGTTCAGAATGAAACAGGCTGTCTGCTCCTGTGCTATGTGGTGACACTCAGGGTAAAGTATTTTAACCACGACTACTGCATTCCTTGGATTGGGTCTTTCAACCTGCCAATATTTCTTTATCTCTCTTCTTCTTTCTCTCTTTCTCCCTTTTCTCTCAGTCCAAAGACTATTTGGCATATAGAAAGTCAAGGGTCCTTTTGATTTCCTGGGGGTCGCGCTCTGTTAGCTGTCAATTTTGTTGCGACCATGGTTCATTTCACAACTATATGCTATTGAGTGTTGCCAAATACTGTGTCCTTTTACCTCCTTGGAAATGAAATGGCCTGTCATTCTGTGTGTGAGTGTGTGTTTGCATTTGGTGGTGGAGACAGTTGAGAGAAATAGAGAATGAGATGGATCAGATCCTGATTTATATGCAGATATTCTAGAATAGAGCTCATCTTCAAACATGTACTTGTTCCACACAAATAACAGCAGAAACAGAAGTGATTTTCTTGAACTTTTATTTGTGTTTTCTTTGCATCTATATTGCATCTAAAGTATATCACAAACACTGGCTTTTATACATTTCCGGTCAGATAGCACCCTGTATATGCTCTTTTATCTCTCACTTGCATCCTCTCTGTTTCAGACATGCACTTAAGTTTCTTTACTTTGGCTCACTGTGCTCTAAATTGTCCCTATATAGACGCTGACAGGATGTCCCACTTTGAGCGCTCAGAGAGGGCCGGTCGGCAGGGGCAGCGGCGTAAACACCACCGCTGGAGTGAACCAGATCATTTCCACAGTGATAGCAGGTTGGTTAGGCTTGAAAGATAAAGAAAACAGAAGAAAATAAGTAAAAAGTAGAAAAGTAAAAACACAATAAAGCCAACGTCATTGTGTTTTTCGGTCTGCTTGACCCTCTGTGACTCTGTTTATTTCTCTGGCTATTCATCTCTATCTCAGGGCCCATGTCTTCCAGCACTATGACGGTCTCAAGGCTTCAAGGATCTCTTCGCGGCCCGTCCCCTCTGAAGGCAGGCATGGCTACATGACAATGCTGGATGAACTCACACTCGAACACATGACTCAGGACTGCAGCTCCCTCAAGAACCAGCTGCTCAGGCTCAAAACGTTACTACAGGTTCGACCCACGTTAGCAAAAAGATGTGAATGAACACAAACGCGTATGCTTGCATGTACCAAAACTTGCACACTCTTACACATATACATGCACATACAATACTACAGGACAGCAACACATACATATTGTTAGGCAGGTACATGCACAAACATGTATATGTGTTCAGTATGCACTGTCCAGTGACAGGAAGCTCTGTGGCCCTCATATGTTTGTCATCTTTCCAATGCTGTTGCATCACCCCTTGAAGAAGTCACACACACATAACATCCAGATCATGTCACCACTCCCAGGCTTTTATTTTGGTCTTATAATTAGGCCACATAGTGTGAACTGTCAGGATTTTGGGTTTGATTTCAGCTGCTGTTTTGTCTATTAAATACAGCTTTAATATTATTTTGCTGGAGGGTTAATTTGAATAATCTTCTTAGGTTTGCCAGGAGTACACTGCATCACTGTCCTCAGGTGTTCAACATGAGCGACATAAAAAGTATTTTCGGACAGAATTGAACTAAGCTAGTTTTATTTGTAATGTGGTTCCACTTTAAGTATTTAAAAGGTTTTAAATGTGTAATTACATCGGTTTAATAAATCCTGTCATCACACAGTGCTGCTGCACTGCACGTAGATACTGTATATAAACTAAGAAAGATGTTAAGACAGATGTTTATAGGTAGAGAGATATGGAAGTCTTTGTGGTTTTAATGTGCTGTATCAGTCTCAGAGGTTTTTTCAGGTTATTAGATACTCTGGGCCTCCTTCTCTTGCACAGGATATGATTTGTGTTGCGCATTTGTGCTCGCTTGTTTGCATGCATATCTCTGTGCTTGTGTGAAACTGATCACTTAATAGATCGTTCTCTGTCAGTATGTCAGTCTGAGAAATCCATTTAATGGGAAAAAAGAGAGGGTGACATGGAAGGAGAAGATAGAAATAAAAGATGTCAGCTATAGAAATGTGCACTTACATATGAGATGAACACACAAAACCCACACTCCTACAAAACACACAGCCCCATCTAGGAAATTGCCGAAATGCACAGAGGCACAAGCACTTCACACTTCACACTCTGTAAAATGAAATTATCTTGAATGCCTTGACTCAATTCACCCTCTACAGCATAAAAAGTGATATTTGCGTTTGCATTTAAATCAAATGTCTCTTTCAGATGTGTTCATTGTGCTCACTGCAATTAGTCAAACACTTTGGCTGTATACCCTCAAGAGGGAAAATATTTCTGCTGGCCCATTAGTAACTCTGTTCTTAATTGTATTTTTTTTTAGTATGATGTTGAGCTCAAGGCAGCGACTGTAAAATGAGCCTCCAGTCTTGCTGAACCCTAATTCATCTTTGCTTTTTTTTGCTAACAGTCAGACATCCAACACAACTCTGTTTACACATGCTGGTTCTAACGGACTTAATCTACCTGACCTGAATGAGGAGCAGGTGGAATGTAGTGTTGAAATGAAATTTATATTTCAAGTAGTTGACTTGTTGACTAGTTGAGTAGTATCTATCAACAACAGTTTGATCATTTCCCACAAAATGAAAGTGTATTTAATTTTACAATTGGTAAAAATTCACATTTGCTGGTTACAGCTTTTCAAATGTGAGGATTCACATTCTTTTTTTCTATTTCAGGTCATTGTAAATTGTAAATCTTTGTGACTCTTGTCCAGATCAAATATGCAATTTCAAGACGTAGTTTTGGGCTCTGATGACGTTGTCATTATTTTTGACATTTTAATCACTAAATACTTAATCAAACAGTAATTGGAGAAATAATCAAAGAATGGAATTAGAGTGTTGCACTGAATATTGTGTATACACAAGATGAAATCTGGACCTGCTTTGGGAAAGAATACCCCAGTTTTGCATTTATTAAGCAACTCATCCTCGGGTATCTAACATTGGTGACTGACAGTTCAGGGTCAGCAGAGCATACGTGCTGAAGCAATTGTTATTGATCCAGCTCACTGTGTGCTTTGTGTCTGTGTGCCTGCTCCTGTGCGCGTGTGTTTGTTTGTTTCCAGCTTGAGGATACAGACTCTCCAGCAGATGTTCCTGAGGAGATTGAAGATAATACTACTGCATCACAGGTAAGAGACCTTACATTAGATTTATAGCGGCGATCAATTGTATTTGCTGTGTATACATTTTGGTTTTTTTTCTCCATTTTCCAACCGAGGTAGTTTGCTACAACCTACAGTATACTGTTTGTGTGTGTGTTTTCAGTTGGAGGAGCTGATTAAGGAAGTGCAGGTCCTCAGAGAGGAACTAAAGAGTCGAGACAAGACCATTGCTCAGCTCACATTGCAGTGTCAACAGCTACAACAACATCATCAGCGGGAACAAATGGTGAGTTGGTGTGAACAGGACTGATACAAGTGAAAAGTCTGAAAAGGGGACTGTATACTATATGGGGAGAAATATAGTTACAGTGCAACCATTCAGTTCCAGGAATACATTGTCCCCCTGACTTGTGTTTGGGAAATTAAGTGTGGTGCAGGCACTTCCAATAAACTTGCTGGATCAAAAAACAAATTGAAGACAAAAGTCAGACAAAAGATCCACACACTATACTGATAGCTCCCTGCAAATTTGACAATTGTCAAATAGGTTTGACAACACGAAGATCTCTGTTGGATCGAAACGTTGCTCTGTTAAATTAAATTTGCTGGGAGCTATCAGCACGGTGTGCAGATCTTTTGTCTGACTTTGACTCTGACAGAAATTACACTAGACAGTTGATCTTTTTATTTAGGTACAGCATATGAGTTATTTCTGCTGTTGATGTCTGTTGTTTGATGTTTTAAAGTACAAATCACAAATTTACCTCAAAGGGCAACAAATAACAGCATCTATCCTTAGACCCTTGACTTGGATAAGGGAAAAAAACAGGAAAAAAAGGGAGAAACCTCAGAAAGAGCAAAAGAGGAGGGATCCCTCTGTCAGGATGGACAGACATGCAATTAGTGTTGTATATATTGAGTATACAGAAAGAACAATGGTGAAATTACAATATTATATAAATTAAATGCAAACATGTATTATGAGTGTGAAGAATCAGACAAGACATGGAAAATGTTTGGACTTCATGTTACCTCAGAAGAATGTATATTTGCTAGTACAAAGGGCTGTTATCAAGGAGCTCCAGTTTAGGGAAAATAGCAGCATCCTCTTTATGATAAGATGCAAAGGTTGGAAATGTATTGTACATTCTACATGAAGTATCTATGAGTCTCAAAATAGTCATAACTGTGGTGGCACTAATCACTGACAAAAAGTAATGATCAAGGCTCATACAATGTGAATGTCAGTGCAACATGTAGAATATCAATACAGGGTCATGTTCAGCTGAGTATTTATACAGAATCTGGGCGTGTGTTCTTCGAGCACGTACAAACCGGGCAATAGTAGCTCCAGTGCTCATGTTTTCTGATTGCTTTCATATCCTGCAAGCATGTAGCTTCTCTTCTCATAGTTCACCTCCTTGACACCAATTCTCTTCACAGATCTGAGATAGCTAAGCATGTCTGCGCACAACTACTGCCTTCTATTATCTTTTGTTTACACATCATTCCAGGTTTATCAGATCAGACAAAGAGAAAGAGGGAATAGTAAACAAAGATGGGAAAATATTTTCTGTATTAATGTGATCACCCTGTGCTTTGCAGCATATTGAAGACAGAGAGGGATTTATAAAAACACACAGCGTGGAAGGCGAGTGATACATGTACAGGTCCACTGTTCAGCTTTCTAGTGGTCAGTGAAGACACACTGTAGTACCCTTTATTGTAGGTGGGAGTTCAGTTTCTACTCAGTATGTTGCCGGACTCCTACATGCACTCTAGTTTGTGTACTTGCACGGTTTGCGACTGCCTACCAATAACCTTCGTTCTGTTCGCTTTTAGCTGGCTCCAATCTTCACTCTAACATTCATTAGTGTCTTGACCAGGCTCCCTTGTTAGCCAAACAACCGCATGCTTGGCTGACATTATTCAAATCCCTACTGTATCGAGAAATACCAAAATGTCAAAGCAAGGCCTGTCCTCCAGTCTCCAGTCTTACAATTAGCACCCACCCACAGCAGGTTCTTCAGTCCAGCACAATATTGTTGCACCCTCACCCTCAACAAGCGAAGAGAGTAAGAAAACACGAGGACATATTTTCAGATCTGTGCCTGACATTAATGAGTGTAGAGGCGGAAAGAGTGAAGATGTTGGGGGAAGTAGAGAGAAGATAAGAAAACACAGGTATTTACTCTGCTGACTCTGTTGAGGCACTATGTCGGCACCTGATGTTAGGTTAGAGGAATGCTGAAGAGGGTTTGTGTTCTCATGGTCTCTGATGTCCCTGCAGTACAGGGTTGAATAATGATGAAGCCAAAAAACAAACAGACACATAAGGCTTGGATCTGTTTAATGTGCTGACGAACCCTGAACCCATTTCTGGTTGTGAGAAAATAACAATTAGAACAACACTGGTTCAGGGTCTGTGAAGATTGCCAGTCATTTTGTTCATATGGTATCCCGAATTTAGAAAGTCAAAGGCTGCTGGACCTGCTGTTTGTCCTTGAAATTGGTTAAGAGATTATATTGCAGTTGGTGAAGAGTCAAGTAAACAGAGGGAGGTAAAGTGTTGAAGGGAAACTGCTGAGAGACAGAAGGGGGAAGAGCTGACTGAATTGAACATAATGGAGTAATGAGAAAACAATAGAGGAGCTGTGTGTGGCAAGGAGAAAGTCTATTGCAGTATACAGTGCGTGTGTGTGTCTGTGTGTGTGTGTGTGTGTGTGTGTGTGGAGGCTGAGAGGAGAGGATGGGAGCGAAAATGAAATAATGGGAGAGAGAAAAGTGGAACTATCAAAGATAGAAAACTGATTTCTCAGTCTTACTTGACAGAATGCAGTTCTGGATGCTGCTTCCACCGCTGTTGAGGCAGACTGCTCATGATTATGCGCTCTTCTTGTTTGAGCGGCATTGAAGTTTTTTCACCAAGGCTGGCAAAAAACAAGTAATATCTGTCGGATTCTGCTATAGTCTTTGCAGCCAAGCTCTGCTGTTGCTCTGCTATTTATTCACGTATAAGAGAGACAATATGAGATTTAGTGCTAGATTCTTTAAACATCATTAGTTGCTCTGATGTTCTGTATCAATATTGGATTGAGTTAATAGTTTGAGTTTGAAAAAGGCTGATAATGTATTGCTCACATTAGGTAGTCAGTCAAAGTGGTTTGTCGGTAAACGTTTTAACAGATGAAAAAGGAGGTAATATTGGGTGAACATGTGCTTAAAGTAAATGTCAGTGAGTTTAATTTACTGCAGGATCTCTAAATTACCATGTAAGGGTAATTCTAGCCATTTACAACCTGGGTTTGATTTTCCCTGATTTGGCCGTCATGCCTGTCAGTTCTAATCAAAACTGTATGATAATTTGCTGAGTCCCGGTTTTCCTCCACATTAGATCTGAAAAAGTGGAGATACAGGATGATATTTCATTGCTTCGGCAGAGATTTTTTGTCAGTTGTGGGTTTTTTTTGTCTGTTCATACTTTAAATTTGTATTTTTTTGTGGAAACCATATGGGTGTTCTTCCTGCTATGTTTACTGCTTACAGGTTGTATACATAGACAACTAGTGATGCTAAATGAGAGATATTAAAACCAACAGATTTTATTTTTTCATGACTTTTTTCATGCTCTTCTAAATATCTTAGTAAATATCTATTAAAGTATTTTTTTAAACTTTCAAGCCATTTTTTGCCTTTTAAACTTTTTCTTTGCCCTTTTTGATTTGATTTGACTGCTCTACAGAGTAACAAGCTTTCAATCAGTGTGAATGTAGAAGTAGGAAAATGTGGCCCAGGTTAAAAACAAGATAAATAATACAACATTCAGTTGTTGTGTAATAAGCTTTCTTTCATTGATTCATTTATTCTCGCCCACTCAGCCTGCTCATGGACGGCAGTTCAGGTGTCAGTGCCACCACCAGAGGGCTCCTTCTTCACTACGACAGAGTGACAGACAGATGGACAAACGGATGCAGCATCACTATGACAAGGCCACCCAGACATACTGGAGACCACCGAGCCATGCCGTGAGTCCAAACATTCACAGCACCCATAACGGCACTCCTGACAAGTGCTCTCTTTCAACCTTTGTTTTGCAAAGCAGGATTTCTAAAATCTAAAAGTGTCAACCTTATTTCAACAATTATCAAGATATTATTCAGGATTTGCCTGATGCAGTAGTGCACATCTCAGTTTAACATTCACATTTGTATACACTGATGACCAGGTGCACGTGTTCAGTATGTTGCTGAGTCACTCCACTTAATTCAGTCAGCCAGTTTCCCATTTATCTGCTGCCTCTCTCTGGCCATCCATGTCTGAATTTAGATGACTACGCCATGTGCTCTCTATGTAATACAATTTATTAGGTTGTCAGTGGGCTTGTCACTCTGTCTCACACTCTTAATACCCACATCTCACACTGAACAGGTTCTGGTGTTAATTTTCGAGTGACGGAGAAAGAGAAAATGCACAGTAAGAGGGTGGGAGGAAAAGAGAAGAGAGACTCATGGGAGGAAGGAAGTAGACAGACAGATACTGAGAGAGAAAGGTGGAAGATGGATAGATATGTGTTCAATGTGTGTTCAGTAGCATGCCATAATAGCATGCTGTGTGGCAGCCAAGTATTGATTCAATAGCAGGAGTGCCACAGGCAGGGTGCCTAGTAAACACTCCCCTAATTGACCTACTCTCAGCTAAAAGGGTGACACACACACACACACACACACACACACACACACACACACAAAGGCAGAGATCAGCTGTATAAGGAGATTAGATAGAGAAAAGAATAGAATTTAAAAAATTTGCCAAAGAGATTTCCCGTGTTATCGGTATAATTGTAATAATTAATGATAGAAATGAGGCCCGGCCAGTAGGGTTATCAACAGTGGTTAAAAGGTGTTAAAAGTATAATTTAATGTAGTACACATAGGCTACAGAGGAAAAAATAAGGGACAGAACAAGCAAGCTCACTAACTACAGTAGGTCCCTGCTTACCACAAGAGCATATGGTTAACAGTTGCTATGGCAACCATCAAAGCAGAGCTAGCTGTCCTCAATGGGAATCATCTCAGTGGTGGGAACATCTAACTGTGACCTGTAGTACCTGGTGTATAATAACGTGCTAAAACACAAAACACAGTAAGATTGAGTGTGTGCGTTTCTCTCTGCTCTGTCTACTCCTGTTTTTGTAGATGTTTCTTTTGCCACCATCCTCCCTTTCCTCTTCCTTTAATCTACGTTACTATGTCATCACCAGAGTGGAGACCATTTCCTGCACTGTGCTTTGCAGCATTGTGGGCACAAACACATTATGTTAGTGACATTTTACTTTTCAGAGCATGCAATTGCTCTTAAAGGTAAGCTGTGAGTGTTTTTGTTGCGGTTTCTGACAAGGTAACAAGAAAAGAGGGCACAGAGTAAATAAATAACAAAGAGAAAGGGAAGTTTCTTTCTCTGTTTTTCTTACTTTTAGATGGTATCAAAGCTGTTGTTGTCGCACTGACAGGTTTTGCACCTTCAAGCTCGGGTTCACAGTGTCCCTCATACAATGCTTCGCTTTTACCTCTTGTGTTTTTTCACACAATCTTTCAGTGTGTTTTTGAGTCAGTCTCTCTAGCTATTCTCTTTCTAACCCTTGCCATTTATTACACAAATATTATTTTCATTTTCGCAACTCGCACATTCATCGAGTTGGACTCTCTTTATTTCACTTTTCAGTACTCCAACACACACATGCACACAGACACACACAAATTCATAATCTGGTGTCATCTTTATTGTTTTTTCCCTCTTGCTCTCTGAAATGCCCTTTTCTGTTGATTTTCTCCTCCTTTGACATTTAAAGTGCCGCTGTATCAGAGCACTGGAGTAGCTCTTGCCCTCTGATAGTATTTTTGAGTGCTAAGCTGAAAGGATCAGCCAAGAATAACTTGGATATCAAAGGCCAGTAGTTCTAATCTTTTTATAGCTTTAATACTGATATCTGGTTGCCTTATCAGTAGCCCAGAGGGTAAAATGTACACCCTGATACTGGGAGGTCTAGAGTCCTTGGCTGAGTCCTGCCAACAACTTCATCATGGTTTTCAGGGAAATCTCACTGTGTTTTGAACTCAGATTTAGAATATAACAAAAGAGGAAACCACTGGCCTATGACCCTTGAACATGGCTATTTGAGGACATTTACTTTTCGGCGTACAATTCATTATTCATGCAACATTTTCAAGCAGTTGATATATTCTCCTCAAGGGAGCCATTCAATCAATCATTTTCAGCTATTGCTCTGTATGCTGCTTTAACCAATTCTACTGTTTGTGGAGACCAGGGACGCACTCATCTCCTAACGTCTTCACAGTCCGTAGGAAGGCTTTGGCAACATATCCTAACCAACTGCTTTTGGCATCAGCTCCTGCAGCTTCCCATTTCAATCTGCTTACAATCCAATTTTGAGTCCAAAGGCATGCTCAGGAAAAAAAAAACGTGTCTCACAATATGAGTATGAGTTTATGTCTGTCAATGCACAAGATGCAGACAAATATTGGACACACTTGTTGCAGTAAGATGCACATGTAGTGTGACATCAGAAACGACTTAAATGTCACTTGTAGGAAGAATTATCTTCTTGAATAGCTCCCCAGAGCAATCACAGCAGCACAAATGTTTTCTGTACCTCCTCTGCCTTTTTCAACAAATAAAACATGAGCAGTATGATTTTTGTAATTTCAGATGTAGCACAAAAGAAAACTACGCAGGCTCGTGTTTGTGTGTGTATCTGTTTGGGTTTTTTGTTTGGTGTGTGTGTGAGAGAGACCTGATTGTCTGCATATGTTTGTGTGAGTGTGTGTGTGTGTGTGTGTGTGAGTGGGTTGTGCCACATGTATCTCTTGTACTCAAGTGCAGGGCACATTCAGTGTGAGTGAACAATGAGTTCAGCAGACTGAGGACTGGGGAGCCGACCTTGTTAATAACCCAGATAAACAAACACAGATGAGCGGCAGCGGTGAAACAATGGCAACACAATAGGCAGTGTTTCATCAGTGGCAGACAGGGAAGATAATTACAGCTACCCTCCTACTCCCTCTCTGCCTTTTAAACATCCACTTCTTCTTCTCTCCTCACACCTCCCTTTATGTCTTTTTATCGCTCCTGCTCTCTCACTGTTATTTTCTATCTTTGTTGCTTCAGTGATTTCTTTCTTTCTCTGTATTTTTGTCTCTGTCCTTCTTTCTTTGACATTACCTCTCTACTTTTTAAATTTTTTTTTTTTTTTTTTTTTTAACCTCAGATGTAATTAGATCAATTTGCTGTCACAGAGAAAGAGAGAGATAGACAGAGGATAGGGAAGGGACAGACAAGAGGATTGAACAAGGTTAGTGATCAGTGTTAAGCTGCAGGTTGAAAGAACAGGTTTTCCTCTCTCAGATCCTGACATTACCTCTCCGCCCACATCCCCTCTGTCTGCCCCCTTGCATCACAGGCACGCCATCACAAATGCGCACGCACGCACACACACACACACACACACACACACACACACACACACACACACACACACACACTTATTAATACTCAGCGCACAGCAGAGTCATCTTGGACAGGTGAGGATTTAATTGCTAAAGTCAGTGAAATGAGACATTGTGGCTAGACCTGAGGTATTAGCTGTAGCCAGCCACGAGAAGCTCTGCGTAGTGGATTAGGGGATTCAAGCAGAAAGAGGCCATTTTAGGGGCACAGCATCATGGTTTCTTCTAAATACTGTTGTTATTTGATGAAAAGGTTGTAGGATCACAAAGAACAACTTTTACTTGACTTTTAAATTCTTGTCCCACTTCGCCAAGTTTCAACCATCTGCTTTTGGGACTCTGCACAGACGAAGTAGCTTAACAAATCCTGAGAGTCCATTTCATGAGAGGGGGCCTGTAGTGAACTACTACCATTACTGATATGGTAGTTATTTCTGTTCTACTTTATTTATTATTGTTCTATCCCTTTATTTGTTTTTACATTCTCAGCTAAATGTCATTCAAGCTCTTTTGCTGTAGAAGCTTTTTTAAGCCCTTAACAAGCACCTACTTTTTTATGCACAAACCTGAAAATGACATACCCAAAGAAAAATGTTTCCTGTTCTTGAACCTTTTTGTTACTACTTTTGTCACGACCCCGGTCTCTTCTGAATGTTAGCTCTTTGTTCTCTTTTTTATTTTTAAATGACTGTTCTGTCCTGAATGCACTTTTGTTATAAAGATAAACACAACTATTGTCTCAATGACATTGGGATCTTGAAATGCTTTACACTAAATTCACGAGGCTTTGTACTTTTAAATGAATGGATAGTTTGTGAACTTTGAGTACAGCTTTAACTGGGTGCTGCTTGTTAAGGTTGTTGTTTTGCACCCATTTTCTTCAAATTCCACGTGCACTACAGTTCTTGTCACTGCCAACTCTACTTTTGTCCCTCGAGAGTGCTTCCTCTACTACCTCGTGAGCTGAAGGTGTAATGCGTGAGTGGTTTAGGCTATCTCCCCAGCGCCAGTGCTGTACTTCACCCCCACTGTCCAGGCATGACCAACCAGAAGGAGTCGTAAGTGCAGCAACAAGGAAGAGAACCCTCTCTAGCTTTCCACTCGTGAGCAGTGTTTGTTGTAAAGAACCAAGCCAGAAGTACTGTTACCAGGCATCAAACCCAGGGTCTCTGTGCTGGTGGGTGAGAAATGAAAGAAGTTTTGATGAAATTGACAAAATATGAAAAACTTTTATATTTTCCCAATTTCTGTCTCCCTGCCCTTGTGAAACTCTGTCAGCCCTTCATTGGAGAGCCTTTACAGCGATCAAAAACTGTAAAAAATTGACAGGCTAAGCTGCTGCAGAGGTCTAATAAAGCTGCCAGACACTGTCAGAATCATTCGAGAGCCCTCCAACATATCCTCTTTTTCTCATCACCTAAGGTTTTCCTCTCTGCAAATGAAGCCTCGACGGGAGGTTTCGGCCGAGACCTCCCGCTGAAACAGTTGTTGGTGTTCAAGGAAGGACATGGATGAGAGCAGATCAGGGAAACTCATTCCTACCCCCTCCAGTAGTCGCATTAGGAGGGCTCTGAAATAGCCTGGGCTGGACCTGCTGGGAAGTTGTTACCTTCCCCTTCTCATCTTCTATCTCTCT
This sequence comes from Macquaria ambigua, assembly GCA_008360985.2. Classification (NCBI taxonomy): domain Eukaryota; kingdom Metazoa; phylum Chordata; class Actinopteri; order Centrarchiformes; family Percichthyidae; genus Macquaria; species Macquaria ambigua. Next base: position 199,770 of record VMKM01000264.1, on the reverse strand, counting down.
CTCTGTGTTTCTTCTTCCGTCTGACAGATTTGGTGCTTCTCTCTTCTATATTAGAGTCCTGTTTGAGCAGCTGCCCTCTCCACAGCTGAGAAAAGGAGTAGCTTTTGATAAGGTTTTAGTCTGTCTGCCTGCTTAACGTGATGGCCTTGCTGCCCCTTCACTCTGCCTCTCCGATGGGGGTCAGGGATCTTTGAATTGCTTAACCTGAAGATTGGTTTGGTATCAAGAAAAGGGCTTGTGTTCTTCCAGGTATATGTTTGTGCACAGAGGTACAGATGCTGGTCAAATAAAATGTTCAGACAACAGAATGCATAATGTGACAAAATGAGAAAGTAGAGCATATAGACAGTGGTAAGAAAGTGGGCTGAAATATGACAGTCACAATGAGCCACACTTACAATGACAGCTGTCTCATCGTGCTTCAGTTAGATGCTGCGTTTAAACACCTATGGATTTGACACTTTCTGTAAATAACTATACTTAAGTGTTAAATGATCATCCTAGCAAATTGTCTTACTTTGTACGCTAGGACCAATGTACTGAAGAAACTCAGAAAAAAGGCTATCTTAAGCATATTCAGTAGACATACATCAAATTCACAACTAGTGATGGCATCGCAGCTTTATCAATGATAACCAATTGATGGGTGGAAAAGTTATATAGCAGTCTTTTTGGTTTTTGTTAGTTCACCTGTGAAAACTGTTTACCTTTCCAGTGTAACCTTGTTTTTTTTGCACTGCCTATGATGGATTGTAGGCTAGGCACTAGGGGTGGCTGATAATGGACTTGACTCTATATTTATGTAAAAAGTAAACAATTATATAGTAGCAGGAAAAAATGTTTTGTGGCCCAGGGAGACACAGGATAAAATGATGATTGGAAGTCTCCAGGTAGTGGATGTTTTATAGGATAATGAGTGTAATAATGTGTCAATCAGTGTGAGAAACTCTAAATGAGCAGATATACACATTATAGTGGCAGGAGGTTTGGAAAGCAATGTTTTGCTTCATGTTTGTGTTGGATACAATTTCCTTTTAACAATAGCTTATACGTGTATACAGTACTCTTTTATGTGTGTGCGTGTGTGTTCATATGTTGAACATTTCTCAGTGTCACGCTATTTTGACCTCATCCCACTGACCCGCCGGTGGCCCGGTTATCACACACCCATGTTGTGCAGCCAAACATCACATGCAGGTGCAAGGCTACTGGAAATCAACATTGAGGAAAAGAGCAACACCTGCACACTGACTTCAAACCACAAATGTATTTAAACGGACCACCTATCAGCTTATTGGTATGGGTGTGGTGACCATTTTTGAACTTTTTGACTTGACGAAGACTGGGATCAAAACGTTGTCCATTTAAATAAATTTGTGGTTTGAAGTCAGTGTGCAGCCAAACATTTTTCAAATCACAGAACTTTACTTTGAATTCTAGTAGAGATACCAAAGTGTCTATACACACCAAATATGAATTTTGGGGAAATGGGTCTAGAATTACTCGTAAGACGTCCAGAATATTTCCGTTTGAGGGAATAGTGCTGCCATAAATAACATGGATCCTGGGTTGAATATTTCACTCAGTGTAAACATCATATATATGTATATGTATATATATATATGTATATGTATGTAGCTTCAATCAATAGTTCAAACAAGCCAATACAGAATATATATGATACTGTCAGACAGTGTGGGAGTATTTTTCCAACCAAAAAACTACTTAAGGGGAAATAAAAGAGGGAGACTTGATGTTAAAGGCTTGATTTTGTTTTATTAACATGGATTAATATGGACGGATGGATGGATGGTGTATCAGTCTTTGTGTGTCAGCATGTCTGCCTGTGTGTTTTGGGCTATCTATACTCATTAACAATGTGTTTATGCCTGTGAGTGTGTGTTTTCTATGTTAGCATGCTTCTGTGTGTGTGTGTTCTGGTACGTCATGCCTTTTGTCCTTTGTGTTTTTCTCCGCGTAGGGTGTGCTGCCCACCCCCTTGCTGTCCCCGTGGCAGGCACAGCACCAGGGCTTGACCCGTACCAGCATGCCCCAGCGCAGACAGAGTGAGTCACTAACATCCTTTGCAGCCTCTTCTTCATCTTTTCATAACACAACATATCCAGGCGTCTGTAAATAGCCTGAAAAAGTTTTACTTTATCTCCAATTAAAACCCTCTAGCCTACTGAAATATCTTTGTTCCAGTTAGTTTTTTTCACTGTGAGTGTCTACTTTTAGATTAATTTGGAAAAAGATTAGTAGCATGCAAATAGTTTTTCTTGTTTGTTTTACTAAACACAGTCTGACTTTTGGTCCCTCAACAATTAATTTTCTGGTGTTCTTTATAGTTTCAGTTCCCTTTTATTAGCTGAGTTCAGTCAGAAACCGGCTAACTTTGTCGACTTTCTAAAACCTGCAGATACCTGTATTTCTAATCCTCACTTTACTCCCCTCCACTGATTGTAGACTGTTTTGAACTGTTTGTTCCTCTAACAGAGGGCCTATCTCCTGTTCTTGAACACATAGTACACATGACCATAACCTGATCTGTTCTTTGGATATAACAGTGAAACAATGAAAACATTTTTCTGTAGACTAAATCAGTTGGACCTCACTGAAAAAGACAGGACTGTAGAAATGACAGCGCAGTCACAACAAGCTCACTTATCTCAGTGAATCTTTTGTATTATGCTGCAGAAGATGAGGTAGCAAGCAGGGGAGGCAGATAAAGAGAAGGACAACAGGTAAATAGACTTAAGAAAATGCACACATGTGAGAGAGTGAAGAGAAAAAATAAAGAAAGAAACAAAGAGAAAAACCCACGCTCTGCTCCTTTGATCTATCTCGGTGGGGCTCAGCTTTGTTTTGAGAGCGAAGGTGAAAAACATGTGGCACATCTGCGTTTTTTTAGTATATCTCAGGTTACTTCAATATCAAGTGCACTTGTGTTTATAGACTATTTTGACAAAGATGTGAGTACAGCTCAGCGGTCAGTCAAAGTACATTTTCTCCTACCAGCAGATTGCATGGTCTAATTAAGCAAAAAACATGGAGTTTCAAAAGAACGTCTGTACAGTGGGAGAAAAACAGTAGGAGGAACGAGGTAATGACACTGAAACATACTACAATATATATTTAGACATGAGATGAGTAACAACGGATGAGGCCCCTAATGCTCTGACCTCCCACTGGGAGTTCTGGCTATAAACAAACCAGCAAAGAGTTCTTGCCAGTAATAAAGGTCTTTAGAAAAGAAAATAGAAATTGCCGGTTCTGAAATTAGAGAAGGAATTGGACTCGCTGAATGGATGATGCAGTAATTATACTTTGCATTAAGTTAGTTTATTTGTTGAGCTAATGTGTGACATTTTCTTGCAAGGATCTCACTCCACCCACTCTCCCTGTCTTTTAACCCTTTTTTCTCCTCTGTCACTCAAAAATCTGAAATTGAATCTCCCATGTTCTCTCTCTTTGCCTCCCCACACATAATGCCTATGACAAGGAGTGGAGCACCTAGTGCAGTACTTCTATGACACGGCATGGTAGAGTAACCCTTTCTTTAACATGCGGTCAACATGGTGCCCCCATGACCGCCCCATCCTGCACGCTGGGTTGTGGTTTGGCGTCAGAAGCATGCCCTTCTACATCTGCGTTTGCATGCTTTGCGTTCGATTTTCAGGAGTTTTTATCTTGTTTATCTTTACTTCGAACGTTGGTCTGCTTTTGTTAATGGAGGTCACAGTGATATTGTTTTAGTTATGGTCATTTTATTTTTCTTTTATTTTTTTTTTCATATTTAATTTACCTGGCCTGGATTTTGAAAGTAGTTTTGCCTTGTTTCTTTAGTTATTCTCAGTTTTACATATGTGTCTCTTTGATTTGTTCCATCCTATCGAATTAAGTATACAAGAACTGTTATGCATGCATTGGTAAATCTCTCTGTGTGGATTTGTTTTTCTATATTTTATTCATATTCAAGTGTTTTATTATTCCAGGTGTTCACCTTGAAGGATTTGGATGAAGTGTTTTGAAAGGAATAACCTTTAAGAATACCCCAGTGTTACTGGACGTGAATACATATTACTGTCCTAAGCAATCCCCTTCATTCTAACTCCCCTATCAAAAGCAGTTAAGCACAGCAAGCAAAAGACAAATCCGTATAATCACATACCCTCTGCTCTCACACTCAAATTCAAACACGCACCATTTTCACAACCACCTATATTAAATGATACTAGGAAGTCTAATCTAGCTTTGAGTGCCACCATATTGTCACCCTCATCTGCTCATGTGCTGCAATCACATTGTCTTCCCGCAAACATAATGGGGATCATTTACATCCTTATTCAAATTCTTGCATGTTGCTTTTTTAATCAAACAGCCATTTATCATGGTGAGAGAGGCTGGGGATGAGGTTGGTTATGGTGGACCCTGACATCTTCCAGGTGCCTCAAATTGGCGCGTTTCTTGGTTAGACTGGTGATTTTCTGTTAAAGGGATAGCTATCATTAGTGAGCTAAGATACTTACTTCTTGCCAGTGCAGCAATTAGCTCAAAATGATTGCTGCTAATTATTAGGATCTGCAGCAGACAGCTGTAGATGCAAATAATCATGACAGTGATCCTATAGATACTGCATGCTGCTATCACTGACAGAGGCTTCTTCCAGCTGGGCCAGCTATAAATATATGCGCTCATTGCAAACCTCACAATTAAAGGTATGATATATTACAGGTAATTTTATGAGAATGGACACATAGTACAAGGCTTGTGCATATAATGTATCAGTGTGTTTTGCTTTGTTGTGAACGAAACAGAAAATAAGATTATTATTTAGTTGAGTATTCTGGTGTCACCTGTAATTTGTGGAGTAGAAGTCCTTTATTTTGTTTTGAACTGTGGTATTCAGTAGGGAGTTCCCTGACTGTGTGTCAGTGCTAAAAAAAGAATTAATAACATGCTCATGATTCGAGTGGCAGACTAATCAGAGCTATTGTAAGAAGCGACAGAAACATTCATTATGTAGGGGTTTTTAAATGACAAACTTTGAAGTCTAAAAACAGCATTTTCCTCGCTTGAAAAACATGCAACTACAAACTGGCACTGAGAGGTGGACAAGGGTTCTGTAATAGGCTAGTGGACGCATTGTGGCAGGGGACCAGGAGATGGAGCTGTGGCCTCGGACATCTACTCCCACTCACAATACAAATGACTGATGGTAGAAAAAGGCAGAGTAGCTTGACCTGCACAGCCATATATTCATATCCTCTGAGATCATTTTGCTTTCAACTCACTGTGGGTCTGTTTCTGCTAAAACTGGGTTCAGAATCAGTCGAAGTAGGTTGACATAAGAAATAGTACAAAGGATTTTTATAGATGTTGAGGTCATAAGCCATTCAGAAAATGTACTCGTATACTGTATAAGATATTTATATATAGCTTAATATTGGCTTTTTTCCCCCCTGATCTGAGCAACTCTGCTTTTGCTGGTGGTTGTATGGACTAATGAGCACTGTTGATCTTCTGCTGCTTATCTGGAAATGTGGTCCAGAGTAGAAGTAAAGTAAAGTAGTAGTAGTAAAAGAAGGTTAAAGTTATCTTACGGCACTATACATTATCCGAACATGTAGTGGTACCTCTTGTAAAAGCAATATTAAATTATTATTATTAAGTGGAGCTGTGATGCAGAAAGTATCTAGAATCTGTGAATGCTTCAAGCTAAAACAAATAAAGCAAGTGCAGGTAGTGGACAGATATATTATGAACACTTGTACAATCTAAACCAATTCAATGCAGGAGTGTTGAAACAAGGGTTTACTCGGTGAAGACATAATGAGTTTTTGTTGAGTCTGTGTCAGAGAGTTGTGGATTCAACTCTTTTGAAGCTGTAGTTTGTTTTGTCGTACTGGATAATTAGCAGCTCTCTAGCACAACAAATATTGAGCATAAATGAGCTTCACTAAGACAGTAATTGTTGCAGGGCTGTTATAGGATTGCATAAGATTGTACAGGTGTGTGTACAAACCCTCTATGTCTCCCGGTGGAGGACAACGCCATGGTTGGTCTAAATTTCATGTGGTTAACGGCTCAGCACGTTCTTACTCAGGCAGCAGGCACCGTAGCTCTCAGTTTGAATGTTTTGAAGCCCCTCTGCAGCTGCGATCACAGAATGACTCAAAAGACTTCAGTAGATTCCAGGAACTCACATGGCAAGGTTATTCTCCTCTGCTTGTTTTTAAGTGCTGAATCAGGGCTTCCTCTGTGACTTTGCCTCGCCCAATCTAGTAATAGTTCAGCGACTGGCGGTGGAAACAGACTGTGATATTGAAGAGTAAATAAACAAGTCAAAGAAGGGCAGAATTTTCAGTTCACTTTTTGATTCTGAATTTCCTTTGCAGCTGCAAAATATTCAAAAGCCTGGATTCCACAGGGATCAAAGACACCAAAAAAAGGGGACATTTTTAAAACCAGCCATTTCTGGAACATGATAAAAACAACTCAGTCCTGAGTCCTACCTCACTATACACTGACTATTCCATGACTATTTTATACCCATTTTTAAAATGTTAAATTTTAATCTTTTCCTCTTCTCTGCAGCCTCAAATACTACAGCCTTTCAACCCCTGCCTCAACGAGCACCTCCGCCAGGGAAGACTAATAAAAACTCCCCCCACCGAGGCCCGCAGTGACCTCACAAGGAGTAGATCAGAGGAAGGGACCCATATAGATGCTGACCGTCCTCTTGCAGACCTTATGGCATATGTGTCTGGGCCAGCAGACCCCGATGAGCTGAGTCATCTCCTCAGTACCCACCTGCACTGCCCAGGCTCTGGGGCTCCACAGGGGGTAACTGCCAGAGACAGTCCAGCATCAGCAGCTCAGTCTGCAGCACAGCATGACTGGAGAGCCCCTGCTGTGATACTGCAGAGCTCTAACACTCCTGGATCTGCTGTTTCGACTTGCCCTCGCCTGCTGCAGCCTCCTCGCCTTCACAAGCGTGTGTCTCTCCCTGCACTCAAGCCAAGGGGCACTGGTGGCTTTGCCTCTCTGAAGCCGGGGTGTTCCTTAGGGCCTCTGGCTAACCAGATCAAGCAGCTGCCCCCTCCGTCTAGAGGCCTTCCCTGCCTTAACGCTGGACCCCAGGTGCAGGCTCGAGGTCTAAGTCGCACTTCAATGCTTCAGCCTCGCAGAGCCTCAGAGCCTTCCAGGGATTCATGGTGCACCAACTCCAGCCTGGAGGAGCCCGACCAGGGGACGCTCAAAGACCCTGGGTCAGCCAAGATCCTGATCCCTTTGAGTCGCTCATGCATCCCCAAGCCAAAGATTCCCTGAGGAGCTTAAACCCACCCAACAAAACTTAAAACTGGAATCACTCTGACATTGATATTCATCCCCTTCTCTCCCTACCCATAATAACAGTGTGGTTGTTTTACCTTTTGAGTGTCAAAGCAACATACACTAAGCTCATTAACCCTCATATGGACTGTTCAGGGACTACCTGTGTCGTTGACATTGGTTTGTGACTGCTGTATTGTTTTTAAATTAGCATCTACAACTCCAGCCTGACTGATTGATCAAAATATAGTATGTAGCAGGATCTTATCTTCACAACAATCCATAGTAGTATATGACAGTTTTCAGATTGAGCAGGATTCATAGAAGAAATAATGTATAAATGTCCAGTTTACCAGCCTTGCACATGCACATGAATGCTGCTGATGCAAAAAAAGTGCAAAGAGTGTTACCATTCAGAGAAGTCAGCTTTTTGTGTTCTTTTGTAATAACCGCTGGCTCTTATTTGTCACATTTAAAGTCTAAGTTCACTTGTCCTCACACAGCTGTGCCCTCTGACACACAGGTGCATTTGGTTTAAAACATGGAGGTGACGTGAATGTGACCTTTGCAGTGTAATAGAAGGCCCAGGGGAAGATGGAGGAACAAAACAAGAAGTGGGAAAGAAAAAATAATAAAATAACAGTAGAAGTGGAATGAGGGGGCTAGAGACTGAAAAGAAAATTCGTCAAAGTGCTCTGGAGCTGTCATGTCCAGAATGAAAATATGTGTTTGTGTAAATGTGTGTGTGTGTGTGTGCGTATGTATGAAGGTGAGAGATGAGAGACATAGAGGTGAGGCACAAAGAGGAAAGCACTCCACGCTCTAGGTGCATACGTGTTTCTAGTTCAGTTTGCTACGCTTACAGCCCGAGTGAACCTTTGAACCCTGCACATATTAGCAAAAGGGGTCGCAGACCTTCTGTGTAAATGCAACTCAGATGGAAATACAGGCTTATAAAAAATAATACCGTGCTGGTGGTGAAGATATAATTAGGAGAAACTATGTGAAAGTGAGGAATTAGCTTTCATAATGTAGCGGAAAAGAGCGGTGTAATAAAGCACTCACACAGGCTCACTCATATCCATGCGCGCACACACACACACACAGAGTACTCTGACACTCTGAAAAGTGTCTGTTATTTCAGTAACAGGAAGTGTGATAAGAGAGGGGGGAGACGGCATGTAACAAAACCCATTTAATATCTTACAGTCTTACAATCCTTACTATGAGAAATCCTTACGTGAGAAAATGTCACTTGTTTCCAGTTTGCAGCAAATAAATGTGTTGCAAAAATGTTGAGTTGAGTGGAAAAAAACGTCAAATGAGCGATCTGCCACATTAGATGACATCATAATGTGATGTAAGAAAAGAAAATTTTGGGGAGTCAATTAAATAACTTGTTAAGAGGGCAATTTTTACAATGCACACTGACTTCCTTGAACTATCTTCCTCAATGACCCACACATGGAAACATCAGCTAACAGGGATTCATTAGATGTGTGAAGCTGCTGCCTGGTGTGTGTGAGCTGTCGTCCCCCCGTCTCTCTCTTCCTCTCGCTCTCCTGCACATCTCTTTTGGGAACATCAAAGGTATTAGCGCGGTATTTTCAGGTAGGGAGCCTTCGGGGCTTTAGTGGTGTTTCTGTGGGAGTTTTGTAGAATTGTGTTTATCTCTCCTTTCGTGGAGCCCTTTTGCAGTCAAACGCTCCCGAAATGTCCCCAAACGGAGAGCAGCAGTGTGTTAAAAAGGCCTTCTGACAGCAACTCTGCTCTCTTCTCTGTGACCGCTTGGTGTACGCCTCTGGCACTGTCCGGTCTACTGCGTCCAATAATCCACCCTACATAGACAGAGTGAGAGAGAGAGAGAGACACATGCATCACACGTATACACATCTGGACACGCAAGTTACATAGATGCACAGGAACTCTGACAAAACTCAAAGAGACACGAAACTCGGAGGGAACACATACATCAGTTCACACTTCCCAGTAGCCACACAAGTGCACCTACATACACACACACTTTGAATTCTATAACAAAGTGCATAAAAGTTCGTTTGTGTTGTTTTGCTAGCTCACACAAAATGAACTCTCCGAGTACACATTGATCCATCTGCCCGCTGTTGCCAAAAAAAGATGGCTGTCTCTAGATTACCCTGGAAATGGGTAGAGGCTGCAAATGTGGATCCATGTGGCTGATAAAACGTGTTTACCTGTTGGACGGTTCAACATTGTGCCAAACCAGCCAAGCAGTCAACACCGCTTTGTGAAGCCAAGAAAAACCCATTTCTTTTAATGAAAAGGGAAAGGGAGACAGAAAGATACATACAGAGGATGAGAATGATGCAAAGAGAGAGAGACAATAAGACGGAGCAGGAGGAGAGAGAGCAAAGAAAAAGAGATGTAGAGATGAAATAGTGAAGGCACTATGATCAGTTTCTGGCAGACTTTTCTGCTTGTGAGTGTTTGTCTATAAAATGTTGTGAAGGTGTGTATAAGAGAGGAGAGGGAGAAAGAGTACATAGCATGTTTGTTTGTGCGCACTGTGGTCCAGAGAGTAGCCCAATCCCCTCAGCTGTGTCACTCAATGCTTAGTAATGCCAAACAATCAATGTTGCCCGCTGTCTGTGTGTGTGTGTGTGTGTGTGTGTGTGTGTGTATGTATGTGCGTCTCCAGACACCTCTGGCTGCCAGTGTTTCTCTCTTGGAAGAGTGTGTGTGTGTGTGTGTGTGAAAGAGAGAGAGAGATGTGTCTGCCCACAGGCCAAAGGCAAACCCATGCCAGGGAAAGCAGGGCAGTACCATCCTTCTCTCCCTGTGCTGTATTCCCTATCTCCAAATCAATGTCCCTGCTCAGTTTAGCAGTCAAGCCAATCAGTCTTGCTAGCTATGCTATAACAAAACCACAAGCAGGCTGAAAACTCTCTGCAGCTACTTGGATCAATTCTAATGCTTTTATTTTGCAAGAAGACTCAACAAATTATTAAGCTGCAATGCACAACAGGAAAAAAAGTTACCAAAGCGGCCAGGTTGTTTGATATTATTACTCTGAATGGCACAGGACTGCATTTCTTCACCTAGTAAACATTACTAAGTACACTGAAGATGCACATCAACTGAGACACATTACTTGACTTGTAACCAGGTAATCCACTGATATTTAGAGCATATAGTAGAGTTACTGTAAAAACAAACAAAACAAGACAGAGGCATATTTGCAATTTCAAGCTTTCGGTTTTACATTAAAGCTGCTATAATCTATATTTTTATGGATATAATGACTATGCATATGTAAAAGGAGTTGCTTGTTGGGACAAACCCACAGATAATCTTCAACCGTTTTCAGCAAAAACACTCATAAACCCACTGTACACTACCTGCTTAGCACCGTACTGCAGAGAGATAAAGTTAGCGGCTAGCCGGTGAACATAGTGGAGCATTTAGCAGCTAAAGAGCCAGAAATTTCCCTCAAGAGTCGGTGGAGAGCAAAACAGAGCTAAAAGGAGAAGAAATATTGGGCTTACATGTGTCAGGTGAACACAAACATGACAACATGAGTAAGTACCGCAAGCTAATGTTTGCTAACACGTTAGCCATATCAAGTTTATAGGGTGATAATATGTTGGTGTTTACAGCTTGTTTCCGCTGCTCCCAAGTGAAAAGCCAAAAAACCTCTACCTGCTCCTGATGATGCTTTTGAAGTAAAATAATCTAAAGCTTGAAACTGCAAATATGCCTTTGTCTATTTTTTGGAGTAACTGTACTCTTATACTTGACTTGTGTTTTAGCATATTTGTTGTCCAAGCAGCAACAGACATGGTACAGTCCAGTGATGCTTTCTTTTTTACAGCAGTTTCAAAATCCACCACTCAAGTGTTACAATCATTTTCATCATAGCTGAATTTCCACCTAGAAGTTTAAAGTGTTAGCAGATAAAGCACTGTAGTGTAGCTGTTCATATTGTCTTCCCATAATATGCAAGGCCACTACATAATCTCCAATATCAGCTGCTTCCAGTTGTTAAGCACTGTCTCCAGTATACCGTGCAATATTGTTTGAAACAAAAAGATGAGGGAACGCTACACTATATTTTTAGCAACCTTTTATGCAAATGACAAAAGAGCAAATAAAGCTTTTTCTAAATTCTAATCTGAAGCACTTTAAATGATGTTAGTTGTTGATGCTGAATGAACATTAAACTGGATTTAGACGCTACTAAGAATCCATTTGGTTTTACAGGATCAGTGTTGATTTCTCTTATTCTTTCAGTGTGTCTCTGTTTGCAAAATCATATTTTTCTAGAAAGCCACATGAGACAGCAATAAAGGTTGAACCAAAAATCTGACAAGGGTGTTTTGGCTAATCTTCTGTTGGAGTTTTGATGCCTTTCGCCATGTTTTTATAATATGTTGTTTCCACCCCAAATTCCTTGCATGTTAGACCAATAACCTCTAGGCGTGTTGACCTTAAATGCTTAATTATAAGGTCAAAAGCAAAATGTTAAACACCAGAGCAGAAGATGGTGCTGTGCCATCAATAAGAGGCCATAGGTCAAAAATGCTGGTCCCATAGTGGGAGGTACTACTTTGACAGTCAGTGCTATTCAGTGATCTGGATCATAGACCCTCGCCAACACTTACACACACAAACATAGAGCTGCTGATCTCAAAATGAAAGAGAAACCTCATTCTCAGTTTGTTTCCCTTGTTTTCACTGTCTACTGGTTGTATTTCTGTGGAAATAAAGTATGATTGTGAAACAAATGTGGTTTTGTCTGATGTTTTGTTATTTTTAGAATAATTATCACCCTTTTTTCTTGTAGAGCACTTGTATGTCTCTTAATTATATTAATTTCAAGAAACATCAAAGGCAATACTCTAGTATAAGTGTCACAAGGACACTTTGACAGAAATTTAAGCTTTATTCAGGCCCCTATGAGGCTGCTTTGAGGACTTCAAGCAGCCCAGGTGTCCTGAAATGAGGGTTGTAGGTGTCCACAATTCATTTTGACAAAAAATGAGATATGAATTCTGAAAGCAGGAGAGGTAGATAGACTTAGACCTGGATATGACTTTATTGTGTTATACTTGACAGAAAATGCTTTGAAGCAGAGACATTTCCCTTTCTGTCGAATAAATTAAACTAAGTAGCATTACTCATCTCTATTCATTACAAACCATGCAGCCTCTGTACACCTTGCATATAGTCCACTTACTAATGAGGTTATGCGCTTCAGAGACGATGGGTGGATAACAGCCTGCCAAGCGCAAGGAGTAGCGTGACACTGTCATTAACTTGGAAATGTGGGAGATGGAATGCAAAAGGTTTTCTCTTGAAAGGAAGCTGGGCTCTTTTATCATAAATGTAAAATTTATGGATAATATTGAGGAAGGTGCACGTTCTTGTGTGACATAAAAAATATAGAATTGTACAATTGGTACTCTTACGCAATTCTTTACCATGAGCACTTCTAACATCAGGGTGGTTTATTGTTTATTTAGATCCCCATTAGCTACTGTAACAACAACAGTAGCTACTCTTCCTGGGGTCCACATAAAGGGTGGTAAAAAGAAAAAACTGAATGTTTATGGTTTTATTTCCCCCTAAGTAGCTTTAAGGTTGGAAAACTTGAGGCAGTTTATCAGACTTCACAAAAGACTTTAAACAACTTTTTTTCCCCACATATGCAGTTACCTTATTACTGCTCAACACCTGTAAACAGACTATATGTAAAATCTGTGAAATTCCCCTTTAAGACTTATTATTATTACTTGAGCAGGATGGTTAAAAGGATCAAAATCCTTTTGAGATGATTTATTAGTTACTCAATCCAACGTAACACACAGACAGGAAGAGGAGAAAAGAGAAAAAACTATAAATTAAATCATTAAAAACACCATTTCCTGACCCAGATATTCCAAAGATTTTACAACAACATAATGGAAAACCAATTAATTAACCGAGCAACCAATCAGGTGGGAGGAACGGTGACGTGTTCGTACATGACCTACTCCACTGGCTGGAATTTATATGTAACGCACCCTTTTGAAAATGGCTGTCCAATTAAGCCATCAGTTCTCCTCTTACTTTTCTTTGCTTTTTTTTTGTTTTTTAACTTTGCTGCTCATTTGCTAACTATGATGTTAACACCGCTGCAGACTCATGCCTCATGATTCAATTCATATACATGGATTTAAACAAGCTACATGTGGTTTCAGGAGAGTTTGTGGACAAATTATGATGTTTGTGCTGGTTAGCTGTGGCCTCAAACGGAACTTCAGGCTGGGACTCTATGATGTCTGCAGCTTGGGACCAGACCAAAGTCCGAGATCACTGCTTTGCTTCACAAGGTAAGTTTCTGCTGTTTGTGCTAACCTGCATGTTGTGAGTTGATGTCTTGGCTCTGCTTGTTGATGATCTCTTAGCTTCTGCTGGCTGCTAATGTTTGCTGTTTTACTGCTGGATCCACCCATGTGCAATGCTTTTGTTGAATCAACTTCTTGTGCTGGCTGAATTTGTCTTTAGGGTTGTTGTTTGGCACGTGCATTTTAATGCTTGCATGTTGTTAATTTACTTAGTGGTGAAATATAAGCACTCATTATCTGAGTATTATAAGTGTTATGGGCTGAATTGGTTTTCAGGCGTATTTACCCCTTGATTGTATTGTTGTTGTTGTTGTTGTTGTTGTTTGGGGGGATTTCCCTTTGGCTCACTGCAAACTTGGTACAAGATAATTATGTAAATTGGCTGCAGTGATGTAAACATTATTGCTGTCTTGCACACAGCTCAATGACATGGCTATTATTTCCCTTGAATATTGGATACTAATACTCAGCATGCCTTTTGTCATGCATAAAATAAGTGGTCACATACACGTTTTGTTCAGACACTTCATATTCAGCTACGCATTGGAAATGTCATGAGTTTAGTGTCACAGCTTGCTGTGCTGTTCTTCATAGCACAATTACATTTCTTCTGCTGAGCTGTTGCTTACTGTTTACTGCTTTGCTGCTACACTCATTGCCAAGCTTAAGCCTTAAAATGTTTATGGCATTGTCTGCTCAAAGCCTTGAGTTTTTTTTATTTGTGAGATTAATACGCTTAAATTCATAATCATCTGCTGCATAGTTTACAGTGCATGTCTTAGATGGTGTATTCCCTTTTCCTTTGTTGTCTGAGGCCCACACGGGAATGACTACATGTTGGCTGGATTTATCCACACATAGTTTAGTCCAGATAATATAGTGGCAGGTGTTGGGTTCTGTTGTGTTGTTGTAAAGCTGAACATGAGACCCGTCCACTGACAACTAAGTAAACCTCAAAGGCAATGTCATGGATGTATGTTTTTTTATTTTTTTATTTTATTTTTTTTACTTTTTGCAAGATCAGATGTGAGTCACAGGAAGCATCATGTCTTGTTTCCCTTCTGCTATCAACTTGCATTATGTGGGCTATGGTAGCCAACATTGCCAGGCTCATAGCTCATTTTCTCCCATAAACAATAACCTCTAACTAGCTTACAGTTCTTTAAGTGGAAAACAAAACTTCCTTTGATTAAAACTATGTTCCTGTTTAAATCAAACACCCAAGTTTTGCTAGTTTCTCACACGTTTTAAATGTAGCAGTAGATGCAAGTTTCTCAGAGGAGATTTATTTTTGGGGAAAATAATCCCATATCTCAGTCTGACAGGTAGACCTGTCCCGCAGGTAATCTCTTCAGCCTTTCATGGTGCAGTGTTGTATGTCACTAGGTGTAATCTGCTCAGAGCAGTCAGCAATCTTTTCCAAATGTTGTAATTTAAATGTATTTAATTGGAAAGGTATGTACAATTTTCACAATTCTCTTTAATATTCAAATAGAGGGTTCATGTCTAGGAATAGCCGAGGTGGCAAGCCACTCAGAACAGACGCACCTCGTCTCATGATCAGTTAAGTTAGATGATAGCCTAAACTATAGCCACACTAATTAAGTATATGACATTGACAGTGTGAAATAGCTCCTCTCTTTCTCCATAAAGATCAATGTTTTATTTCACATTTTGTGCAGTTAGTGGTCTCTGTTTCAGACGAGTTGGCTCACCTCTGCTATATAAAACTCATGAAAACCTGACTGTCATGTTGAGTGGCTGATAAACATGGATGTTGCTGCACTATATTTTGAGGTGGGTGCTTTAAAGAGTTTGCCCCGCTGTTCCTGTGACTGTGCAGAGTGTGCCTAGCGGCGAGTGGTGCATAAAAGGTAAACAGGACACTGTTAATGGTAATTGTAAAGTATGTGATTTTAATCCCTGGCGTGCTGTAGCAGGGTTAATGTAGGCACTAGGCTTGGCTAAATGAGTAGTTTCATAGTGTACTTGATTGTGTTGCAGAACGCCTTTGCTGAGGCCAGAGCTGACAGCTGGTATTTTGCATCTCAGTCATTTTTAATGGAGTTAGTACAATAATATAGCACATTGTCTGCATATGTCACAGGTGCCTGTGTTCCTCATTAACTCTCCTTGTTGGTTGCAGGCCCCTCTTCCTGCGATCAGTGGTGTATGGGAGGTCGCTTTAGTGTGCAAGTAAATTTCACTGCATTTTCAGGTGTTGTTATTTAAGATTTAGTTAAGTGTATCGAATGCAACTTAATAATTACATTAAATCTCTATTGTTTAGATTTTAGGCCTGCTTAAACATATTTTCTGAACACTTTGTGAAACTCATATGGTGAAGAAAAAAGAAAAAAAAAGACTTGAGTCTTTACATCTTCTCCACTGAGTTGTCACTGTTGATTAATGTGCTCTGTCCCAGAGAGATGGATAAAAAAAAATACCAGATGTTTGTGCCAGCTGATCTTTTAATTGAGGATTTTGTTTGTATTTTTAGTTCATTCTCTTCATCCACCTCTCTGTCACTGTTACTTAAAATCTTGTGCGGGAGAGTTTTCTTAAACAGTTTAGCAGTGACAAAGGCGCAGAGGGCCTTTTGTGTATTTGACTTGTGTTATGTTTTCAGAGACTTTCTGCCACCAGGGTACCAGGGCCACTTCTCTTGAAGGAGAAATGCCAGCCTCGTTCTCTTCCTCCGGCAATACTTTCAAATATTCACAAACGCTGCAGGCGAGACGGCTTAACTTGAGTGTAGACGGAAGGTTTAGGGGGGAATACACAACATTGGAGTGTGCGCTGTGAGATGGCAGAGGAACATGACCATAATTGGATCCCCTGACAGGTGTATGACTTCTACCTCCTCTAGGACAGGACCCTCTCATTCTGATGCTGTAATTCACACACAGACGCTCATTGCTATGCATAGCTGTCCTGATCAGTTTGAACTACACAGTGGTGATCACCTTTAATGACCCACAGAGCACCTGTCTACCATTTCAGAGTGCCTGCTGTCAAGTTTTGGCTTTGCAAGATGGCAAATAAAAAGAAGTAGGGGGGGGGGGGGGGGGATGATGTCCTTGTGTAGATTGGTGGTATAATATTTAGGTCTGTATCGAAAGGCTTGGATCTGTACCTGACAAACATATTAACATCTTAGTTTTCTACCTGTTTCTGAAGCTTAAATCTGTTGTAGAGAAAAGTTTTAAGACCTGGATAGAAACTATGACATAGATGTTTTTTTGGGGACATTTTGCATTTATTAGAGAGATGACAGTAGAGAGCTGACAAGAAATTAGGAAAGAGAGAGACTGGGGGATGACATGCAATATATGTATATTATATATACATTCACACCACCCTATCTAATGCTGGGAGTACCAAAATAAAATAAAAAAAACACCTTATGAAAAAGGACAAACTTTGAAGTAACTGCAAACTACAGGTCATTACAGTACATTAGTTGACATTTTAGTGAGCTATTTGTCATTGTCATATTGTTAATATGACTTGTGACCGATCTCCTCTTTGTGGTGTAGGTTTTTTGTGTTTGGCTTGTTGTCATTATTTTTAGTTTATTTATTTATTTTGGACTGATGCACCTACAATTGGGCAGAGGTGATTTGGCCTCTCTCAGCTCTGTTAATTGTCTCACGTCGTTTTGAAAACTTGCATATCAAAGAGCTGAGTGTCGGACCTCTTTTATACAGGTCTGACACTCAGTTGACAAAAGCTACTAATTGGCATTCAAACTAACGTAAGTCAACATGTGTAGCAATGCTTGTATTTGTAATTAGGTTACTTACACTTAAAGTGTGATTAGGGTACTTGGTGGCAGTGGGGAAAAAAGCTGTGAACACAACATTGACATGTTGTCACCTTGTTTGTTAGCAAACAGTTGCCTATTTACATATCCAGCTGACAGATGGCAACATTATCATTCAGTTGGAGCCATCTGAATGTAAGTTCAATATTCACTCTCCTTTTAGCTCTGTTTTGGTCTAGAAATATCTGGCTCTTTAGCTGCTAAATGCTCCACCATGTTCACCAGCTAGGCCTTTACTTTGTCTGTCTGCAGTTTGGTGCTGGGCAGGTAGCGCACATTGGGTTTTTAGAGCTATTTTGCCAAAAACATTGCTGATGAGAGTGGCTAGAGCGTGTTTATATTATTTTGTCCACCCACTGCGTTTTCTCTTTCCTCACTTCAACAGTTGGAAAAAGGAAACTGATCACACACACACAGCTCATGTCCAGCAGCTCAGTTCTTTTTTTTACGGAGAACATGTATGAACATGAAACCTCTGAGCTCACCTGTTTTTGAGGTTTCAAACTCAAACCCTCCATTACTTCAGAAAGCAATATAGAGAGGCTTTCTTTCAGACCTGCTTAAAATACTCTGGAGTGCTGCAGTCTGCCTCTTTTTGTTGGAAATATTGAGTCTTATTTCTATAGCGTGATTATTTTTTTTATGTCAGACCATGTGCATTGATAAATCATGATTATGTCCATGTAAAATATTTGGTTGAATGAAGAGGAAGCATTAGAGTGTCTGCTACTTGCTGTTCTGATAATGGGCACATAAAATAAGCTTTCTTTGTAGCCTATTTTACTAATATATTCTTCCAGTATATTAGATTTTTCTGCTCAGGGAGGATGCGGATGAGAGAAAAACAGATGGCTGGAGGACTGTCTGTACAAAATAAAGTCAGACGAAGCAGTCGGACTCAGCCAGAACCTCACTGTCTGCAACACTGGTGCTTGATGGAAACAGAGTTTTAAAGGGCATGGAGTGGCCTCTGTTCGACGAGATGCAAGGCTAATTGTGACACACATTTTGGCATCATAACGTAGCAGCTCAAGGTGAATGAAACCAATATGATATAGAAATCACATTTTTAACATTTTCTTGACAAATAATGAGCTCTGTCTTGTTTTTTTTAAAGTCAATTAAGTCAGTGGACATAATTCCACCGCTTGTATCAAGATCTCCTCCATTAGCCTAGATTCAATAAAAATAGGCAGGTACAAAGAAAAACAACAGAAAAAGAGAGCAAGGAAACCTTAAGTGCTGATTCATAACCGAGACGCTGCTCCGTTGGCCTTCAGTTGCAAAGAACGTGTCAGGAAGCTAGGAAGATTAAACAAACCCATTGTGGGTTTAAGTGCATCTGAGATGAGTGTTGACATTCAATATTATATTATTATTATTATATATTATGTTATATCAACACCTGCCGAAGAAGCCACATTCTCCGCACATTTTCAGAGCTTGACGGTGCTTCTACCTCACAATAAAGGTCTTCTCCTCTGCAGGTAGTGCTGATTTAAATGATCGGCTCTCCTGATCGTTTTATTGCCAATTTATCAACACCAACCTCTGATGGATAATCATCACTTACTCAGCACTGGCCAGATTTCATAGCATGCACACAGGACTTATTGCTCAGATGTGTTCAACATACAGTCAGTGTTATGAACACAATAAATGCAAAGGCGTAATTTCCCATGGGGATGGGGGGGGTATGTCCACCTCACTTTCCAAAATCCTATTTTTCTCCTCCTCATTTTTATAGCTTCAGGTTGATTTTCAATTCTCTCTGAACGTTATTCTCTTACTGTCCAGCCACCATAATCCAGATGAGAGAAGATTAAATAAAAATGCTGACACACTTATCTGAGTCGCCTTCAATTATTAGTGTGCGCTCAAAGCAACGAGCTTAATGAGCAGCAGCAAGTTGTGCAGTGAGTACTTGGTGGACTTTGTTTTGCCCTACCTTATTGGTGGAGGTTGTTGGGGCTATATGAAGCCTCAAATGAATACCTACAGACACTACTGAGGGCTGAAAAGACATTTTGCGAACTAAGTTTTTCAGGTTAAAAAATAGTTTAATCTATATTTTAATTTACAGTAAATATTGTCCTAAAAAGACACTAGAACTAAACATCAGTCAAAAATATTAAAGCACAGTTCATAGTAAAGATGCAAATACAGCAATTATCTATCAGAAAGTGTCAGGTATCTATAAAGTAAAAATATTTCAAGTTGGGTTACAATAGCATACATGGCATTTCTAGTTTTTGTTAAACTGCTATTGTTGTTGTGTTCCCCCTACTTCTAAAGCCAAACCACCTTCCTTGAATAAATGAGAGAATGTGTTTTAACACACGGGATGATTTAATTTGTGACTATTGGAACAGCAAAGGCTCCTTGATCGAGTGCAAACTTACCTTGAGAATAAATTCAAAACTTCAAATGAATTTGCACAGCAGCACTTTAGAGTGAGACTAATCAATTATTGACTAATTGTTTCAGCTCTAAAATCAGCTTTTCCATTAGTAAGCTGGTATGGAAAGTGGCCACTGATCTTACCTTTCAAATCTCACTATTCAGCTTTTGCTTTCTTATCATAACTTCCATGTCTCCAGTTCTCTGTGTGTCTGAAATCTGCAAAACTCAGTGAAAGAGGATCACAGTGAAAGGTGAGGTCTTTTTGAGGCCAGTGATTGTATTGCATGGTTGTAAATTGTTGGCCTTGTTGCATGTCTCATTCTCAAGCTTCAAACCTGCATTTATGAACCTAAACTCATCTCCTCTATTTCGAGGATAATCTAACTAAACTCACCCACACAGCCACCCACAGACGGTGAGGTGCACCCAGGCTCGGATTATAGACATGCAGACACTAACAACGTGAAGAGAAAAACACAAAGAGTGAAAAGCATTGCTCAGATAATCATGCCAAATAACAGGCTGATATATGAATATACCACTGTAGCAGGCCTGAGCATATGCAGTGAAAAAAGTAATTAAATGAGTCCATTGCATACTTTAATACAGCATAACATTGTTTGCCTGAATGACATGAATTCATTTTGGGGAGATTCAAAATCCTCCTCATATCATAGATTTTCAGTTCATTTTGAATGCAGAGCACAGCCGGCCGGCTTTCTAATGTTAAGTGCCCGAAGCCTTGAATAATTAGTTTAAGAGAGTGCCTTTGCTCTTTTAAGAGTGCCTTCACAGTTTTTCTTTTTGGGGGGAGGGAGGCTCTTCCTTAATGTTCCTTAAGAGATTTAGCGATTTGGTGACATGGAAATAAGTCTCAGTTTTATCAAGCTGCTGTCTGTCTGTCTCTGTCTGTGGGGGGGTCAAACAGTCTGAGTCTCTATGGAGCACGAGTCCTCTAGGACTACTTTATGGCTACTTTAGTTTATTTCTCCATTTTAAGACGAGGAAATATGACTGAACAAAATAAAGTCGGGATGTTCACTTTAGTCTTTGACAAGAGAAGTGGTTGTGGGAGGACCTAGTGTCCTTTGTGCTATAGAGGTAACAACTCTGCACTTGGTTTCTTTCTCATGATCACATCAGTAGTGTTACTGATGCTCTAGTGGCCGTAGTAATTATGACCCTTGTCAAGGCCCCATAATCTTAACCTTAACGAAGTAGTAATGTGACCCCTAACCCTATCCTTTATTTAGTTATTTAATTAATTTATTATTTATATATATTTATTCAACAGTGATTTGTGATGATTTCGGAAGGCACAGACAAAAGATGCCGCCCTGCAGATCGAGGCACCAGATCAGAAAACCCTTCTATGTCCTAGACCATCCTAGAAGAAT
Organism: Macquaria ambigua; assembly: GCA_008360985.2. NCBI lineage: Eukaryota > Metazoa > Chordata > Actinopteri > Centrarchiformes > Percichthyidae > Macquaria > Macquaria ambigua. The sequence goes on along the minus strand of VMKM01000264.1, from coordinate 178,444 downwards.
CCCTGTCTGCGAGGCCCATTGTCAAGTGTTTTATGCAGTGATGAGGAACAAGATTTTATTCGGGGGTGTTTCATTAGAGCATTGTTTAAAATGTGGACACAGTGAAGGAATGACCAGTTCTTTTTTCTCTATATAGTCTGAAGGACTTTCTCAGCATATGTGGCGAGTCTTCAAAATGTAAATGCTTAAAAACCAAAGAAAGCATGTCGGTTAGGGCTGCAACTAATGATTTCCATTATTGATTAATCTGACAACTATTTATTTTCAATTATTTGATTTATTATTTAGTCTATAAAATGTCAGGAAGTTGTGAAGAATTCCCTCTCACAAGTTCCCAGAGCCTGAGGTGACTTTTTCAAATTGTCAGCCCAAAGCCCAGAAGTATTCAGTTTACTGTGTTAGAAAACGGTGAAAAGCGGCAAATCCTCACATTTGAGTAGCTGGAACCAATAAATGTCAGAGCTTCTTACCTGATAAGTGACTTCAGCGACTGTCTGTCTTGACTGTCAACTGACTAATTGATTAAATGACTAATTGTTCTAGCAATGGAGGAATCATTTATCGCCACTTTCTATCATTAAAATTGGCCTTGATCGTTTTTTTACTGGTCAGCATGCATTACACGAAAAGAGCAATTTGAAGCAATTTTGAAATATTGAAATATGTGAAATTGATACATTTCAGTAAAATAAACGGCACATTATGAATGTATTGTTTTGATTTATCTAACATTTTGAAGGAAAACAGTGAACATTACCAGATGAATGTGAGAGGAAAAAACTCCATGTATCGATTTTTCTCAATATACTATATGTCACCCTTCACAGGGGGATGTCAGCAGCATGCTTTACTGACTGCATCGCTGACAAAGATTAGGTGTGACTGTCAAAGGTATAGAGTGTATGTTTTTTGTCATATCTGTTGGCACCTTAAAAAAAAATGTTCAACTTGATCCCCCCTTTATGAGAAGTTGCTTTAAAACTGCACACACTGTAGGATTGATCCATCAGCTTAACACAAAGAAACATTCCCTTTTCACAAGAGCCCTTTTGCTTTTTCTTGAGGGACAGGTGAGGATGCAGTGTATGTGCATGCAGGGTCAGAGACAAAGCCCCCAGATGTGGAGACAGTAAATGTTGCCATTCATGCGATAAGGTGGAAACACATCCAGCTTGGTCCCTGAGTGTTTAACTCGTCAAAAATGATATCTCTACCCATGGTCAGTGTTTGGCATATGTTCTGTTCTTGAATGACATCTTTCTCATTTACTGTTGCATTTGGCTTCTTGATATTTACCTTTTGATTTCACAGCAGAAATATTTGACATCCACTCAACTGGATGCAACATGATGATGAGCAGTAAACAGGACAAGAAAAGACAGCAATAAAGAAGAAACAATTTCCAATCCACTTGAAAAGAGAGCCAGCCGGATGAAAACAAAACAAACATCTAACGTGAATGGAACATTACAAGCAAAGACAGAATTTGAAGATTATATTGCTGCTGCATTTCAAATGTCCTTGGATGCACCTTGGCAGGGGCATACCACATGGAGCCACATACTTTATGTTATGTCTGTGAGGAAATTCATGTTGAATTTTATGAGTTTCGTCCATGTTATGCCCCTTTTTAATGTTGTTTATCAGAGATGAACTAGCCCTGGATTCTTTTCATCCACATTTCACTGAAAAGATGAATCCGACCTTGAAACTTTGGATAAAGCAGGACATGTCTTCAAACACTTTACTTTTTATGCACGTTATGTCTTTTTTGGACGTTCCCCCTCTGTCTTTCTCTCTTTGTCTGCCCCAGCTCGGTTGGAGGGATCTGGAGGAGATTCATGTCCCAGGGAGAGTATTTGTCAGTAACAGATCAGCCGGTGCTGCGGTGGTGGCAGGTATCTCCATCACCTCCGCGGTGCTTTTCCTCCCCTACATGGATCAACTCCCTGTGTCTGGCTAAGTGGGGTCTGGAAATACATCTGCTGCCTGAGAGACCCTCTAACAACTGGGGACTCGGTGCAGATCCATACTTAAAGCTCTGCGGAGGCTTAGCCCATAGCTCAGATTGAGTGTAGGTGCTTTATCTCTTGCTTCGAGGCTCACAGAGGAGCATCTGACCAAAAAGGCAGAATACTCAAAAGAAAGGCTCTGAAATTGGAGACCTTTATGTGTCGCACACAGAAAATGTGTGATATACACCCTCCCTCCCTGTCTGCTGAGCTCTAGATGTCATTGCACAATCCTCTTCTGTCTCAGAACACATAATAGACTTGTCCAATATTCAGAGACAAAGTCGTGTCAGCCCCGGCACACACTAACACACTCCGACACCGACTCTATAGCTCTCCCATATTCTCCTGAGTGAATCCAGGAAACAAGGTGTTGCGTGATGGACAGACACAATCACAGAGTGTTTTCTTGCCAGTACACATCTGTCAAGCGCCTTTCCATTTTTCAGATGCATCAGTATACAGTTTGACAGGAGACGTGATACAGATTCTCAGGATATTGGTTGAAGAATAGCTTTGCTGGGAAAGCATATTATCTTTTGGTCTTATTCACAAAGTGTTGATGCTTTGAATGCACGTCCCCTGAAGGTATTTGAAGAACAAAATATTTGATGGAACCCTATTATTTTAAGGTCATGTATATAGCCAACTACTTTTCTTCTGGGTTGCAGTACCTGAATCACATTTGACATTTACTTATAAATCAACGTCTGCACTATAAACGTCTATATCTAATGAGTTGCAGACATGTAGGAGGAGATAAAAACAGATGGGTGAAAATCAAAAGGTTCTGGAGATCAAAAGGTTTCCACACAGAGGGCTCCTGAAAAGAGACGGGGTTAAGATTCATCAAAGCTACCCTCATTACCTGGCAGGTGCAAACATTTAGCTCCTAACTGAAACCCTCTAATGTGGAGAATCGGACTGAGATCTACCAGGGCCAAACAGATCAATGTGAGCCATTCCAAACATGCTAAACGGGGCTTTGGCTGTAATGAAACTCTGCCTCCCTCGAGGCCAACACATAACCCAGCGAGATAGAGGGGGAGCAAATGACTCCCTGCATGAGCCAGCAAAGAAAATAACTTTCACTTCAATGGCTTAAATAAGTGACACAGAGATTCTGAGAGTTCATACATCCTTGAACAAAGACTATGAAAATATTTCTTCAGGCATGCAGAAAGTGAAACTGTCTTTTAAAAAAGGAGAGAGACCTTGCCTGGCTCTCGTCCACTGAGCCTCCTAAATTCCTAACAGTTGGATAATATTGTGGCAGTGAACCTAGAATTAGGGCTATAAAAGCTTTTACAATGCTTAGAAAATGATGGCAGAGAAATACATTCATTGAGTTAAATATCCCATAACAAAATCAATGAATAGCTTACTTAGCTGTTTTTTTGTGAATACTGTGAATTGCATGTTTTGAAGCTGTTCAGGCCAGACAGACAGCGACATTGGTATGAAGAGTTTTCGGAGGCTAGGTTTCAATTGAGAGCAACAAAATACGAATAACAACAACACCCAGGCCACCACTGTGGTCCAAGGCAAGAGACGGCAGCATATTTTTCCTGTTTTGTACTCCAGTGGAAGAATTATTTCTCATGGATTAGTTTTAGAAAATGTTACATCACATTCAGATATGAATTATTCTGAACTCAGAAAAGCTTGTGGCTTGAAGGTCAAACTATAGAGGACAGCTGGATGTGTCAGACAGACGTCACAAACACCACGGTAAATGTAGTCACTTGTCAGCTGAATGCATATCTTCTATAACAGTCCATGAATATCAGAGTATTGGCATATTCCCAGCTTTTCAATGAATACCAAATTTAGAATTCAACTCAGGGTACAAAAAGCTCAAATTGGTTCCAGGGGAAATAGCTGTAATTTCAAATATTCAGTTGGTCTGTTTCACCCTAGATAGCCTATTTAGGGTTTGAGGCAGACTTTCTCAGTTGTCACATTGGCCTTGGCCTACCACATTTTTGTCAATTACCCAGCAATGGTCTAGGACACATTGGAAAGGTTGAGGTGGGGCCTTTTTGGCTAAAGCAGGATCCACTGATGTAGACTGACGCTTGGCGTAAAGTGCCCTCACAGAAATGGCACAGAGGTAGAAAAGTGTCAATTCCATCAGGCAGCGGAGGAAATCCCTATCAAGTCCGTTTAAGAGATCGCAACATCTTCCTCGTCTGCATGTCGAGTGACAGAGGAGTCACTCAGCCATAGTGACTCGTTGATATGCCCTCCACCGTACGGGTCAAGATGACTCAGCACCTGTGTCTCTTGCTTCCTTTTCTCTGTCTCTCTGTCTGTTTGTCATTCCCTCTTTTTCACACTGTGAAGTGATGTGGACTGCAAACCTCGCAGTGCAGTCACATTTATGAGTGAGTTTGGCGGCAGTAGAAGAGAGATCTGTGGTTTGTAGTAAAATATCTCCAGAACTATTGGATGGATTGCCATGAAATCTGGTATGCATATTCATGTCCTCCACAGGATTGTTTGTAAGCACTTTTGTTATCTCTTATCTAACGCCGTCATCAAGTAAAAAAAATGCAAAACTAGTGGCATTGGCATTCCTATCATTTTCAACTATAGTTTGTGTTTACTGCTAATTTGCAAATGTTAGCATGCTAACACAAAAAACTAAGATGTGTCAGCATTCAGCTCAATGCACCACTGTGCCTAAGTACAGTTTCACAGAACCGCTAGCGTGGCTGTAGACTCTTAAGTCTTGTTTGCTAGTAACCAGGTTTTGCAAAATAGTCATCAACTAGTTGTTTTTTCATGATGTAAGAAAAAACAACTTTGACTTTTGGTTTTAGTCAACAACTCCCTGAAATCCCTTGTGTACATATGTCTTTATGTATGTGTGATCGCGCTTGTGTATACATGAGTGGGCTGGAGTTGTTTCTAGTTTTCTGTTTCTGTTTTATTAAAGCCTGTGCATGTAGACTGTTTAGCTCTGTATATCATTTTCTAATTAAAAATGAAACCGTTGCAGTGCAAATTAATGTTTGTGTTGCTCTTACATGCATCACTGGATATGATTTAGTAGCAGTATGTGTAGAATTGACTTATTTCGCAAAGATAAAGCTTCAACCAAAATAGAAAGAGGACATAAACAAACAAAGCAAATACACAGACAAGTCCAGATGCTCTACAGCCCCACGGCACCTGTCCAACATCTAATATTGCTGTGTACATACTGTGAACATACTGAATAAGGATAGATTCACCCTTCAGTACTGAATCACCTACAAAACTTAGTTTTCTAAGACTACTAACTCTTTCCAACTAGTTTGACCCTAGTTTGTAAATATATAAATAGTTTGTTCTCTATTTAATGACCACAGAATTAGTCAGTTTTGATATGGCTTTCATAATAGATAAGACCAATTCTATTGTATTCTGTTCAGAGAAAATCTTGTTGTTATTGTATATATTAACATTAGCTGCAACTTCTCATTATAATTCATTATAATTTGTAGAGTTGTAATGAGTAGCTGATTAATCGCTTAGTAAATTGACAGAAAGTTGATCTGCAACAATTTTACCGATCATTGTTTAATTGTCTCATTAGTAAAATGAATGGCTGACGGCTGATCAAACAAAACAACATTTAAAGACGTCACCTTCGGCTCTGGGAACCTATGATGGACATTTTTCACTGCTTTCTGCCATTTTATAGACTAAAAATTGATTGATGTAATTGACAACTAATCGATGATTAACCAATTATTTAGTGGCAGGCAGCTTTAGCAACTTTGTCAACATTAATTGGCTACTTTCCATTTTATAGTTTACACCAAAAAAAGTTGGCAGCAGTACTACTTGTAGCTTCTTTTAACAGCATCAAAGTCAAAAGCCTTCGTCTTTGTCTTCAATTACTTACCGTCTTTGTCACATTGTCTCTTCATTACACGTTGGATGAATTCATTGGTTGTCCACTTTCCCCTCACTCTGCCAGTCTTCCTCCCCCTGGCTCTGACTGTAACTCCTTCTCAGGAGCGGCTGTGTGAAGTCGCTGCAGCCGGTGTAACAGCAGTTGGCAGCAGAAAAAGGTTACCTGTCGACTGCAGCTTTTTAACACAGCTTGTCCTCAAGAGTGTGTTTGCCTGTTTGTGTCTGTACAGTGGGTGCGAGTGTGAGAGAGGAACAGGAGAGCAGTGAACTGATGCAGGGAGACGAGGCGAAGTTTTCTCCCTGAAACATTTATCAGCACAGGTCTGGGAACAACATCTCCCTAACTTTTACACTCATCCTCTCCCACAAAGGGCAACGGGGAAAGGTAGTGGCCGCATGTGCATTAAATGATGTCTTCCGATCCAGCAACTCTTCGCTCTGTCGTCTTGAAGTTCTTTTTAATTATTTGTCTCAACAGAGAAAGTGCAACTAACGGGGAAGGGAAGGGACACTCAAATGTACAGTCAAAAGAATGTATCAGCTCAACTAAATTTTTGTAGCTCAACAGTAATGTGAGCAAATAATGCACTTCATTTGATGTAAAAGGTTCTGATTGGTCTGGCTCTGCACAAACCATTTTCTCTCACCTCTACAGAGTGTCTGTCTCCAAAAACTTAAGACAAGGAGTTCCCCTGAAGTAGCAGTTCACAGAGCAGCATTTATTTTCCAATAACAGCACTGAATGAACCAAAATATACTGTATATCCTTAATATATATACTTGTATACTAAATTTCTGGTAAATGCCTCAGCTACCTGCAGTCTGCATCCAAATACAGACATGAATACAGATATTTATTTAAGTTTCAGATTTAGGTATGCAACTAACAATTGTTTTTATTTTTGATTAATCTGAAGATTAGTTTCTCGATTAATCCTTTTGGTCTATAGCACATCAGAAAACAGTAAAAAAAAGATGACCATCTCAAATTCCTAGACCCCAATGTTACGTCATCCAATGTCTTTCAAAACCCAAAGATATTCAGTTTACTATCATGTAAGACAAGGACATTTGAGGAGCTGGAACCAGAGAATGTTTAGCATTTTTGCTTGAGAAATTAGTTGAACGATTAACTGATCAACAAAATAGTTGCAGATTAATTTCCCAGAGTCCAAGGTGATGTCTTCAATTGTCTTGTTTTGTCCGAGCAACAGTCCAAAACCAAAAAATATTCAGGTTACAATTGTAGAAGACTAAGGAAACCATCAGTCACATTGGCGAGGCGGAGATCAGAGAAGATTTTGTCTATAAAATGCAGGCAAATACTGAAGAATGTCTATTAAACTTTCTCAGAGCCCAGACTTGACACATTGAGATTGCTTGTTTTGTCCAACTAACAAACCCCAAAGATATTCAGTATGCCATCATAAGGCAATGAAAAGCAGCAAATCCTCACATTTGAGAAGTTAGAATGAGGAAATGTTTGGCATTTTTGCTTGAAAAGTGACTCACTCAAAGGATAAATTGTTTGTCAAAATAGTTGCAGATTCATTTTCTTTTTACAATTCATGCTGCAGTCTAACACCAACAGTGAGAGGAACCCAAAAGGTGCTGCTCCACTTATAAATGCATTCATTCATTAAATAGCCTAATTGTCTTTCCCTGAAAAAGACAAAAATGTAAAAAAAACATCAATAAGTTTAATTTGAGAAACTGGCTTTTGCTTTGTCACCTTTCAAACATCAGTCAGAAAACACTTTCTGTAATATTCCACAACCTTTAAAAAAGATTAACTATTCATCAAATATTCATGAAATGCAGACAGACCATAATTGCAGTTGTTTACCCAGTCATCTTTTTATGTAGATATGTTGGCGTTGACTTCATTTTAAAGCATTTTATTACACTTAATACACACAAAAATTGCAATTAAATGCAATATCTATATGCAGAATAATAAAATATAACAATAATGAACTACCAAAGGGATATAGATAAGAAATACAGTACATAAATGTGGTACACGCTGCAGTTCATGTTAACAAATGTGAGTAAATCAGATGCATGCAGCTGTGTCATAAGAAAGTGTGGTTCAAAAAGAGAGTGTAACTTGTAAAGCTGCTGACCAATTAATGTGAAATGTAAAACGAACTGGGTCTCATAATATATAGGAAGTTATTTATTAATTAATCAGCAGCAAGGAATCACTAGCGTACAATAATTGGAGCAGCTCAGTACAACCTGCACACACACGCACATACACTTACGCTCTCTGGCCTGTGCGAGTGCAGGTCCAGCCCGGCTGCCCTCTCGTCGTTCCCTCAGCCTCTGCGACTGTGCCATTGCTGTTTAATGAAATAGTAAACTTCAAATGACAGCCTCCTGCTTTAATTACCACTCTGTGAAAGTCAGCTAATTCCAATTTTTATGGCTCTCGACGATAATTTAATGCTTTGCCAGTTAACACTGCTTGCCTTGTGTTTTTCCTTTTGTTCTAATGAGTGAAGTATGCGTGGGGGGGTGGGTTGGGGGCGGCTAGTGAGCCATAAGCCACTTTGCCCCAGCTCAGCCACACCCGCAGGGACTGCAAACACGGCTGTTGTTGGCCACCCGAACTTAAGCAGAGGGACAGATGTGAAGCAGAGCACTAGTGAGCAATAATTCTAACATAATGATCTGTGAAGAGAGGGAGGACAATAAGAGATCGAGACGGAGAGGGGTATTGTCAGGGGACGCAGAAAGCAACAGCTTCACAATCCACTTCAAAGGAATAATTTTGGAGTCACTATAACACAGAACACAGCTCCCTGACAAATTATTGATACCCAGAACAGACAGTTTTGCTGCAGACCTTTGAAATAATGTGCTGTTGTTGCAACATCGCTCAACCAAGGGAATTTAACTTGGGGCTAGGCATCTAATACTGGCTCAGATAATGTGCCTTGCAACAGTACAGGGTAATTATAACCAAACTATTGCTTTTAAATTACCAGTGAGGTAATGAGATGGTTGTAGGGAACAGTACTTTGGCTGTCAAAGTGATTCTCAGAATGCCAAGTGAAGTGTGTGGGACATGCACATTTCTAGCTTCATCAGCGGGGAGCTTCACACATTGTGATCTCCAAATGGTTGTAAGAGATAACGCAACAAGAGTTAGCTTTTGTAGACTTTAAATCCCAGAAGTCATTTATTCTGGAGTCTGTGAAGACAAGGGTAGCAAAAGATCTCTGTTGCTGATTTTTCTCTTTTTGGCAGATAGTCCCTGTTGCAAGGAAGACTGTTGTATCTCAGTTATAAATTCTTAATTCATCATATCCTGTGTCCAGAACAGATTTGTTACCCAATGCTCAAGGCAAATAGGGTTAATACACAGTTTCTTAATTGACTGTTTGCTAAATCCCTCCCCCGACCAGTGATTTTCCAGTAGTAGTTAGTAAAGCGTTTGGAGGGTGGTGTCTTATTTTTTTTAAAACTTAAGAGCACAAGAGTGGATGGATTAAGCGGTCTGTTTATCTGCTCTAACATAAACTACAGACGTTAGCATATCTGGCTAACTAGCTTACTATAGTAGCAACCGATCGTTACTCCCGAGACCAAGGAACACACTCTTAACTAACTACGTTTTTAAAAAAAAGCCCTTTTCATAACTAGCACACTACACCACTGTGTAGTATGTCCTCACTGTGTTGAAGCCGGTCCTGGATGCTATCAGAGTTTAGGCTAACGTTAGCAGATCTGTCCTGCTTGTAAGTGAAGTCATACTGTTTTAAAATACAAACGAGTTTGTAGGTAAGCAGGCATACGGGGTTATGTTAGAGTGAAATAACAGATGTTATGTTTTTACTTATCATACTTGTAGCTATTAAGTGCATATGTTGGACCCCTTTTACAAGATATGTTTCAAAAGAAGTCAGCCGGAAACATTAAAAAGCCAGCAGGAGACAGTGTTTTCAACCGACTCATGGAGCTAATGTTAGCTTTATTAGCTACAGCTGATAAAATCTGCCTAGAGACAGTGGTCAATTTCAACGGTTGCCTGCTAGAAATGAGAAATCTGCTTTTGTCTACTTCTGTCTGAAATCAAGGACCCATTGATGCAAGAATGACCAAGAATTTTGAGTGATAAATCTGTAACAGTTGTCATTGTTAAGTGCATAATGTGCGAGAATGGAAGCTTGATAGCAACAGTAACTAAGGGGGGTGGGGCTTAGTGAATGGAAAATTATAACCTCTTTTGACCAGGATAACTGTTCCAGGAACCCAGAAAATAGTGAAAAGTGCTTGTTCTAATATCCCACAGCCAACTAAGTGATTTATTCAAATTGCCTGTTTTATTTGACCAGCAATTTTCATTTGACCAACAATCCTCAATTAACAATCAGCCCTAAACTTTAGTTTTTAGTCTTTTTTCATTGGCCCAAAAACATGAATTAAAGTTTGCAGTCCTGAACTTTACTGACTGTTAAACCCAAGCCTCAGCACTGCAATATATGTGCAGCAATCAATTTACCCGACTGCAGGCAAGCACGTTGTCACAAATAATTATTAGCACTTAGGATGGTAATTTCTGTTCATATTCTCCACATTTAAATGACAGCTATGTGTCTGACTTTCTGACTAGTCTAGATTTTCTTGTCGAGCAGTTGAGGCACTTAGGATTAGGTACTCTTCAGTACTGTGCAGTAATTCCTTGAACCGAACGTCTTTGTGTTTTCACTGCAGCTGGAGGATCAAGGAAACATGATGCTGCTGTAAGTGGGGAGAAACTGGCAGAATCTCTGACACATAGCTGTTTTCATTTCTGATAATGCAGCTAAGTCTCTGTATCTTGTGCTCCCACAGAAATCTGACAGGTGGCTGGTGAGGTGAAACAAAGCGGGGGCCATACTGAGGACAGGGACATACTGTGTCTCTGTTGCATTTTGTATGCTCTGTGAAAGGCAGGAGGAGCTCTTTGAGAACTTCTAGTTTTTTGCCACTTGTTGGCAAAAAAGACTATCAGTCCTCTTGGTTAGCCAACTCACAGTGTTTCTTTGACCTGAAGGAAGCGGGTATCCATGTTGATGGTGTTAGACCATCTGGTTGGGCAGTCACTGAGGAGAAACCACATACTTCCCGCAGCTTCTCTGTAAATTTGGAGGAGTTTCTAAGCAACAATAGTTGTTCTTTGTTCAGCAGTCTCTTTACATTGGCCTCCTTCTGGTTGAGGCTCACAACTGGCTTTAGCTCAAGTTCACCCTATAGCCTATTTGTTTCCGTAATGTATGTGAAAGTAAAGCCAAATGTCAGACGGCTTTTGGCCATGGAGCCTGGCATCGTTTCATTACAAACCGGAGGATTCATTATGTGAGCTGATTGAGTTTTTGGCACAAGTGAATTTCACACGATGATACAGTTAATCCATCATAGTGTGCAAATGTCTGTCAATCACTGGGGGAGGAATATTTGGCCAATGAATGGGTCGCAATTTGGCAACTGGAACTGCTAGTAGCCTACATTAATATAATTAGATTGTGGTGATATTGGGAAAAACATAATTTAGTCACTTCTGCTTTTGTCACATTGTCATTAGCCATTACTGAGATTGAATTTAGGTTTAGTCTTTAGTTTTGTTTTAGTCCATTTTGGTTATTGTCATTTGCTTGAAAAAAGGGGTGTTTGATATTTACTAGTAAATTTACTATTTACTAGTCAAGTCAATTGTATTAACATATTCCAAAATCACAAAAAACAAAATTAATATGGACAAACAGGGGACAATATTACTAAACACAAACATACTGTATATGAAAAATGTTGATCAGAGAAGATGTTAAGCAACTTCCAGGTGATGCCAGCACTGTTAGGACTTGGATTACAAATCCACAAATGTAGCATGAAGACCTAGAAAGCGGACAGACTGCACATACGTGCAAACAGGAGGCAAGAATCAAGGATGCAGTTCTCACAGAAGGAGAAGAGACAAGAGATGCTATTAGAGGACGAAGCAGTTGATTGCAGACAACACATGGTGTGAGAACAGGGGCAATCACTGGCTACAAGAGGACAAGGACTAAATGAACACTGGTGAGTGCACAGAGCCATGGTTTCAAAGAATGGTTAGATCAGTTGAATTGGAAAGGACCTAAGTCAGCGGAAAACAGCAAACTGTAAGGCAAGAAGATCCACTGACTTCAAGTGAACAAACTTGTGTTGAAAGGACTTTGAAAATACCTTGGCTTACGTGAGAAAATTGGTTGTTTGAAAGCAATTTGTCCAAAGATCTCTGTTGCCATGGTGCCAAAAGCAACAGACAACACTGCAACTTAATAACAGCTGCTCATTCACTGTTTATGGAATCACGCTTATAGACGGAAAGTTTTGTGGTCCTCAGGTCACCAGAGTGTTCAGGCTGCTGAAACTGCTGTGCTGTATCTTCTACAGATGCAGAAAACGTGCTTTTTTTTCTTTCTATGGCTTATTGTTTGGATGAAGTTGAGTAATGAGTGTTAGAACAATTGTCAAGTAATTTAGGGCAAAACCTGAAAGATACTGCTGTTGTGCTCCTCTGCTCAATTTGTTTGACAGCGAAAGTGATTTCAATGCAATAAGAAACTGAACTGAAAAAGAGTCATTTCAAAATTGGCCATATTTGTGACTTATCTTGTATTGGAGTCTAGTCCAATTTTCATCTATGTGTTGGCACTGACATTATTTCCTAAGTGATTATTGTTACTCTCAAAATGCATTATAATACATAGATTTATACTATAGTCTTATACTATAGCTTACTATAGCCTTACCAGGACTACGGCTCATGACCTCAGTATTTCTAAAATCCTGGCTACCGCCCTGGTCACAGTGTCCCATGGGCTCCTTGTTTCATAATCAAAAGAGTGTGAAGGGAAAGAAAGAGTTGTATTAATGGTGATGGATTGATTCCCCCTGGGGCTGAGACAAAGTGCTTTAGATGTATGTTTGTCTATTTTGTATTTTCACCTGACTAGTCCCACTGATCTGCAGAAAAATATACTCAATAGCAACTATTTTTTTCCTGAAAATACAGTTGGTAGTGATAGAAAAAAAATATATATAATCCTTGTAATAAGCTATCAATACTTAGAGGCTTTAAATGGAAGTTATTTTGCTGCGTAAATTGCAGTATTATGGCCTCTTTACTTAATTTGCAGCAAAACCAGACAATGTTAAAGTTTGCAGATTAAAAGACTTTCATTTTCTTGAATTTTGCCTGCAGGTGTTTTTCGATTTTTACTTTCTCTCTCTTACTCTCACTATGCCATACCAATTTTTAAATAATATAAATACTACATTGGAGATGTACAGACATTGCAAATGAGATGTGAATTATACACTGGAGTAGTTATTAGTGTTGTGAGTGCAGCTTTTCTTCCACTATGTTCTTCCATTTAAACCTTGTCACTTTTTTTTCATGTTGTTTCTCCTAACAGCCCTTTTAAAGAATTTTCTTTTGGGTTTATATTGTATGAAACACTTTTGAAGATATAAAAGGTAGCAATTGTACATAAACAAGGTCATATTCTATCCCTGGACATGTTTTTAAAATTGAATCTTTGCAAGTAAATTCACATATTTGCTACTTAAATTACAACATCAGCACAGCATATTAACATTAGACTTATTTTATGCAGTTAAAGGCCCCGAAAACTTTTTTGTATCTCAGTCAGCTTCTTATTATATTTTTTGCTAAAGTTAGAACAGTTTTTTGGTTATGTAATATTTGAAATTTGTGTTTTTGTTGTTATTGATTTGAAGTGGGCGGGGGCTTAGTTGGAAGAAGGTGATGTCACGTACGTCAGAATCTGATGACAGTTAGTGGGTCGTTAGGTCAATCAAACACCCACGCAGTCGTGATGAAGCAGATTAGCTGAAGTTTTGAATGTTAAACTCTTAAATAATATGAATAAATAATACCCTACGATTGTTTGTTACTTATTCATGAATAGTCAGTGTTATAGAGAAATAAAAGATTTGAAGCCAAGTGTTCAAGGGGCTTTAAGGTAATAATAGAGAAGATGGAGCACCATGCTGTGATTAATTGATATAAACATTATTGCAGTTGTATTTGTTTTTGAGTCCTCTGGTTGTTTCCACATTAATAGAAAGCACTTAAGACATGTGTACCCTTCAGTCACAAATGTAGAGGTCAGTGAAATGTGCTCCTTACTGGGCTAAACAATTAAAATAAACAATTATGTGCAGCGGCAGTGAATACCATTAGAATGAGAATAAATTGACAGGATATAATGCAAAGTCAATTAATATCATTCACAGGCCAAAAGGGGTTAAACCACAGGCGCAGGCACACAGGAAGTCACGTTATCGAAAGGTCATCAGCTGACCTCTAATGATTTCTGGCACAGTCAGTATGCAGATGAACCTTTAAACACTGTCTCACACAAAATCTCACAGTCTAACAGTGAAAATTGTACACAGTTTACAGAATTTCTGCCAAGCATACCAATACAGTAACCGATTCCAATGATCTTACCGACGTTATGTTCAGAGAAAGAACATTTTTTGCATTCCTGCTCTGGAAATGGCATTTGCCTTGTCCTTGTCCAAACATTTCTGCTATACTCTTGCAAGCTGAACTCTGAATTGTGTTACAAGGCAGCAGTCACAGCGCCTGCTGCAAGTAACAATCAGTTTTACACTCTGCTATTCACATTCCAACCACATCACAATGGAAATCCACAGCTACAGACAACTTACTGTAGGGTTTTGTCATTGCAAGTGACATAGCGGTAAATTAAGACAATGGATTTTCTAAACATCATTGCGTTGTTTTCTGGTATGTTTAATTTCTTAATTGTCAGAGGTCATACTGGGGCTGATTGATGAATGTCTCAATCTGCTGTGCCAATGACTCCATGTATAATTAATATCAAAGGTCCATGCAAATAATGTCACGAAGGAGGCACCTTTACTGCTTTTTTACTTAAGGTGACAGTTGCTTCAACACATTCTTGCTTCCTTTTTGGATAAAACACATCGAAAGAGAGAGTGCAAAGTGATCCTTTTTCTTAGCTGAAATAATTTTCACGCTTGCAGTTAAGTGTTTGATTGATTTAGACATAGTCATTAGCGATAAAGCAGATCTTAACGCACCCATTTCAAAAGGATGTCAGAACAGGTGACAAATTAAAGTTCTCTTTTTCTCTAAAGGTTGATATCAAGCATTTAAATAATACTTGAAGCTGACATATCCAGTTCCACTTAGTTCAATCCAGGCACATACATCAATAAACAATTTTTCTTTTAAATTATTGGTGTATATCTGACAAGCAAAACGTAATTCCTCCCAGTGTTACATCATCAAAGACTCTGAATAACCACCGTCATGCAGTGCTCAGTAAAGCCCATCAGTTCTTTTCTTTCATCTGCCATCACTTACCACCTCTAGTCCCACTGTATGTCAGACGGTATACATTTGTTGTCTATAAGCACCTTCAAGCACGGAGCAAGGGCCATTTTGTTTTTTACAGCAGGAGAGACTATCCCACCGGAAGAACTGTGATGATCAGAAATCCTAAACATGTACAAAAAACAATCTTATCTTCCAACAGTGCTCTATGCAATCTAGCCCGTCTTTCTAAAGAGAATATAGTATGTGCTGATCTAATTGAATCTGCTGCAAATAAGAGGCATCCCCTCTGGGCACTCTCTGCCTGACACCTCTCTAAATGCGAATTGCTGCACGACTGCACAGATATTGCATATAAAACATTGGTTTAACACCACAGGTACTGCATATATTCTCGGATGATTGGGAATTGGGAGGCACGTCTGAGGTGGAGAGTGTAAGCTGTCAGCCTTGTCAGGCCGACCACATTCTTTAGTAATCTTCTGCCATGGCAGAAGATTGGCCAGTGCGGTGCAGTGCAGCTGAGTTTCACCTAAACAGCAGGCAGAGAAACCTGTGCATGTTTGCCAAGGGAAATTACTGTGTACCTGTGGACTCTTGACAATGGCACTGGCATCTACCCTGGCAGATCTTTCATCAGCCATCAGGGGCCATTAAAGCTTTTAGATGGGCAATTTTCAAATGCAATTTTGGCATTTAGTAAGAGTCTGCAGAATGTCAATCATCAGGTGTTACAGACACATGACTACCTCAAATTCTAGTAAATTCAAAGTATTTATCTCAGATGCAGAGAGGGCTTTATTTGATACAGATTTATATATTAGACAGCTCTTTATTTCTGATTTCCCCTGTTTTAAGTATATTTTATCTTATTTTAGTAAGAAGCCTCCCTTCTGTCTCATCTGTTTCATGTTTTTAATTTGCTGTTGTTGCAAACTCAAAATGTTTACCTATTGCCTTGATAAACTCAGTATAATGTACATTCCCACACAACTAATTCCATCAGTATAACAACTGCACTGATTAGTCGATTAGTGGATCGACAGAAAATGTATTGGCAACTATTTTTATAGTTGTCCTTTATTAGCCACCGGCCTTTATTTGTCTGCTGGCCACCTTTTTATACTGGCTTTTATTTGAGAATTTGCAGAACACATGTTGCAGCACTAATGTAGACCCCTGACGTAGTGGCTATTTTCCTGAGGGATAAGTTCCTCAATCAGTAAAAGGGCCTGTGAAAATTGCTGAGAAATTTTCCATATCTTTAACGCTGTAACAAAAGCAGTTCAGGATATTTGGTTTTGTGTTAAGGACTTCTGTGCACTGCTAATCAATAGAATGTATATGTTCGTTCAGCAGTATTGCTACTGGTTCATTATACAGACAAATGAGGCTCAGTTCCAGAGAAAACACTACCTATTAAGTGATAATGAGAAACTAGGGGGATGCATTATACCAGGATATCACCAACCGCTGCTGTCTTTTTCTCTCTCTTGCTCAGTCAGTTCTTGTGATTTATTTTTTATTTTTTTTGTTTCTGCCTCATCTCATAAGACTGTTTTGTCTAATTTGTTTTAGATCTGACTTCCTGCACTCATCATTTCACCATATTAAAAAAAGTTACCCACACCAACCTCCTTATTGATCAAACTCGAGGGAGATGCTTATACTTTCTGAAAAGCTCCTATTCTGTTATCTGTGCCTCCACATCTGTTTTGTCTTTTATCTTTCACTGAGAAGATACTCCTAAAAACCAGATACATGTATTTAAAAGCATTTTTGTTGATTCTATTATTTGCCAACAACTGCAGCAAGTATTTCGCAGTATCCATTTCAATTTTATAGGTAAGGTTCTGCTATATCAGAGACTTTTTTAAAATGTAGCTTGTACGTTGCAGGGATATACGTTGTCACCTTTTCTTTGTGTTTTTTTTTGTGTTTGTTATCTTAAAAGTTTAACGAGGCGTGTTGGATCGACCACACTGTACTCAGCACTGCTAGCAGCTGGTAGAGATACTGTGGTTATATTGTGAAGGAACAGAAACAGACAAACACAAATCAAAGCACTGAGCAACAAACAAACCAAGTGAAAAGGGGACCTTATTTGACGCTGCAATTAAAATGGTCTACACTGAAAAAAGACAATAATTACAAAACCATGTTAATGAAAATATTCACTAAAAAGATACTTAGCAACACAGATAAAAAAAAAAGAAAATGGGAAAGGAGACTGAGTGTTGCCATGGTGATGCTTGGCAGTCAATAGAGAGCCTTGTGTGTGCTTTTTTCCCCCTCCCTCCTTTTGAAAGCTGATTGAGTTGGCCGGTGGGTAGCGGAGAAGAATGCTACGGACATCGTATCCATTCCCCTGATTAGTCCTCACTGTGATCCATTTTTCATTCATTTTAATCATTAATGCTGCAGTTGCCATGCTCACCTGTGTCAGAGAGTGCTGTCATATAAGGGACAATTCTTTAAAGGCAAGGCAAGGCAAGGCAGCTTTATTTATATAGCACATTTCAAACACAGAGGCAATTCAAAGTGCTTTACATAGGCAAAGAAAAGCATTAGAATGGCATTCAAAACAATAAGAATAAAATTTTAAAATGAAATAAAATACAGTTATAGTGCAGTAATAAGTTGCCCCTAATGCAACAAAGGAAATAAAGGTCTTTTAGTGTGTTCCTGTGGAGAAACATCAACATAATATTGCATATTTCCATACAGGTCTAAATTAGTTCTGGCACCAGCTTTATTGCTGTGGCGGAGGTGACAGTGATGAGAGAAATTGTGAAAAAGTCCTCAACTACAAACTGTCATATGTAGAAAATAATTATTCAGATACAATATAAACGAAACCTGAAAAGGCTGAAACAATTGGTTGATTCATTGATCCACATAAATAGAGCTGAGATTAATCGATCAACAGAAAATTAATTATCAACAATTTTGATAATCAGTTAATGGTTTAAGTCATTTATCAAGCAAAAATGCCAAACATTTTCTTTTCCAAGTTTGACAAATGTGAGGATTTACAGATTTTCTCTGTTATAATATCATTGTAAAAGTAAATATTTTTGGGTTTTCGACTTTTTAAAGATATCAACTTAGCTGCTGGTAAATTCTCAAATATGAAGATTTGCTGCATTTTTCTCTATTTTCTGATGTCTAATAAACTAATTGAGCAATTGGATAATTGAAAAAATAATCAATAATGAAAATAATCGTTAGTTTCAGCCCTAACTACAGTTTAAAACAATTGCCCCATGGTGTCATGGAGTTATTGAGTTTGAGAGGATCACGCAGTGTCTGTAAAAATTACCTCTGAACACAGTGTGTCTTCATAACAATGAGCTGAAATCATTGGCCAGAAGAAGCAGAAGCCATTCGACATGATGTGTCTACCATATACATTACCTAATTAACATCTGACATGGTTCAGGGCAGAAGCTAATCCAAAGTTAAGGTAGTACTTTAAGTCATCATAGCCTATGTAAATAAAAACCTAATGATATGCCAGGGTGTATTTAATGGAATTTGAAATGGCAAATGTTATCACATTTAATATACATATTGGCTGTGAGTTGTATTTGTGCTGCCCCTTCATGATCATTTAACATCTACACACAGAAAATGCCTCTTGGCAATTGCTATACTGGCCAGGCTACCTCCAATATGAAAGAGACAAGAACAAAGAGTCATATCTTATGACTCCATATGACTTCAGACAACTAGTTACCCAATGTTCAAACATATTCAGAAGAAGGCTGTTCTGGTAAATGAGATTAGTGCTGTAGCTTCAAAGTAAATGTTGGTGTTGGGCTACTAGAATAATGTACAGGTGACGCTGGAAGTAAATGTGAACCAGCAGAGGAATGTGGGATGAGTTTGGCACCAACTCCATACACCTTACTCTACATGTTTTTGTTCTAATGAAATCCATCTGTTTACATAACAAAGAGTTAACCCAAAAAGACTATTTACTAATTACTGGTAATTAGGAAATTTTAGCATGCTAACTTGCTAAACTAAGACAGTAAACATGGTGAACATTCTTCCTGCTGAACATCAGCATGTTAGCACTGTCATTGTGAGCATGTTAGCATGCTGATGTTAGACTTCCTTCCTTCCTGGTTAAGAAGAGGCATGTCAATACTGGTCATAAAAGACCAGCACTATCCAACTCCCTCCTTCATATGTAAACTTTTTTCAGGCATCAGAGACAACAGGCTGAACGGGCATGTGGATCAGTATATAGACAAATCTCCTAAGGAAATAGAAAACAAATTCAGAGGCTCAAAGCACTAGCTACCTGTAGACACTGGGAGTGCACCTGGGAACAGCTTGGATTGACGGCAGGAAATCTCACGACTCTACACTGCGCAGGTTTATCCCCAACTGATTGGCACTATACGAGATTACCAAGACCTGTATACATTGTGAGACCTTGAAAATCCTCGTAATGGCCCAGAATTTGCAGTGTATATCATTACCTCCTTTTTACCGCTGTTGTTGTGGTAGTAGATATAATTTGGGGGTCATATGGTTGCTTGAAATAGAAAGTCTGAGGAAAGAATGATTTTTTTTCTTCATTTGCTACCAGTCAAACCACATAGGCCTAGTTCAGTAGGCCTACGTGTGAGGCTGATATGTAATACTGTATGCAGTTTTGATACATAGACCACGTATCTAAATGAGTATTCTCTTGTCTGAGAGGATAAACGCACCCCCACGATGTATTCATGGGGCTAAATGTTTCATTCAGGATGGTGGCCCCTGACCTCCTCTCTCAGGCGGGCGTACAGTCTTTGTGAACTTATGCAGCTCCTCACAGTACACAAATGATTCCACATCCAATTTGTGAGGGTGTACAGGAACATCTGCGGCGAGTATGAGTTGAACCCTTCCAGGTCCAGATGGGAAATAACACAATCAGTGGATGACAATGACAGGATAGGATCCTGTGAGACTTTAAGCCACATCTTGAGTAGAAAATTAGGTTATTATAGGCTACACTACATGGCCCAAAGTATGTGGACACATGAACATTACACCCATATGTGGTTGTTGAACATTTCATTCCAAATCTATGGGCATTAATATGCTGCTCAAACAGCCATCACTCTTCTGGGAAGGATTTCTACAGGATTTTTGGACGATAAGGCCCGGCTCACAGTTGGTGTCCCTTTTTATCCCAAAGGTGTTTGATGGAGTTGAAGTCAGGGCTCTGTGCCGGCTAGATGAAGTCTTCCACACCAAACTCAGAAAACCACTTTTTTTATGGACCTGGCTTTGTGGACAGGGGCATTATCATGTTGAAACAGGAAAGCGTCTTCCCCAAACTCTTGCCACAAAGCTTTCTCTTTTTGGAAGTGAGGGGCCTAGTCCAAAGCATGAGAAGGTGATGAGGTACGGGGGTGGTAACGCTCTATAATGCGGGGCAGGCACATCATAGCCAACTGAGATACAATGACAGATTCTTTGTGATCAGAGATTGCTTCTCCATCACATTACCTCCCTGTTCTCCTGAGGCGATGGATGTTTGGCAGTCAAAATCGTCAGCTGTGACATATGCTTTCCCTGCTTTGTGGCACACGCAGATCTTAAACAGCTGCTGCTCAAGATACCAATGCTGAAATAGTGTTGTTCTGGAGTTGTGATCTTTCATTGTATTCAGCCGAGACAGGGCTTAATTGTCTGTGTATCCTGTCAAAGTGATATCTCAAACATGCATGCCCAAGCTACAGGCTCCCTGGACTCACTGGTTGAGTATCTAATTTCTAGCGAAGGCGTGGAATTGTCTCAAGCCAGCTCTCCTTGAAACAGAGCTTCAACAATGCCAACACCGGACGCATCCATCTGGACAAGAAACAGTTAAAATCTGGACTCTGAAATACAGGAGAGGAACACATGGCCCTTGAGAGCTACAAGTACTCTCACATTCATCTGTCAGCCGAACTTGTGGTAGACAGCTCAGGCCCAGCAGGATTATTGGGCTGATTAACACAATATATGAAGACCCTGACAACCGCAAGGGGAATCCCTGAGTTCAGGGAGTTATAGCTTGGTTGGGATTGATGGTCTACATGGATTATCTGTAAGTCTGAGGGTTTGACATATTCAGTAATACCAACATCAATCAATAGTGTCACAAAGCCAGAAATATTCACTGACGCTCGATTGAGCGTAGCAGCTGGAGGCTAGACCGATTTAGAGTGGTTTGGATGGCAACAACAATGAGCAGTGCTGTATTTTGAAGTTGAACTGAGCGCTGACTCGACTCGTGACCCTTGTGAACAGCCGCTTAAACTTGACATTGATTCAGCAACTGCAATTTTTGAAGGATAGTTTAAGCGACAGGGTTTCCACAACTGCCACCAGTTTGAAAAAATCAAGTCTGCCAAATTAAACAAAACCATTCAAAATCACTGTTGAAAAATAAATCAGTTGTATGATGTGACAACGGTTTGGTTAGGTGTAGGCGCTAAAACCACTTGGTTAGGGAAAGTACTTAGTTAAGGTGAAGGGTGCCGTGTCATCATGGTTACAATAATAAACACTTAAAGTAAAGGGTGGTCATGATTAAAAGAAACCAACGTTACATGCTTTTCTTTTAGCATTTATTGCCTTTAATTAATAGTGGATAGTTGAGAGGTGACAAGAAACTAGGGGAGAGAGGGGGAATGACATGCAACAACAAGAATCAAACTGGGGACGTTGAGATCACAGTATATGGTGCACATTTTAATCACCAAACCACTAAAACCTACTAGTACTTAAAATATTTGAAGCAGTAGTTAAAGTACTTTGTCAGTAGCTGAAGAAGACAAAGCAGATTTGGCTGAATTGAAGTATTTCAAGCAGTAGGTAAAGTAATTGCACAGTAGTAGCCTAGTAGTTTATAGTAAATACTAGTACTACTTAAAGTACTTCAACTCCTTCTACTATTACAGTTATTACTTCTTCAAGTACTTCAAGCTGAAGCAAGCACACTCAAATTTTAATGAACCAAGTCACTGAACGAACTCCTGAAGACTAACTGAAGACCCGCCCTGATGAGAGGACTGACAGATTGCATTTTAATTTTAATTTGGACACCAAAAGAACGTGGTGACATGTAAATGTAAATGCAATAGACTGGAGACACCGTTATTGTCCACTGTACAGCAGGTTGAGTCTTTGATTGTCTTTTAAATTGGTTTTCATTTTCAAAATGTTAGAAAATTGCACTTTTGAATTGTGAAAAAATTAGGCTACATTGTTTATATTGCATTTTAATTTTCCAATGTTGAATATTGAACATTTGAATATTGTCCACTGTACAGCCGGGTTCGACTTTAAAAATTAAATGTCAAACAGCTTTTCCATTTTCATTTTAATATGTTTGTAGAACGCCTATATGACTATGTGATAATGAAAATGCTTCTTTTTCATTTGTACTCAAATAACACATACATATGTGGACTGGAAAATGATAATGCTATTGTGGAATTACATTTTCATTTTTAAATTTACATTATCATTTTAATATAGTCCCCTGTAGGCTTCCATAGTAGGGTATTTTAATTCTTTGATTGATTTAATTCTACAAAGTGCTTTGCAACTGCGGAGGTTATATCATGGTGCGTCATCGCAAGCTTGAGTTCATATATACCTTTTTATTTAAAACAAAAGATGTTTATCAGTGTAAATTAAAGAGCAGTATAATCTACTGGGCTGACATCGCACAGAGACAATCAAGACAATCCATCAATTGTCTTGTACATACAGTATATCTTTTATCGGATATAGTACCTTTAATTAAACAAATGAACCTCTGAGTTCAAAATGTTGGCCTGAGTGCAAATGTGCACTCAGTTTGCTTCTGGAACTGCCAGAAACCATTTCCTTCAAAATTTGTAACACACACTGCTGTTCAGAGGAATCATCCACTGACTCAAAACACTGTGGGACAGATGAGCCAATCTAACACCAACAATCTTATAAAATTGTTTAGAAGGCCAAAAAATATAAATCATATTCTGCTGTACTGTTTTTTTATCACAACATCATCGTTGCAAAGATATCATTCTAGTGATCCCATGTACCTTAAAGTCTGTCAAAATACATGTCTAAAGCACTTCAACACATCCCACACATTTTGGCTTTGAGGTTAAAGGTGCACACAAAGAGGAAGGTTACTTACTGCATCACAGTATGAGATCATGCTGAGCCGTCTTCTCCGCTTTCAGTCAAATTCAATGGGAGTTTTCTGGGGTCAGCGGGACTGTGTGTTTTTGGACAGTTTGTTTCTTGTCAAATGATGAACCACAGAAAGAAAAATAAGCTGATTTGACACTACCACCAATATTTCAGCACATTCAGTGCTGTAGAAGGGACCAAATAATTTACAAAAGCCTAGCAAGAACTTCACATAATTACATCACAAATACCTACAAAGAAACTATGTGACATAAAGTAGTAGGCTAATAAGGTTCAGGGGGCATTGAGCATTCACATAACCTCATGTAGACATAGTATAATACTGTATACATTAAGGCTGAATGATTAATCATTTTTAAATTAAAAAAGCAATTTGAATAAGTGTGATTTTCAAATCGCAACAGTCATAATTTTATTTTTATTTGTATAACTTGCAACAGCAGTGTCTTTACAAGCTAGAAGGTGTTGTCAATTTTGACAACTGGCAAATTTACTCAGCTGTAGCTGACTCATATTGATTATGTGAGTTAGCAAAACAGAAGGCTTGGCTGTTGTCTGTATGATTTACGCTCGGCTAAAGATGGTTTCGTCGAAGAAGACACACCACTCCGTGTAACTTTGATGTTTGGAAAAATAAGACGGGGGTCTTTTTTTTTTTAGTGGTTCAGAAACAGAGCGGTGGGTCTTGCTCTGAATGAATGATCGCATCATGTCAATTTCAGCAGTGAGTTAGCTAGCAGGCAGCTCAGTAGTTAGTCAAGTGTAACGCTTCATTCACTGTGGTATAATATTGAGTATAATGGTGAATCAGTATTGAATCATTGCAGGGTAAGGTCAGAGAGGTCAAATAAATCATAATCAATATTACAGTATTATGTATAAGTCAATCAAAGTCAATCATATTGATAATGGTCAGGTAGGATTTTCCGCCATTGAATCAGGCTTTCACTGTCTGAAGGGATGTGCATGCATCTGCTCTTGTAGCTTAGCCAATATGAACGCACCATCTCTCTGAAATAACCTGTGATTGACTAAAGTCTACCATCACGGGCTAGATTTTCTGAAGCCTGAAAACAGAGCCAAGAGGAGGGGCTGAAGTAGAGGTTTGCTCGCAGACCACTTGAATTACAATATGCTGCATGGTTAATATGGCACTTTTGCCCAATGACGCCATAAGAAAACTGCCTACCCAACCTTTAATAATGAATTAATGATAGTGTTTCCAACCTCCAACAGCTAATTTGCCCATTACAGGTTAAATCATACATATACAGTTAGAGGAAATTCTAATTTGCCTGGCTTGCCTGCTCCACCTTTACTAAAACCATAATTATCAGCTCTCAGCTCCCACTGCGTTAAAAAAACCATAAGGTGTGGGAAATTTTATTCAGCAAATGTGGTATAATATTGAGTATAATGGTGAATCAGTATTGAATCATTGCAGGGTAAGGTCAGAGAGGTCAAATAAATCATAATCAATATTACAGTATTATGTATAAGTCAATCAAAGTCAATCATATTCAGGTCAGGTTCAGTCATAATCATGATGTAGTCATGTGTTGTTGGATGTGGGCACAATCATAGAAGTCTTGTATTCTTAATTAAGTGCAGCAGCTGACAGTGGGAGGTTAGAGTGTATCAGACAAAGGAGTATTATTCTGAGGACAGTGGGAAAGAGTCCTTGAGTGAAAACAAGCAGTTCCTCAGTTGATACTAAAAAAATAGTGTGGCCTAACAATGTAGCATGATCTATAAGAATATAACTGTATGATGAATCACTGGAAGTCAGAGAGTGCAGAGCCAGGTGAAAACATCAGAGCCAGGCGAGCTGTGTGCACACAGACGATGCTAAGGAGCACATTGACCTGCTAAAAGAACACAATGACCTTAAGGAGTGTACAAAAAAAGATGTTATGAAAACACAGAGGAAACATGAAACAGAACTTATAAAGCATGAATAGCAGAGAAAGGATGTTGTGAAAAACACTGAGAGCTCCAGCAGTATGATTTTTTTAAAAACAGACAAAGTCATGAATAGACACCATTAGCTCATAATCAATGAGGTCAGGCCTTTGGGATGTGGGATTCACCTGGACTTTGACACGATGTTGGGAGCACAGAAGGAGGGGTAACAATAAGAGTATGAACAGTTTGAAAACATCACAGAAATTAGGCCAAGGTCAGCAGGTGGTTACGCAACTTTGAGCCCACAGAAGGAGGGGTGAAAGGGGTGGCTATAAAAGAAGATGTGTGCGTTGGATTGTCAGTTACTTCATGGACTGACTCAGGTTTGTGTGTGCTTGTATGCTTGACTGTTGGTTGCTCCATGAACTAACTCGGGTTTGCTGTACTTGTTGATTTGTCAGTAAACTCTATTCATATTTGAACTCTTTTGACTCAGTTGAATTATTTTTGAGTATTGAAGTGTACTTATAGTGTGGTGAAAATCCTGAAGACATCTGGCCCATCTTCGAGATTTTTCTCCCACAAAGGCTCTGATTTGCTGGGGGCCTGTTGCTACAAGTACAGCAAGACTGTTAAATTCAATCCAGGAAGGCCAGCTTGTGAATAATAGGTCCATGAGTTTGAAGTCTTATCAGACACCAAAACACTGCATAGTGGTTTACAAAATTATAAGACAGTAGTCTAATTGAAATTAAGCTTTGTTTTTTTTCCAACACTAATGAGGGGCTGAACACAGCCCAATTCAGCCCCTTAATCCATTCAAACCTTTGTACATCAAAGTACATCAAAGCATAAATTGTTTTGTTATAAGACAGCATACATGGCATAGACCAGAACACCACAGCATATGTTTTAAAAAAGAAAAGGTTGTATCAGCTGTCACTTTTTGGTGTTTTCCATGGCTTTCAATGGAAAGAAATACTCTTGTATGCGACTGTGTCATTCCAAAAAATGTTCCTGCACGTTGTGTACAGTATATTGCTCATAGTCTCAAAACAAAGTTAAACTCCAGTGGCCAATAAAATTATGTTATGAGTGGCCAACAATACAAACAGACCAATAACCCTGTGTGATATAGACACTTTGGACTGACAGCAGACAGGACACATGTTTTGGCTTGGACACGCATTTCCTGTAGAGAATACTGTCTTTCTTCTGAGCAGTTAAAAATGCATATTTCTCCTTTCAGTGTGTGCTGGGTGATCAGCTGTGTATCCAAAATACAGAAATTCACTGACCTTTTAACTGCTCAGAAAAGTCTTTGAGCAGTGCTGTTACTCATGACTGAGATTTATTTCTCAAGATCCAATGAAAACAAAAAAGGTACAGGCCAGCTCTTGGTCACAATGAAGAGGTTATGTGGGGAAAATAAATGGTTTACTTTGCTTACAAAGAGGACAATGTGCTTACATTTACATAGGTTTTTAAAGACCAGTCATTTTGCATTAAATGCAAGCTCAAGAGCACCTAATCTACACAGTTGATTCAATTGCTTTTAGCTAATTAAAGAAATTAGTCATATCTGCTGCAAACCTTGAAATAACAATTCTTTGAAATGCAATCTTTATGAAAATGTTGAATCCTGAATGTATCAAAAAGTAATTATATTCTAATTATATTTTGTGTAATGAGAAACTAGTTGATTCTTTGTGGCTGACGTTTTTAATGATGGATTTTTTTAAATTCTAAAGCATGCTGTTGGGCAACACAGAAGACAAGTTAGACTAAACTGCATTTTAACAACAAAGGAGCTCAGACATTGTAACATGAGTGTGAGAAAAGAGCCCTTGGTCAGACATCTACCAACACCTGAGGGGATGTTTCTTTTCATTTCCAAATGATTTAATGGCATTAAAGTTTTAATTCAACTTAATTCAACCTCTGGTTTTGTCAGACACAAGGTCTGTAAGTTGGTACCTTTACATGCACACCAGTGTTGCTGGTATGACTTATCCTAGTTATAATCATGTCAGACTACCACTCATGGCTGTCCTGACCACATTACACATGGTCCAATATTTATTGTTTTTCCTTATACAACTTTCATTTATTTTCTTATACAACTTGCAGTGCACATTTGTGAAGCAATTTAGGTATTTGACTTACATCTAAATAGCTCTGTATTTAAAGAAAGAAACATGCCTCACAGCTATCCTTTGATGGTTTTCTGTAATATTTTGTATAATATCTGGATGTCGCTGTGAATCTGTTGTTGCAGGAAGGTCTGGGCGGTATTTAAACAGACTCTTTTCAACCTCAGCATAAACAAAAACTCCACCAATTTTACACATCAAAGTCTCACATGTATTATAAGGAGAAATTCAGATGCCCAAGCTCGCTTATGCCTAAAAACAGCCCTGGATAAATGTACACAATAACAATCTCCTTTAGAGAACATTCCCTTTTAGAAACCCCTTTGGGCTGTATTGCAGAATGATAAAGAAAGCACACACAGATCCATGTCTCAGTCACAGATGAGGACCGTTTCTCTTGGAGACATCCTTTGACAGGATGAGACAAGTTAGGTTTTCCTGGCAGATTGGTTAAAGGAAAGGAGATTGGAGCTGCCACAGCTTCAATGATGGGGAGAGGGAATCGATGTTCAGCTTTGATTCGACACTGAAGATAAACATCTCGCATGGATCAGAGTCACTTAGGGATCTGCAGGGAAGGAATGTCCTCACAAAGCCTCACACCAGCATTAAAAAGAGGAACTGGAGCGTGTCTTTGTTTTAGTATTGAGGGTTACAAAACAGTAAAAACAGTTACAGGTGTACGCAAAAAAGAAAATGACATCCGAGTCATTTATAGTTCTGACATAATAAAAAGCTGTGACCCTAAACGTCTCAGCAGCAGCCTTACACCCTGACATAACCCTCACTTATTCAGATTTCTTCCTTTTCATTTGGCCGGCAGCTAGACATTCATTAGTTGTTGGCGTCTTGACTTTGTGACACTGAAAAATGACATGTTGAGAGCAGTTTCTATGGGAACAACTGGCATGGCTCGAGGGTGCCTCTCCAGTTGTCGCTTCATGAGTAGAAAAGTAATCCTTGGAAACATAATCAAAATGGAAATTAATCAAATTTAAATCATATTTTGTGTACCCATACCCTGCCTCGTGTGCATGTTAAAAGGCTGACCTGATAAATTGTGGACCAACAGGTTTTGATTTGCGTCCTTGATGAATATTTTGTTATGAGCTCCAGTAAATCAGACACAGAATTACATACTGCAGAGATTTAAATGGCTGATGACATGTATAGAGAGCTGTTAATTACCTTGTAAACTGGCTCAAAGTTTACACAGAAATATGCAAATGTCTAAGTGGCGAGTGCATCTATTCATGTGAGCTCATGCACTGAGCTTCATCTTTAGACCATTGTTGCCATCACAGATGCTTTCTTAGAAGTGCATCCTTTAGTCAGAAAAATGAAAATTTCCACTTAATGCGTTCACTTGAGTGTTCTGTTTGCTGTTGATTCTCTACACCCTGAATATGAGCACAAACACCATTACAAGCTCAGTTTATATTTGGTATTTTTAAGCTTGTTTTCGTGTTTTTTGACAGTGAGTTTGTTTGTGCTAAGCTTAGTAAAGGCTTTATTTGAGAATTTTGTCATTTGTAGGTTATTCTGCTCATTATTTCAGATTGGGAAACTGCATTGAGATAATGGGGTAAAGAAGACCTCTTAAAAGCAATTTCAAGTCAAATGTCAGTCTAATCAGAACTGCAACACTCTCTGTATTATTAATCCATTAATGACAAAATAAGTATTTTGGTCTACTATAAATCATTTCACGTTTAGATACGGAACAGTGCTCACTGAATATATAATTATGTAATATGTTTTTAATTTGTGTTTTCATTTTTATTTATTTTCCACCCAAACCATGATAAACAATTTCTGTGGTACACAGAGGCAGGTGTGTTGTGCAGCTGCTGACGAATACATGAACCCGAATTTTACAGTCAACATGCACATTCACATGCATGTTAAAGGCATAATAACTTGAATTATTCTGAGCATATGTGCCGCAGAGTCTTGCATTTAGCACAAGATCAAGAATAAGTAAAGGCAAGACATAAAATGTCTGCTATGTTTGCTGTTAGTAAGGTGTAAGATGAAGCACTGTATGGAGTCCGGTTTTACAACAATGCAAAGAGAAAGAGCAACGTGCACGCAAGAAAAAAATAAAGACACCTGTCATAATACTTTATCTTTTCAGTATGCAAGCAGAAAGGTCCTGTCACTTGGATTCAGTTTTATGGTCTCAGTTTTTTTTTTCTAAGAAGCATTAGGACAAAGATTGCTGAACGAGGATGAAAGCTGTTGATGGGGAGTGGGAGGAAGGGCCCGAGGCTGCTCCGTGGTGTGGATGCTGATGAACTGATGTAGTAATTTGCTAATGAGATCTAAGCTGCCTCCTCTCTCTGGCTTTGTCCATATGAAGGGACATCTGCCCTGCCGTGGGCACCGTGACAGCAGTCTCACAGTGAGCAAACTGGTCAGTAGGTGTGCTTAGCCTGTGTGTGTGTGTGTGTGTGTGTGTGTGAGGAGGATGACGCAGACCTACACCGTTCTCACCTGACATCTTGCGCTTCTCTGCTTGAGCTGGAGGAAACAGAATTTGAGAAGGAGGTCCAAACTCGCAAAGATGCTGAGGCGTCCAAAACTGTTTCAACTAATTTATAAATAGCACAGAGGGGGCCGAAGCACAGAAGTTTGGCAGGTCGCCCTCTTCAGTGTGCTGTGACAGAACTCTCTGCAGGCTTTTTATGAACTGTGTGCAATTACTTAATTAGTGAATTCATTGAGTGTAGTGCAACGCCATGCCAAATCACATTTTTTTGGGCCAAGCAGGAGATAATTTAACATGTCAGGTTTAAGCTGTCAGGAGTCAACAATCATATTTATCTAGAAATCAAATGAGACAAGTGTGACTTAAAATAGTTGTAAAAATTGTGAATATTAAAAGGAAATGAGTGAATATTTAAAATATACAGCATCAACTTTTCTTCAGTGAGTTAAATAGTTTAGATAACATCTGGTCCAAAATCTGTTAGAGAAAACAGTTTGGTCCAGTGTATGTCATGACGGGCAGCTGTGGTACGTCGTCCATTAATCCCAGGGCTGGCAGATCTATCCCCAGCTGTTGAATAATATGATGATTATTTTTTAGAATTTCTTGATTTGTTTAGTCTGTAAACAAATCAAGAGTCCACGAGTCTGATGCCTTGAAAATTGCTTTTTTTTTTTTTTTACAAAGGGCATTGATAATGACATTTTAAGAATATGTGGATCATATATTTGAAGTTAATGGGAGCCATATTCTTAGGTTTATGTATCCAATCAGCTCTTACCTCTACAAGGTACTTAACTAACTCCTACCTGTATGTCCTAATTCACAGGTATTCTATTAAAGGTTCCCTGTGGAGTTTCTGACCAGCAGTGGTGCTACAGAGCACTGTTTTGATGAGCGGGTCCGTGATTTGTTTGTGCGTCGTGCTCTACTTGCAGGTGCACGTGGGCATGAGTGATACAAGGACCGCAACTACAGATTACAATCGATTCATCTACTAGTAAACAATGAATTGTTACTCCCATCATAATTTTCCATCTTCAAATTGCTTGTTTTGTGCAACCAGAAATCCAAAACCCAAAGAAATTCAATTTATTATCTTTACCAAAAAAAAAAGAAATCTGCAAATATATATTTATTTTCTGTCACTCCACTAATTGATTTAGCTCTAGGTGATGTAATACACATTCCTGCTGATGATCCAACACCTGGTGGCAGTAACGTGCCAAAAAAAGTAGCGATGCACCAGCAAAAGGTGTCCTCCAAGCCGTAAACATGGATCTAAACAATCCTGGTTTATAATTTATTAAAAATGTTTTATGCATAAGAAAATTGCATTCAACACGTCCAATTCACAATGTGTTTTTCTGAGAAACACTGTTTGTTTTCGGGAAAACACCACAGGGTAGAGCTTCAAGGATCAAATAGATTTACAAACATAAGTTTTTCAGACAAGGACACCTGAAACAGTTTTTTATAGATCAAATACAAGTGTGTTCTTGGCCTTGGGTGAGCACGCTTGGAGGTTTTACTGTACAAACTAAGAAAACAAAGGCAGTTTCTTCATGGGAAATATCCTTGAATGGATACCAGAAGTCCTGTTACATTTTGTTCTTGTCTTCATGCAAATGAGGGAGGATTTTGGAAAAATAGAATTCTAAATGTATCAATAAAAAAATAACTGTATATAGTTGTTTTTAAGTGGCAGAATGTAATTTACTTTAATTTTTGACATTTTATCTATATATGTGTCTTTCTTGCTTTAGTAGAAAAAGGTAGTGTCTTGTGTCTGACCTGTGAACACAGATTGTTAAAAGCAGACCTGAGTTTTAATTATTGAACAGGCATTTAAATAAGTAAACCGAATTTGTGACGTTAATCCCAGTTTGACACTCATAATTCACCTTAAATCCACTTTGAATTCAATTGGCAGAGCAGCTACTGAAGCTTGCAGCAGTTTAGTTCTGCCCTGCTGACGCAACTTGCGTGCCGCCATGGAACTGAAGGCACCCACAGACTCCCCCTCCTCCACCAGCTACCACACACACACACACACACACACACACACACACACACACACACACACACACACACACACACACACACACACACACCCCACTCTTCAACTCTTGCCTTGTAGAGGACAGGATGACTCGCACAAACTGTCAGCGTGAACTTTAATGCGGACAACTTGAACTTGGGACTAACAATGAAGGACTTCATGTGAAAGTTGTGGTGTCTATTTTATATATGTGTGTGTGTGTGTGTGTGTGTGTGTGTGATTACTTTATGTCTTTGCCTGGTTTTGTAGGGGGAGGGTGGGTCCCTATCTCTGTGTTTTGTCATTTTACTCACTCCAGAAATGCATTTCTGTTCCGTCCTTCTAACAGAGTGACCACATCTGCCACACTTTTGAGATTAATATACAAGCTAGTCGGCCAGCTGCCTAACACCATTACTCATCTGGTGTCTACGTACTGCCGTTTGCACTACAAGGCCTAACAGTGCTACCCAGAGTCTACCAATTATTTCTAGAACTTCTATCTCCCAAACACAATTCATCAGCTGGGATACAGTCTCTTAACAGACAAATATTGCTTCTGACTTAATGTAATAAATATTTTGAATTGTCCCTGGCCCCGTCAAGTCCCACTTGGCCCTGTGTACTGTGGGAAACTTAAGAGGACTCTTAAAGAAAACATGAGCCCAAATGGGAGATAGGCTTGTTTGATACTGATTCTCAAATCGTCTGCAGATGAAGTTGCAAGTTGAGTAGATAATCAGAAAGATTGACACTCAAAGGGAGCAGCTGATTTTGTAGGGATACAGTCTCCTTGATTGGCAAACACTTGAGTCTATTTACAGGCCACAAGAAATCTGATTCTGTTTTTTGTTTTTTGAGCATTTTGACTGATGCTGCAGTAAGACAACACACTTATCCAGTGGCCACTATGTTAGATACACATTCTCCCCATACAAAGCTTGTAATCTTTAGTTTTTGTTGACACTGCAGAGAGGTGTTATTCAACTCTATGATTGAGGCCGTAGTCATAGGTGGTATTGTACTGGACTGCAGCTGTGGAAACTCACTTATTTAGACTTCTAGAAGCTTTTCGTTAGAGGGTGTTCAGACAGAAAATAGCCCTACGATTAAAAATTAACACAAGGATTTGTGTTAGTGGGTGTTTCAGGTAGGGGTGAGACAATAAAACATGATCAAGGCAGGCCTGTTTGAGTAATAGATCTGTCAGCTTGAAGACTTAATAGATGCCAAAGCACTGGACAGCAGTTTGTAATACTATGAGAGAGGATTTTACAACTCTGGAGAGTGATCATGGCAGCAATTATTTTATTTTTTGGTGCAAGGTAAACAGTAGAAATACATGGGCGTCCTTGTAGCCTGTGGGCGCCCCCCTCTCTCACCCCATGTTCCCTGTCTGTCTCTACTGTTGCTTTCTATAAAGGCAACAATTTGCCTGAAAAACTGCAGGAAGATATGTTGTTATTTGAACACATTGCCTTGCAGCATGATGTTTCATTGCGTTGCGGCAAAAGTTGAGCCAGGTTCAACTGTTTTGCCTGGTGAACCTACGTTTTTTTTTGGAGCCCTCTGCGTCTGCATCCCTGTTGTGTCAACAGAGTGGCCTCATTGAAATGAATGAGAAGGCTGCTTTGTCTCATGCAGGGCTGATGTCTGTCTGAACACAGCCTTGCTGTCAGTTTTCAGTTTTTGTTGAACATTGGATTTAATTATTTTGGATACAAGGACACACCACTTTGTATAATATTTCTTTCATCCCGTTGCACTGCTGCCACAGCAATCCTTTCCCAGTATCTGTCACACATGTGCACTCCAGCATCTAATTGCCACTACAAAAAATCTGGTTTCTCCAGCTGAAAACCAGCTGTATTAACCAGGATTTCTCTAAATCCTCACCCTGATTACAGTTTCTTGTTTACATGACGTTTGAGACATCATTTTACTGCAGAATGTTGACAATAACCTGATTACTGACATGTAAATGCATTTAGATTTACTAACTGTGATGAATATTCATAACAAGTAAACAGATGTCACTGTTGTGTAAAACCAGAAGGACAAATGCACGGGATTTATACATTGTGAATATCAGATATCTTTGGCAAAGACATTAGTTAATATTAGATGACTCACAGTTTGACAAATGTCTCCTCATACGTTTAATTTCACTTCAAAACAGACAGCGACATCATCAATCACTGCACTATTTGTGTGCATTACTCAGCAAAATATCCACATTTTAAACTAGCCATTTAGTCTAATGTTGTGTCTTCTTAAAATAAGGAAAAACTCAGCCAGTGAGGAAACATTATACAATACTTTTAACCTTTTTCTAATACAAATCTCATTGTATGAAGATGTTTTAAAATCCAGGGTCATTCTTTTGATACTAGTGCAGTCATTTTTATTGATTCCTCACCCAACAGCCAGGCATTATTCTGTTTTTCCATTAGAGAAACACCTATGGGAAAAAAGTCACACTGGAAATGACTTTTGACAAGTGCAACATGTTCACTGGTGCTCTGAAGTCTAGTCGGTGGTTGCATCGCTTTCTCCTTTGAGCTGTGGATATCTGGTGCTGTTTACTCTGTGCCCAGTGTGTTGGCTGCCTCTCAGTGAACAGAAGCTGCTTCATAAACCTTACACGCGGCTGTGGGATTGCTATCCAGGCTCAGAGGTTCTGTCAGAGATGGTGAGCTGATGTGAAACAGAAACAAATATGTACTATAATTTGACAGCCAACTGTTATTCGTTCACACAACCTATAAAAAGGTGTAGTTTGTGAAACTAAATCAATCCTACATTTTTATTCTCAGGGTTGCCTGGGGTATAAAATTGTAATCTTGTGTAAACTATCCTTGACAGTCCTCCAAGATGTACGTAACCTTTGTTGTTCAGTATGTGTGTGCCAGTCCGTCTTTTTATTTATTTATTTTTTTTCCAGAGAGACATGAAACAAGTATGATAACAAGCAACCTCAGTTTCACTTTGTTTCAACAGGTTTATAAGTGGAAACGCCAACTCCGTTCTGCAGAAGAATAATTGCTCCTCAAAAAGTCACCAGAAGTTGCCAGATGATATATCAGTAATTTGCATAGGAATATATTTTCTGCAGTAGAGCAAGAGGCTAAACTTTGCATAGGAAGCACATCAGATGTTTTTGTATTAAAAAAGCAAGTCGAACAGATTGGTAGAGTATCAGCAGTGCCAGCTGGTTCCCAAATACTTTGGTCAGAAAAAGCCACTACACTTCAATCTAGTAAATGAAGTGATGAGGAGTAAAGTTTTGTGCATAAATTATTTTTTTTTTTGTTTCTGTTGGGTTTGAGGAAATAATGCCTGTAGTATTTGGTTTTAGGGCAGCAGAATGTTTGCAGATTAGTTGGTGTAGCAAATTACAGATTACAAATTACAGCATTTGATC
Source organism: Macquaria ambigua (assembly GCA_008360985.2). Classification (NCBI taxonomy): domain Eukaryota; kingdom Metazoa; phylum Chordata; class Actinopteri; order Centrarchiformes; family Percichthyidae; genus Macquaria; species Macquaria ambigua. The sequence continues at coordinate 142,925 of VMKM01000264.1, read as the reverse complement.
TCATATCAAAATCACAAATTTACTAGACAATAATTTATTCTGAACAAATTCTGATTACGATTTAAGGGATTTATGGTATGTGGATTTGGACATTTTTGACTCTGACTCTCCACGCCTAGCGAAGAATGACTAAGTTATTTTACCAATTTTCACTGGGGATGTCTCATTTTTCTACAAACAAAAACTCACTTATTCCCTTAAATTTCATTTATAATAGAAATTATAAGGGCTGAGGTAATGGTTAATGGGTGTGGAATTCGGTAAATGTTTCAGTCAAATTAACAGTAAATATTTCTCCAAAGAATTAACACTTTGGCTCACTTGTCTAAGAGTCCAGTTCCTGACAAGGCTTATTGTTAATAAAGAATAAAGTTATAAATTCATTTTAAATTAATTTTTAATCTTGAAAGCTATTTGGTGTTATAAATCCACAAGATGAGTTGTTTTTCTATTTGAGCATTTAATATCTGCTGGAGGTTAGTGTGACACAAGGACATCCTGTTTTTAATTACTTTATCAAACTGAAAAATGTAGATGCAAAAACTCAAAAAGCAGCAGCTATAGTAAAAAGGAAAAACAGTGCAGTTGTAAAACTCATTGCTTGCAGATGGCGCAAGTGTTAAATTGCAGCATCTATTGCTTCCTTTGCCAAGACACATTTTTACATCTGCTGGTCCAAACTGCTGCTATACTTGTTCTTTCCAGAATAAGTAAGTAACAAGCCAGTTTCACAAGGTACTTTGTACCTAAACTAGACTAAGAGTCAACAGCCATGCTAGCAGCTCTGAGAGGCTGTACTTAGGCACAGCGGCTCTTTGAGCAAGATGCTAACTTCATCATGCTTACATGCTAGCAATAACAATGCTGACATGCTGATGTTTAGCAGGTATAATGTTTACCCTGTTCATCATCTTAGTTTATCTTGTTAGCATTAGCACTAAACACAAAGTACAGCTGAGGTTGATAGGAATGTTATTAGTTTTGCAGGTATTTGGTCATGAACATTGAATAAATTAAAATTGATGATGGTGCTGCACGAAAAGTTAAGATATCACCAAAGTTATTACAAGTCATACTTTGGGGGACATGCATGTCTATACCATATTGCATAGCAATCCATCCAATAGTTGTCAAGAGATTTCCCTCAAAACCACAAATGTTAACCTTTGTGCCAACCCATCTTGTAGGCGTGGGTGAGATATTTCACTGGATATGTGAAAACCACCTTCTGTCTGTGTTAGATGAAAAGTCAGGGGATCACCAAAGTCATTAGGCTTCATCCTCTGGGGCACCACAAATGTTTGTACAAAAGTTCATGGCAATCCATCCGATAGATGTTGAGATATTTCAGTCTGGACCAAAGAGGTGGATGGACAAACAGTCAGACATTGCCATCCCTAGAGTCACGCTGCTAGTGTGGCTAAAACAATTTAAGCTGGTAAGAACACCTCTGTTTCCACAGATCCTGCTGTCGAGAGCAAAGGTGCAACCATTTCGTTCTCTGCCTCATTGCACTGACATTCACACGGTCTGTGGATTACATATCATGTTCTCTTCGAGTTGTTGACAACTATCTCCAGTATATTTCTACTCATCTGAGAACAGAATACAAACCTTTGAACATGTTACTGGTATGCTCACACACACACACACACTTAACCTCTGGATTCATCTTGATCTGAATCATGAGCAAAAATGTCAATATATTTAAACCATAAATTCAAACTCATATTCTCACTGCAAGCAGTATTATCATTTTACATGCTGATCAGAGGTGGTAGAGGGATTAAATAACTGCAAATCCAAAATGGTAGGTTAACGTTTACACTATTTGTTTGCGTATGTTTATGAATGGATGCTTCTCTGAAATGCGATATTTAAATGACCAGATAATGTGTGACTGTTCGTTGCAAACATTTGTGTCAAAACTCTGGCCAAACTAGCTAGATATCTGCATTTTAATTGGAAAATCGCTTTATTGTTTTCTTTTGTAACTGCCACGGTCTCTGTTAGTGAAATAATTTGATCGTTAAATTTATATTCATAAATTCAATTAATAAATTCAGCTAAGATAGTCATTACAGAAAGAATGGGGAAACAGAGATAATGGAGTGTGGAGAGACAGTGAGACAATGAGAGAAAGAAGGAGAGGGCAGAGAGAGTAAAAACTGATTCTTTGGTCTCCCACAATCCCATTCTGTCTGGCAGAGCGGTATAAAAATAGACTTGAACAAATACAGACAGATTTTGCAATTTTCTCTCCACCAGAATGTTTTTGCCACAATAAAGGCTTTTTATTACATTTAAAAAAAAAAAAAAGTTAATATCATCACTTCTGTTTGTCCACCAAAAAATTTGTTTCTATGTCTGAAAGAGTTATAAAAACATTTGGAATCTCGCAGCATAAAGAAATCTCTTACAAATATAGAAAACATAAGCAAAAAGTTGTCCAGAACAGTTTCCACTTCTAAAAACTGATGAGCACAGTAGTAATTAGTAAAAGGCTAACATCAGGTGTATCTGGAGTAATATTGGAATCATGCAATCACAATGTTAAAGCTGAACTACACATTGTTAGCTCATTTTCCAGCACCAAATTGTGCTTCCAAGCATGTTGGAGGACTGAGAAAGAAAGGTAGTGGTCCACTTGTTGTACTGAGCACGATGCTACGTTCGGCATGCTAACATGCTAGCAATGACAATGCTAACATGCTGATGTTGAGCAAGTTTAATGTTTACCATGTTCACCATCTATGTTTAGCGTGTTGGCATGCAAGTACAGCTGAGGCTGATGTGAATGTCATAAATTTAGCAAGTATTTGGTCATTTATTTTTTCATTTTATTTGTGAGGGACCATGTATAATAAACATAAATGTAGCTTAAAGTTAGCTTAAAGCTGTGACATCTGACCTGTGAAGCTATTTTCATCTGCAGAACACCACTAAACAAGCAGGGACATACTGTATAATGCAAAGTTACACACAGTAATACATCCCTCACACCCACCACATCAGCAACAAGTGTTAGACGTTAAAAGCAATGATATTTGTATACAAAGCAGGACATTTCTATACAAAGCATTTAGTCATAAACCAAAGTATTGGATTAATTAGAAATTTGACCTGATAATAGTGCTAGATGAAAGGTTAAGTAAACTCATCCTGAGGAAGACATGAATGTGTGTGTAATGGCAATCCATCAAATAGTTGTTGAGACATTTTAAGCAAAACCACAAAAGTGAACCTCATAGTGTTGCTAGAGGAAAAGGTCAGGGGATCACCAAGGTCCTTATGGATTCATCCTCGGGGGACCAGATTTAATGATTGGGATTGAGATATTTCAGTCAGGTCCAAAGTGGAGGGCCAACCTACAGACAGACTGACATTGCCATCCCTAAAGCCATGCCACTAGCGTGGCTTAAATTGTACAGTACATCCATGACAATCGCAATACACAGTAAAATGTCCCAAACTGTGTATTGATAACAACTGCAGATGCTATAAACTGTTTCTCTCCATTCAGATAGGTTGAATTCTTATATCTATTATTTCTGATAATGTCGAGTATAACAAATAAAAGACCAAAAGTGGCTAAAACACTTCAACAACTGGTTCAACATGAGAACTGTAGCAGAATAAGATTTATAGATTGTTACAGTACAGTAAGTTTATGGAAGAATGTGTATGATGAATAATATTAAGACAGCAAAGTGATGGATCTCTGAGGTCTGTTTCTTTTATTTTGACCAGATGGTCACACAAGCTGCCACTCTAAAAAAAATCCCCAAATAAGCAACAGTCTGTATCACATGCTTATTAGATATCCTCCAAAACAGTTTTTTTTGTTTGTTTGGATAGTTAGCTCTACTGCTTCCTCTGCACTTGAGGCACATGCTTTAGCAATAGCATCTTCATTAACTGGCCGGCTGCAGGGGAAGAAGTATACCGAGACTTGTACAGTGTGGGTGCCCAACAACCTGTTGGCGAGCAGAGAGAACATTTTTTCCAAGCATATGAGAAAAAAAATATATCTCGGAATACAAACACAAAACTAGCCAGAGAGAAAGAGACATTTTAGGCATATTTGAAGAGACAGAAATAGTGAGGGAGAAAATAGATGGGGAAAAAAAAGAGAAATATTGGGATTCTGCTGGCTCTCCAAGTTATGTCTGGTATTCTGTGAGAGAAAGAGCCTCTGCGGCACAGGGCATAAAACTTTCATAGCACTGTCGGGATGCTGTGTTTCTCTTGGATTATTTATCAAATAGTGAGAAGTTGTTTATCACACAGCTAATACTGCTCTGCTCAGGTAGGAACCCAGCAACTTCACATATATTGGGCCTCATAATAAATATTAATGTTTTCCAGCAACATGAAGGAAGAGAAATGGATGTGCCACATTCATTTGACCTAAGTGTGGAATAAGGTGGATGCTACGCCCCTCAGCTAGAGAGCTCTTCCTCTGATGTTGTCTGGAAAAACATATGTGGCATAAATGATTTAATGAGGTTATCAGGGATGGATATAGTACAGTGTTGTGATTCACCCGAGCTGAAAGACAACAGAGTCGGTATTAAAATAACTAAAATACCAAGCAAAACAGTACACAGTGCCCAAAACAACGACAGTCCCACAGAAACAAGAAACCTCCTGTTATCAAAAGCAGTATCTGGTGAGGTAATCATAGGTCATTGCTAATTGACCCTATTGAGCTCTGAGGGCATTGTTTTAGCTTCACAACAAGCTCATTATCTCATCCTAATTAATCCCATTATAAGCCATGCACAGGTCACTGATGGCTGTATGATGTAGAGAGGGCGAGGTATCGGAGTACTAACCTGCCAGGGCCGCTTTGTTGTTTGGCACGCCATACGCCACAAGAATAATAAGACATCATCAGTAATGTTGCTGTTGCTACAGTTAACTAAAATATAATTGATCACAGTTTTAACAAGTGATTTGGCTTTTTCCTATAGTTCATCCCCATAATAAATCGAGTGAAGGTAGTGGCTATAGTACCTCATATTGAGGTCCTGCAGTTGAAGTTGCAGCCTTTTACAGCCGCCATATTGGCAGGCAGAAAACACGCTAGTCTCGGTCCTGCCAGCATGTAAATGCATCAATACAGACTGCTGAAGATGCTAGTTTCACTTAAAGGTGCCCTGTGGCCCTGTGGAGTTTTCTCCTACAAGGTTTTCTCTTTACAATTTACAATTCCAATTTAATTTTGAAACCAGCTTTGTGTATACATGTTTACTTGCTTGCTGTCTTCTTCTTCCCTGCCTTTGTCGGCGCATTGCTGTGTTTCTTGGCACAATACCGGCACCTGTAGATCAATAGAATAGTGTGAAACCATTGGCAGGAATGTGTATCATATCACCTGTGTGCTTATGTGTGTTGTAACCCTAACAAAACAGGGATACACTGTAAAAGCACTGATCCAAAGCGCTATAGTCAAAACTCAACGGGGTACCATTTCCACTATGCCAGACACACATTGTGTAAAAAAAAACTGCATGACTAGAAGAAGTACCAAACCCAGAGTTTAAAATGTTTAATCTTATCATAGTCCTTTCAAAGAACATCACAGAGATTTCTCGACAGCCACAATTTAAAGCATCGTGATGAGGGAGTAAGTTACTGTTTTAACTTTAGTTCATACGTGAACTGAATAGAGTCAGTTAATGTTTATTTCACACCGTGCTACTTATTCAAGTGTGATTATACTATGCTGCATGTTGTGCTGGTGTCTTAGTCACTGAAACCATGTAATGGTTATATGATGCCTGCAGCAGGTTGCAGTGTTTGCTGTAAGGTAGACAGCATTAATAATAGCTAGTTAGGAAATAGACGACGAGGCTCGTTGTGTGAGATGAACCTGAACTCATTATTATGGACGAGAGGTGGACACATCAGTAGTCGTTAGATTTATGATTTTGTTTTCCTCAGTTGACCTGCATGTGGACATGTTACTATTTTAAGGGCATGTAAACGTGGGCAGGGACAGCATAGGTGTCACATATAATTCACTTGCTTTACCACTGTATCACTCTTAAGAGCTAAGGTAAGACATGTGGTCAGAGTGTGGAAACCATATAACTGATTCACGAAAAAACAATGAATAGTTCCTTACAATAACAGAGCTCATAGCGTTGGTTCAGGCAAGGAGCATGCCAACACCCTGATCAACTCCAGAAAGAAAGCAAGAAAATGTGTCCCACAACCAGGTGAAACACAGACACGCATAGACCTGAACATAAGATACATAAAGTATATAATAATCAAACATGTATTGGAATAGTCAATGGAGAAAACCTGAGGTTCTTACGTTCCGTGTGAGCAGCCACGTCCTGGCTGGTCAATTGATCCATACAGTGTGGGCATAAAAGTCGTGCAGAAAGGCAGATTAAAATGTGTTGTGTCAAAGTACAAGATCGATAAAAATGCACACTGTCTGCCCAGAAAACGTCTTCTTACTATGAACGATTTACTGGCCAGCTGCACCGCAAGGTCAAAACACGCACCAGCCTTCAACAATAAGCTGTTAGATTTAAGTTGATTCATGGACATTAGTTAACCTTATCAGCTATATTTATTATACATAAGGAATTTGAAACTGTTGTCGTTCAGCCATCTAGTATGTGTATGATGTGTACAGATAATCACAGTTCTGTTCACTCTACTCCTACTTGGGGAATATTTTTTTTTACTATACTGTAAGATGGATTTGTGACCGGGCCGGGAATCTGTTTTTAAATGCAGACATTATGCTAAAGTCAAATGTATTTGCCTCAATATAAAAGGGCAATATCCCACATTTAGGTACCACGTTTGAGAAAACACTCTTCACGTTCTTTCCACATCAGTAATGCAAAAAAAAAAAAAAAAAAAAAAAACTTTTTAAAGTTTGGATATTTTTATGCAGGTAGTCAGATTAAAAAATCATCTACTGTAGGTGGACCACCAAATAGTTTAATAAGGAGTGAAGAATACATAATTTAACAGTAAAGCACTTATGCAGCTTTACCAATATGAAATAACATTGTGTAACATCTGTGCTCTCACAGCAGAGGCCCTTTTGCTTCATGAAAAATTCAACATTTTTTTAAGCCACAGTGTTTCTTATTATAATGCCAGGAATGAAGTGCAGTTTTCTTTTCACCATTGTTTAAGGCAGTAGGTTTGGGCTCCTTTTAGTCCCAAAGGTGTACAGCATAAAAATTCCTTTTCTCCCACCTTGGTGCACATCAAGGTTGTATTCTATTCTATTCTATTCCATCATCACATTGTGGTTTGTTTTTGTCTTATTCAGGAAACGGTTGACTAATTTATTCTACTCATGAAGGCAGCTGAGTATAGTCGGTCGGTTGTTTAACAACTTTGGCTCAGACTGAAATATCTCAACAACTATTGGATGGATTGCCATGATATTTTGTACAGACATTCATGGTTCCCAGAGGGTGAATCCTAATGCCTTTGATCATCTAGCTAGCGCCATTATCAGTATCAATAATCAATACCTGCAAACTATTGACATTCACATCAGCCACAATTGTACTGCGTGTTAAGTGCTAATTAGCAGACATTAGCTTGCTAACATGCTAAAGTAAGATGATGAGCATGGTAAGCATATTTGCTAAACATATGCTTGTTAGCATTGTCATCGTGAGCATGTTTGCATTAGCATTTAGCTGAAATGCTGTCCCTAAGTACAACCTCACAGAGCTGCTAGCATGGCTGTAGACTCTTGGTCTTGTTTTTACTACTACTATCTTTATTATCCTCACTCAAACTTAAAACAGTTCGGTGTTCATCTGGTCACCATTTCACAAGATTTGTTGAAAGTGAAACATAAACAGATATTGCCAATAATGTATTCAGGCAGCATAAAAACTGTTTTTATGAAAATGGTTCGGGTAGAGAGGACCAGAGAGAGAGACCAGAGAGTCTGTGTAAATAAACCCACTCTCAGTGTATTTAAGTTTGTTTACCCTCTCAACCTTTTATTGGAACAGTGTGTTTATTAAAAGTAATGCATGTTAAATTACTGCAGTCTGAACAGTCTGAACCTCTGACTCTCAAACCAAGTTTTTTGGCTTTTTGTTTGTTGTTGAACTCATTTAACCTTGTACATCTGCTATTATTGAATATTATCTAAATTGTATTCAATGTATTTTGTTAATCATACACAAAATTTCTCTCGCAAGTAATTCAAGAATACAACAGTAGAAAGTTGTATTTTACTGCTGTTTATCAAAAAAAAAAAAAACAGTTTACAACCTTGGAGGTTTGGGAGTATATTTTCCCCACAGATAACTGGCCACATATAAGACAAAGTGTTTTCATATTAAGATCTTTTTAGTTTCAATCAGATTCCGATCATTTTCTAGACTTCCCTGTTAGCTTATAGTTTTAAATATCAAAATGAGGAGTGGAAGAAAAGAGGATGTAAATTCTCTTGTGTAAATTCGATGAACGATGGAAAACTTGTGTATGAAATATGAAGAATATTTAATCATTTTAAGTTGCTCTTAGGAATATAATTTATAATTGTGCGTCGACTGTCTCGATGTCCTTCATCTGCAGTCACATCTGACCTGTGAAGCAAACTGTCTCCACATCTTTTATGTGTATATATAAAAACCTTTTGCTTTTTTATAATGGCTTGAGCTCTTTACAACATATTGCAAATCAGACTGTGTATTTTTTAAACTTTTATGTAAAAATCCAGAAACTGGTGAACTCCCAGTGCCCCATATTGCTCCTTGCATCTTGGCCATTCAATCTGCTTTGGAATGCAGTAGCTAAATGAATAAATGTAATGTGCAGTCCTTTAACCATTTATACTTACAGTATGTAACACACAGGAATGAGTAATTACACAGTAATACCCAGTAATAGGCCTATTTAAAACACATTGTCCTGATTATAGTTATGGCACAAAAAAACAAAGAAAACAAAACAAAAAACACAGTGGATATCATAATACATGTTATTTTCTTCTTAGAAAAAGTTAACTATAATACAATAATATCTACATTTGTGAAGATGAGAATTTGTCTGACTGGTGTCACGTGTAGAAAAACATTTCTACTTAAGGCCCTTTGGTGGTGTAACAGTCTTCATCCAAATGAGGCTTGTATGAGAATTTATTAGATTTTGTCAGAGGAAAAAGGAAAACTTTTTGGGAATTACGGCCCAGAATTACTTTGTGGTTTTTAATTTTAATTGTTTTTACACTTTGTTTTTTGTATCCTTAAACAAATGGGATACAACATAGATAGATGGTACCAGGCTAGCTGTTTCCCCGTTTCCAGTCTTTATTCTAAGTGAGCTGGCTGCTGGCTGTAGCTTCATATTTACCATACAGATATGAGCGTGGTGTCAATCCTCTCATCTAACTCTCAGCAAAGAAAGCAATTAAGTATATTTCCCAAAACCCAAACTGTTCCTTTAAAGATAGTAAGTAAGTGTAGTTGAGTCAATTTATGTTTCCAAATTAAAGCTCCCCATCTGCTACTCATGTACTTTAAAGACTGAATTATTACGTTGTCTATAGATGGCTCTGTAGGTAACAGATGGGCCCTAAAAAATCACCAAAAAAGACTACCTGCCTTGAAGAAAGGGTGAAAGATCACATTTAAAATTATTCAAATAGTATAAAATCATGACCTTTTGTATGTTACGGGTAATCTTGACCCATGTTGTGTAGATCATGTTTGTATGTTATGCATTCTAGGATCAAGTAAAGCTGAGAGGCTTTTTTTATGCCAAGTACTAAATATGGAAACAAATGGAATGTCATCAAAATTTGTATTTTTGGGGGGCAAAAAAGGCAAAGAGCTTCCCTCAGGACAAGAAAGCGAAAGCCCTGTGTGCAGTTTAAGGTATGATGGCCCAATGAATGGATAATAAGGCTGCAGAGGCAGACTGGACAGACGGTCAGTGATCTCCCCACAGGGAGAATAGAAGTTATTTTACAGCAGATTGCCTCACACTTCCCACACAAGCTAATTATACAGACTATTCATGCGAGTCTTGTATGGCAGAATTGTATAATTACAAAGACCCTGTTCCTGTGATAATGTGCTATGTGAAAAACTGATGGAGATTTTGGTTTTACAAGTAATATGAGTCTATTAGGTGATTTTCTTCCATGCACAGTACATTATACAGTATAGCCTATATTTCTACATTAAGATATTTTTCTTACACATGTATTCATTTTATTCTGCGTTATGCAATGGACTTGTCTTTTCAGATGACCTCTTCAATAATCTCTTCAGATGAAAGTAATCTAAGTAACTCCTCTGGAGAATTGGATTTATTTTTTAAAGCGTGCAAAGTGAGGCAGAGCCTTTGTATGTGCTGTATCTGATGTGGAGGTGAAAGAGGCCATGTCATAAGATGAGTCTTGACATAAAGTGGTGGCAGTGGACTGTTTGTGTTAGGCAAAAACAGGAAGTACGTCCCTGACAGGACTCAGCTCAGCTCTCAGAACAAGGTCAGCGGTTCCTTTGAGCACAGCCATGGAGACTTTACAGCCTCGCTCAGCACCACATCTAAGACTGGCAGGCAAGACCGCTGGACAGGAAAGGTGACGAGGGCAAATCAACAATCTCAACACACATATGAGCACAGACAGATCTCCTAACTCGAGTACGCTGAAGTGCATGCACACACTCAAACTTGAGGGAAGCAATTTTAAAGTCCTTACTTCCTTTTTGAAGTTTTCAACTCTAGGGGCACAGTGCAGTCAAGTGGAGCCACCCTAGTTATTATTTTGGACAAACACTCTCCCACCATCGCACAAACCAGGCCAGGTGCCATACCAGTCACCACAGTTGGCAGTGTTGGAAGTGAGGGATCATGTCCTTGTTGCTGCAGTAGTGACTCCTCCAGGAACTTTCATTGTTTTCTCCCAGTGAAACTCTTTGCCTTCAGGTGAAAACAAGCAGATGGTGACTCCATGTGTACTAGAGGAGGCAGATGTTAGTCTACACCCTATCCAGGCCAACAGTGTGGGTCAGTGGCTTCAGTGACGGTGGTACACAGAAAAGAAAATAGGCAACAGCAGTTCCCCAAACACACAAAAGTACTGGTGAAGAACAACCTCCCTCCCATTAGCACAAACAGTGCTGACTCATACTATATAGTACCGTTGACGATGAGGGTGATGATGGCAACATCTATTTTCCTTGGATCAGTTGTGATGGTGCAAAGTGTGCAGTGCTTGTTGGACCTGTAACAATCTCTTCTAACCTTGCAAATACAACATACAGCCCTGAAACACCGGTGTTTTCACAGCAAACAGGTTTTCTCAAAACTTCATGTCAGGGAACCACAAAGTATATTGTTGCATCTGCATAATAACAGTATAAACTTGTTAGTGAAATATGTCTCATTTATGTTCCCTTAACTTAGTACCTATTTCTTTTCTTGAAGATGAAATACACAATATATTTTGGAAACTATTGCAGCAGATCATCATTTCAGCAGTACAGGGGCTCAGAGAGAAGATTTCTTTCAAGTTGGTGTGATTGTAACTAGTAAAGATGGAGGCTTTTTTGGATAATGTGGTATGGAAAAAGGCCTGTCTCTTAACCACCCGTTACTCTTATATCTAAAAGATGAAAGTGTAATTTTGAAATTATGGGGAAAAACACACTGTACCATGAAATATTTTTACATACTAATCATGATCAAAATTTACCTGCATCATGCAATCGATGTCTTGTATGTAAAAGTGTAGTTGATAAGTTAATGGCTTACATACAGGTCTTTCCCTGAGACCCTTACTGTATTTCCTCTAAGTGTTTTTAATGAGCTGTTCTTATCTTCACGGGAGCAGTTAGTGCAGTTTAGTTGTATTGCTCTTTGATTGTTGAATGATTGATAGAACTGGACAAAATGATCCCTCAGGGGTCTGCATCCAGTAACAGTTTGACTGCCCATATGGGAAAGCTGCAAGTATATCAAGTGATATCTAATACACACCTGGTAGACAAGTGTGTAGGAAAAATGAAATTATGTGAAATAAAAGGTTGGATTCCTGCACATTGTCAGCACTGAGTTTATTAGGGACACTTTTTGGTCATGGACATTCGTCTGTTGTGTGTCTAATAAACTCCAAAAAATCCATTTGAAATTCTCATAAACCAGAAAGATAGCCCAAAATTCAATTTTCAGTTCACTATTTTTTGACATTTTTTCAATAGGACTGGTTTGCTTGGTTGAGTGGAAGTTGGGGCTTGAAGGTGAAGTGACAGCGCTTGCCAGAAGCTTTCTTCTGGAGTTAAAGCTCTGGTTAGATTTCATTGGCTGTTGTAGGTATGCTTAGTTTAATTATATAGAATTTAGACTATTTATATATTGAAGAAGAAATTGAGCTTGGTAAGAGATTCACAATGTTGGTAATTTCATAAATTCAGTTTATTGTTCTACCGTGATTGTTGCAACATAAGACAAAATAATTACCATCGTGATAACTTTCCGGAGTTGTAAAATCCTGTGAATGTTATAAACTGTTGAGCAGTGTTTTGGAGTCTGATTAGCCTTCAAATTCACGGATCTTGCTCAAACCGGACTTCCTGGATTGTATTTCATCATCTCACCAGTACCTTGCAACACAAAAACACAAATGGCATTACACTGAGCAACTACCCGTCCCCAACCCAGCTGAGTCTGCTTGGCTAATGTTTGCTTTCCCCACTGCCATGTCCATGTGGGCCCCTCATGCTGGGGCTGGCACTGGTGTACAGTTTGTTCATATAGGCCCCATGTGTGTCTGCTTGGACTGGTGGTGGTGTGAAGGTGGGTTATGAGTTGGACCCAATGTGAGCAATTATCCTCGATCCCCACATGGATGGCTTTTTGTTTCCCTTTACTGTATGTGTGCTGATAGTTGTGCCGGGGTGGACCACAGGTGAGGCCCTTAGAGGCAGACTTGGGCATGAAGTGAGATGGTATTAATTGGATTAACGTGGGTAAAATGAACAATATTATTGTTTTTTGGGCATTGTTCTGCTTTCCCAATCTCAGTTTTTGCCTGGAACTGGTAAACATTTAAGGATAGTTTGATATATGGACCAACAAATGAAATATCTGATAAATCAAAAAAATACGTATTAGGCTCATCATTTTTGGATTTTACAGGTTTTCATAAAAAATGTAATTTTGTACCCATTTACACAAACGTTATCGTTTCCTGCTGCAAGAGCACACTGTCATTTATTGTAATCCATGTCTTCTTACAATAAGCATGGTTCAGAAAATCTAAATTGAAGAGGGAAATGTAGAAAAAATGCAATGAGCTGCCGATAATGCGTCCAAGTCTCAGTAAGTTTAAAAAAAAAAAAGACAAAAAACTATGATTATAGTAGAGTGGTTGCATTGCAAATGGTATTTTTCAAATCCAATTTGAACAGGTTTTATTTTTTCATTTGACTTTTTTTTTAATGCAATATGAAAACCGAAAATAATGAGCCCTTATTTATTGCACTAATTGCAGTGCTGCAAAATGTGTGATAAAACATTTCAGACTTTCATTCCCTCCTATTGTGCTCTGAAACACCATTTTATCAGTGATCCCAGTCACAGATGCACATTGACAGCATGGCACTGATATGCTAAATGTTTTCAAGCACACATCTCAGTGTTTTTGTATTATACTTTTATTTTTTTTCATATGAAACAAATCAATTCTTTCAATGTCTTTGAAGTGTGAAATGTCTTTTTTTATCATGAATTCTCACAGTACATTCAGTTATTGTTGATCTGAAAGAAAACATCTTTGAACTTGGCACTTAAAAAACAACCACAAAGAATTGTCACCTTTATTCATTTAGAACAAAATTTACAAAGCCATTCAAACAGTCATTTTTTTTAATACTTTTATGTTTTTTAAACTCAACTGTTGAGAATATTCAAAATACACTTTTTAATGTTGCTTCTCTCTCTCTCTTTGTACTTACAAATATGTACATTAAAGTCTCAGTGTCTTGTCATGTGTCATCCCACTTACTCGTCATCACTGGTAATAAAAATCCTTTTTTAGTGTTTTATATATATCTCTTCACACTGTTAGCACTCTGTTTAGCTCTCCACTAATCTGTTTGAGCTCGAGTGTCTGTGAATTTTCGGCGTGCTCAGATGGATGTCCCGTGGCTGGGCTCATTGGCTTCTGGGATGGGTCCTCCTGGCACAGGTTGGTAGGACATTGGCATGGGTGTCTTGACTGGGCTCTGCCGGAAGAGCCCCCCATTGGGCGCCCTGTGTTTGCAGCGGATAGAGGGCATGGTGGCACTGCTGAGAGGCAGGGGCAAGGTCCTGCCAGTGGCCACGCCTAGCGTCCTTCCTGCCCCATGACCCTCCTGGAGGAAGGTGGTCACAGAGAGCCGCGGCGGCCCCCGATGGGCTGGGTAGTCCCGAGCAGACAAGGCCTCCAGGGACTGGCTGGGCTGCATGCTGCCAATGTCCAGGGCAGAGATCTCGATAGACTGGCCTGGCAGCTGCTTGTGGGCCAAGTCCTCGTCCAGGAGGCTGTTCAAACGCTGGTGGACCTGTTCCAGGTTCACCTCTTTGTCCTAAAAGATAGATGGAAAGAAAGGCAGAGCCATAGAGAGTGTGTGGAATAAAAGAAGCAAGGAGAAAGGATAGTCAGGTTTTAATGAAAGGAACAGCATGAATGTAATTAAGGAGGAGTGTGATAAAGAATAAAAGTGAAAGTGAATATGCAGTGTAAGGGGTTAAGAGGTTAAAGGAAAGAATGGGATGGAAATGGAGTGAACGAAGAGAGAAAGACAGGTTACAATGGCTGTTTCATCATTACCATCATGACCAGTTTACATGCAATGCAGTCTACTCTATTATTATTATTATTCAGTTATCTACCTCACATCTATTAATGTTCACGTGAGTTTGAAGGATGCTGAAACAAGCACACTGGCTTATTTCATCTTTATTCAGGAAACCCAAATATATATATATATATATATATATATATTAATAATATACTGGAATTTTTCAAGCAGCCAACATCGAGAGAGACATTACCTTAAAACACTAAATCTGAAATATGGCGTCGTAAAAGACAATGTCTCTATTTCTGAAATGAACTTAAATGAAGATGTCTCTTCATGCAGAAGTGTTTAAATTTTCTCCACAATTAGGTGACCACACATCTACAGTGGGTGACTCTTGCATGAAGAGCATCAGCTGTTAACAAGACAGGCTCCAATGGACGCACAAATCCAATGAATCAGACTTTGAGGCAATACAATTTAAATGAAGACAAAGTAGTTGATGTCACTTAATTGAAATAATCTAAATTATATTGAAGAATCTTTTAAAATATTCCTTTTTTTTCTTTTTAGAAACGCACATCAATGAAAAAACAAATATGGGAGAGGAGAGGGAGAAGCCAAATAAACAGCATGTGATTGTTTATCGGACACATTTTGGCTGCACCCTGCCCTCCACACGACAGTATTTTATTCCATCATCATGCACCCATTTAAGTCGAGCCCCACTGAAGACAGACAAAACAAAAAAGCCAAAGAACAGGAGAGACCATGGGGTGAGATGACAGATGAAGCAACTACAATCTACCCCTGCCCGGCCCCATGCCCCGCCCCTTTGCCCTGACACAGCCAATGACCATCCAGTACAGTATGCCAGGCCTCTCCTGACCTGTGTCAAGAGCCTCGGCCTCCTCCCAGTCTCTCTCTCTGTCTGTCCATATGTCCCGCCTCCTTTCTGGTGAAGCGCTTGTTATGTCATTATATGTCAATGGACCAGAAACCCTTTCCAGACTGTAATCCTTAGTGACCTGCTGAAGATCACAGACAATGATACATAACCAAAAGGGTCCCCTGTGAATCCGGACATTGACATATAATTGCAATTAATTACTAGTTAGGTAATAAAAGGAATAGTTCAACATTTTGGAAAATACTCTTATCTGCTTTCTTTCTGAGAATGGGATGAGAAGATCTGTACCACTCATGGCTGTGCATTACATATAGAGCTGAAAAGTGGGAGGAGCTTTTTTTAGGCACCCCTGGTTCCAGTACAGTGCATTTTGGTGTAAATATCCAATCACAGAGCTTAACATTCTGTTAGGTGTTACTGCTAATGGTGGGCAGAAGATAAATGAACATATCTAATCTTGTTTGTTTAATCCATACACAAACCTTAATGTGTAAAACAACAACTTGTGGTTTTACAGGGAGTTACTCGAACAAAAGCCGAAGACAGTGACTTCCTGGAGTCTTGTCGCCACTGTGAGGTTGCCAGGCAACCAGCAGAGACGCTCCACACCAGTGGTGGGCGTCAAGAAATAGTTAAACAATGTAACTCCCATAAAAGAACTTTGGACAGAGCCAGGCTAGCTGTTTCCCCCTGTTTCCAGTCTTTATGCTAAGCTAAGCTAACCATCTCCTGGCTGTAGCTTCTTATTTAACGGACAGATATGAGAGTGGTGTCAATCTTCTCATCTAACTCCCCTCAAGAAAGGAAATGAGGCTATTTCCCAAAAAGTTGAACTATTCCTTTAAATGGCTGATGTGTTCAGGCTTGCAGTAGGTTTTGTTTGAAATGGCTGTCATAATTTCCACATACTGTATGTTTGTGCTGTCATGGCGCCAGCGATGCTTAGAACAATTTAAAGTGATTTAAAGTGCACCCAAATCCTTTGAATATTAAACACTTGTTTCCTGCAGCCTTGAAAGGTAGCTGTAAAATGTTTGTAGCGTGCGGCTGTGTTGCTTTTGTCCTTCCCAAACTGTCAAAACTGACAAAAGCAGCAAATCCTGACATTTTAAAAACTTAAACTAGAGAATGTTTGTCATTTTTGCGCAATAAATTACTTGAATTATGAATCTATTTTAGGGTTGCAACTAGCGATTATTTTTTATTGATGATTAATCTGTCAATTATTTTTTCCTTTAATTGATTTGTCAAAACATGTCAAAAGCATAGAGAAAAATGCCCATCATAATATTTTCTTTTTATCAACTAATATCAACTGATCATTTCTGAGAATACAGAGACAGCAGGGTATTGGATTAAGCTGCAATGTTTTGACAAATTTCCACGTAGGTTTTACAGTCACATTTCAAGCCTACCGAGGCTGTTTGATGCTCAAAAGATAGATTTTGAGTGGAAAATAGCTTCAAGACATGTCTACAAACACAATAATAATGGAGCACACAACCATGATTATACTCAAACAACACATCTAACACATCTTATCTTATAAATAATGGGACAGTGATGTTTGTCTGTTTTGAATCTCACATGACAGCAGTATGTGGTTATTATGAGAGCAGCTGCACACAAAGACTGAAATAGAAATCAACAGCAGTAACTCAAACTCTCATATGCAGCAAAAACCAGCATGGGTGGAGTTTGAGTTACTGTATGTCTTTTCAGGACAGGACTGGGTCTTAAATGGGTGTCGTCTGGTTCTTATTGGATTGTTGGACTGTCAAGTCAAACAGGCAGGTCAAGGCTCAGATTCTTTACTGTCTGCTTTTGCTCACACTTTAGTTTAGGGATCCATGTCAAGCCTTAGTTGTCTGGACGCCTCATTCAGAGGGGCTGCCCAGTCGACAGCAGCAAGATGAAGTCAGAGCTCTAAAGCATTAAGACTTGAATGGATTAGCTAAAGAGAGCTATTGTACAACTGAAGCACTTGTCGACTCAGAAGTACAATTTCAGTATGTGGTTTTGAATTTGCAATTCAATGTTATATTTACTTTTACCACTCCAGCTGCGGTTCTCTCACATGAGCACCAGTGATTATTTGTTCAGGCCAAAATGTAGGCAATTAATGATTTTATGTGTCAGTATGAGAGAGAATCACAGTGAGTGTGTTTGAGAGAGAAGCCTCAAAAGTCCCTAAAAAAGCACCCCAACCTCTCTCCCAACATGAGAAGGAATGAGTAGATTGATCACATGATGTCTGGACTATCATCAGGGGCACACCTATTATAACTGGGTGTACTGCAGCTCTACTAAATCGGGGCTGGCGTCAGCGCCTGCTGGATCCATAAAGTAGAGTGTGGCAGTGGCATCTCTGGGCAGGACCGGGGGGCCCGGGGGTCTGGGTCTCGACCGGGGCCTTGGTGGGGCAGGGGGACCCGTGGTGGCCACCATGGCCCGATTCTGGGTTAGCAGGCTTGGGCCTGGGCCCTGGCCCGACGAGTTGTCAGTGGTCACCTCTTTGGGCTGCTCTCTCCGGCAGTGGTTGCTGTTCCACCAGGTCTCCAGTGCAGCCACCAGGAGGGCCAGCAGCAGCCCGGCAGCCAGGATACAGAAGACGCCGGCAAAGCTGTGGAGACGCAGCGCCCGTCCCTCCGGCTGGGCGTCTGCGTGGCTCTGCAGGTCACAGCGGCCTTTCTTCGGCCACCATTTCTGCTTCAGGATGTCAAGGTCACCTTTTTCCTGAAGCTCCAATATCCTGTGGAGAAGAAAGACTAAGTATGTGCACAGTTTCATGTAATAACACCACAGAACACTTTACAAATCCTTCAATAGCACTGATTCAGACTGTTAATGTTCATGTTAAATGCTGGCAAATCAAATTACAAAGACAGTGGAGTAGAGAATGGAAAACTAAATAATTTTGAAAGACAAACATGAAAGAAATTTAGAAACTCAATATAAGACTGCTCTGAATGACTGTAATTACATGATAATACTTTAGTTTTATTTCATCAGCTCCAATTTAAAAAAACCCCCACAAGGTTAATGTACTGCATTAGCATTGATTGTTAGCTCATTAAAGACCCATAGTGGGTAAAATGCTATTAAACGCTGCAGTTTGCACAGCAGAGTGTAAGATGTGATACCGATGCATTGTTGAAACCATTTCTAAATGCTAACAAGAGCTAAAAGAACAGTTCTATGTAAACAAGGCAAAGAATAACAATCGCAGCTTCAAGATTAATTGGTTTCATATGAAATTGTATAAGCATGGAAACAACGATGATCAAATACTACAGTCAGCTCATTAGTTAGCGTACAGGGAGGAAGGGATGGATGTTGTGGAGGAGAATGATGACGGCTGAGTACCAACAGAGGCGAGACAGTGAATCTGTCCCATCGGAGGGGTTAGCTTCTGCACAGTCATTATTCAGCCTCTTCAACAGTGACTGGCACGTACTGTATGTGTTTGTGCACAAGCCTGCACATTCACTCGGAGCAAAAAGGCACTCTCAGACATATGTACACGCAGCTGCCAAAGCATTTGACATTTATACACATTTACACTCGTTAAAAAATCGCACCCCCAGACGCCTTCAAATATTCACCATTTCTTTTCCTGAAAGTCATATATTTAAGATCTTTCACAGAGGCATTGTTTGTAGTTTACAGGGTGATCAATCCTCCCATTTCAGATGGTGTTTGTCCTGACTTCATATTTTACATGGAGGAGAGAGTCTGCTGCCCTGAAATCCACTTCTATCAATCTTGTAAAACTGCACTGAAAATGTTTGGAGCAGAATATTTCTGTCTTGTGTCTGGGGGAAAAACAAGGGGCAAATAGTATAGGTTGAAAATCTGAAATATGTACTTCTCAGTCTGCCTCATCAAGAAAAACTGTGATGAGAAATGTTCAAGTTCTACCAATTGAACCAATTGAACCAATTCAAACAATTGATTATTAGCATCATTACAGGGGCTCTCACTTTCAGTTTCACCACCAAATAAAGTGGTTTGATAATCTGGCTGAACTGTCGGCTCATTTACAACCTGTCTGATCGCTTGTATTTCATGCCCAGTTGGACCTATTTTTAGCAATGTCTCCGTGTTTTGAAATCTCAGTATGAAATAGATACCAATATACGTACTTCTGAGAGAAGAGGTCTCTGTAAGGACTGCCGTGCTGCAGGGCCATGCCGTAGCCTCTGGTGCTCATGCCGTTTCCTGCTACAGTCAGTGTGCAGTCGTCGTCTGTCAGAGCAGCGTACTCTACCACCGCCATGTCCCACAGAAATGCATATGACTCTCGCTTTGCCTGGATAGGTCAACAGAAGTTCCCACAACACACACAAAAGACATATACAAAGGATTGAATGACGTGTTTAAAGTAAAGTGCCTAGCCTAGCTGAGTTTTTCAGTTTTATTTCCCTTATCAGAGACACACATTGTACCATACAGACAAACATTCACAAATACAAACAAAACCATCCTTTTAAAGACAAACCCAATGATCCTGAAGAAATCTGACAAATGTTATTTCTCTGTTTTACTATATAAAAATCCCATTATTTCTTCTCTGTTTTTCATGGTTAAATCTGCCCATTTATGAACTTTTCCCTTATCATGTCCCACCCTAGCATCCTGTTTTAAGCACCTATATGTTGAATTACAGACTCATGCCCACTCATTAGAGTAAACATTGAATAGCATGCACAACAATAGATTTCTTTACAAATATGATGAAAATAGTTGCATCCCTATTTTTTCTGGCTTTGCATTCCTCTGCATGTAGCACATTTTCGGAGACACGATCATGTGCTGTAGCCTCAAGCTCACACTGTGGAGAATATGTAGAACATCCACAGCTGAAAATCTATCTGCAATCCTTCAGGATTTTTTTATTTATAGTTATTTATTTATTTTTCTGTACACACTTCTCTGGCTTTCTTCCCCATGGTGTCCTCAGTCCTACATCTTCCAGAGTAAGACTGTGCTCTCAACAAATACATATGAACAGCCTTTTCACCTTACATCTCATTAGGACTACACAGGGCTCTCAAGTTCACTAAACTTTAATAAATAAACACTGTATACAGTATACACTGGAGAAATCACATAGCCATCAAACTATAAAACTGAATTCAGAATGAGGCACATGCAGCAGTTTGTGGGCTATAAGAAGCACTGTAGTAATTCAGTAACTGTAAATAAAAAGGCTTCTTCTCATTAAATATGTTTGGAGTTGGATTTAAAACTGAGAAGAGTTGTTTTCCATTGATGTATGTATCTGTGCAAACTGGCCTGACAACACTGAATGCAATTAGCTGCTCAAATCAAAAGCAGTTTAATGACAAGTGCATATGTTAGACTTCAGTAGTAAGTGTGTGTTTGTTTGTTTGTTTGTTTGTGTTAAAGGACTGCAGAAGAGAGAATTGCATAAAATATTAATTCAGTAGCACACTGAGTTTGAGAGAATAATTAAAAATCCTCACAATTTAATAGATTAAAAATATCACTTTACTCGCATGCCTCAGTGAATCAGGGACAGTAATTATTTAACTAACTTGCAGTTTGTTCCTACCTGGCTGTGTGACACTAAAAAGCTACAGTTAATAATCATCAAGGCTGACTTTATGTTTCGCTCCCTGAGCTGAATGTATAACTATATTACATTTTTATATAATTTATTTACAAGCATTTATAGCTTCTGGAGGACGAGGCAATCTTTTTATTGGCTGCCCGTTTCATGTGAAAGAATAGCTAAATATATATTTAAATTTATGGGGTCTAACCGAAATGACTTCTAAAATAAATTATTTGAACAATTAGGGACTCTGCAATATGAAAAGTCATGTGTTAGCTAAATGTTACTGTTGAATAATCTCAAGTTTTGATTGGTTTCCCCAGGAACAGCATGTTGCAAAGAGGCCTACAGAGTCCAACAACCAAACCACATAAATACTCACCTTCTTGATTCCCTCTGATGGGCTGGAGACAGAGTTCTCAAAGCCGTTGTTCTTGTTGACGGTCTTCCAGAGCTCAGCGAATGTGTTGTCCTGCTCCAGAGGGTTGGTGCCTTTGGCCTGGAAATACTCGTACACGGCAGAGTCCCTCACTGTCCCGTAAACCAGGTCCACCTGCTTGGACAGGTCCTGGAACGACCTACAGTCAGGGTCACATTAGCGAGTTTGTTTACCAGATTTGATAGAAGTGTGTGATTGGAAAAACAGGAAATAATAAAACATTCAAACGGAAAATGATTTTCTTTGACACGGCCTTTACAGGAGAACATTTCAGTTTGTCTCATGTAGAGCGCTATAATAATATGACTGTCTATTAGGAAATATGACTATTAGGGAAGTTAAAAGTACATGTATCAAAAAACAGTGTGAATTAATCTACAGAGGACAGTAAAGGGCTAATCAACCATTTTGCCCTTTTTTCCACTTTGTTGATTATTCATTTAAAATATATAGCGAGTGAGTATAGCTCACATTAACATATTTGTGCATTTATTAACCAGTCTTTATTAAAATATACGCCTGATATACACATCTCTTTACAAATATAACCTATTTAAGCTTTAACAGCTGTTTTTCTTCTACTGATCTGTGTTAAAAGACAATCAGTTTGAGAGCCCATCAGGTTCTAATCCAATTTTAATTTCTGCTACTGGGGTCACAGACTGTGCCTTTAATTTAATAATATTTTTAATGATGAGTTGTGTGTTACTGTCTCGTGCCATTACTTTTTCCACATGCACAGGTTGTTGTACATGTTTGCTGCCAACAAAGCTGTTACTGCTGACAACTTGTAAAATCTCAACCATCGTCTTCATTCTCTACACATGATGCAAGAAATCACTGCCTTAGGAAATACTTCTGGTTAAGCCAGAAAATATGCATTCTGCTGCTGTGAATTACACTTGTGTGCATTTCATATTGTAATTACTGTATACATAACTTAACATTGTAAACGCAATACTTACAGTGACATAGTCAATCTTCTGCAAATTCAGTTGAGTTGATAGGTAACACATCCAGGTGGGGATGTCTGTCACTAATCTAGTGAATTTATGACACTGCTGTAGGATTTGAATATGTCTTACTTTGGTGGCAGTATCAGAAAAGACACTGGTTGACAGTGATTCACGCTGCTACCAACACTCCTCTCCTCCTTCATTCATCTCTCCACCTACGCCTCTCAGCTTGTATCCTACAATATTATACAGATTTTCCCCTCTATTTAAAATTCAAGTTTTAACACCCTCCTGGTTCACTCCATCCAATTCGTAAGCCTAACACTACCCCCTTCCTCTCTTATGCACATTGGAGCAAATCACCAATCAGCGGGTTCTTTATCAACTAAATTAGCTGCACCTGTAGCGCGCTGCCTGCTGCTTCTGATGTCGATGCCAACACTTTCTCCGACACTACCAGCACCATGACTCCAACCACATTCAGAGTAACAATGACCAGGTCGGGAGGTTAAGTTGCTGACCGATTATGGGGTTCATCCCCCTGATTGGGCTTTAGCCCCTAATAGAGTCTGCACCAAACTCCAATCTACTTTTTATGAACAATACTTTATATATTCTGAAAACTAGTCTAGCCTGATTGAAATGCTTATTATGCAGATGCTATGTGGGCAGTAAGAAATGAGGCTCCTTGCAGCAGCTGTATTTTATTTGTAGAGATTATTGCCAGTTTTGTACAGCATCATATTTGCTGAATGCCAATGTCCTCGTAATTAGAGTTTGCTTCCAATGTAATTTGAATGGCATTCTACCCAGAAGATTACCTACTTCCTTGACTGGTATTGGGTTGATATGTTTGACATGCTGCTTTGTGTATTTGCTGCATTTCTTTACAAAATCAACATATTAGAGTAGCACCAGAATGTTTATATAACTAAGATTGCCTTCTCACCAATTCCCTAAAAAGTGAGAGAATCGAATAGCTTATCTCAAGATGATGATGTTGGACTAATTCAGCCATTTAATTAGAAGCCTATATGGTGTAGCAGTGGTTGTTGAGGGAGAAAAGCAAGCAAGAGAAAAAGAAACAACTGATAAGATATTGCATGGTCTCCAGCGTATTCTGTCAGATTAAACTGCAAGCTTTACAGCAGCGAGTAAAATATTCTGCTTTTAGTTTGTCTAGCAGCTTACTTTTACGTAACTACACAAGCACCTACACATGTGGAACTATAGATTTGAGATAAATCAACACTATAACTATTGATCTAAATACCAGCTGGAGTAAATAGAATGAATCTAAGAGGTGAAAGCCCCTGTATTGTATGAGAAAATATGAAAAACAATAGACAGATGGTGGCATATTTAAAAAATCAAAGATCCAGTAAAATCAAACCATTAACACGTGATAATATCAGGCAATGACTATTTGAAGTAGATACTGTATATATACTAAGGACATCTGTCACCCATTTTTAAGCGCTTTTCCCTTGTTTGCAGTTTTTTCTCAGAGCAGTGCAACATACACTTTGATTCGCGATCAATACAGAGGTCCAACCCAGCCCTCTGTTCATTAGCTAAAATGGCTGAGCCAAGATTGAAAGAAGCACAACACCAACCAAACACACACATACACACAAACCACATTTTTTTCTTCCTCTCTGCTGTGCTGCTACAGAGAAACATGCTTGTAAAGAATATTATTCTCTTATCATGTGTGCATGTCACTGATTTATTGTAAGGTGTTAAATGGCTGACTGCACAGTTGGTCTTGGTTATATGTACCTTTTATAAATTTAACATTGGCCTTAGCAGTAACGATTAAAACGACATGAAAAACAAAAGAGTTCAGTCAAAGAGTTCACTTAATTAGCATTAATCCGTGCAATATCCAGGAGGACAAAATATAGTTATGAAACTAATCTGACTTTCTCTCTCGTTTGTTCCCGCTCACACAATAGTTTTAAATTGCAGTGTGGTAGGAAAGAAAGAACACTGTTTCACCTCTGTGTCCCATGGCATAGGCGTTTTGTAAAGGCTTATTTACAGAGAGAGCAAACAAAAGGGGAAAAAGCCACGTAGTATTTATAGAAATGTTCTAATATGCAAATGTTGGCTTAAGTTACCATACTATTTTCAGACAATGTTGTTAATTGTTCCCATTACACCAGATGAATGCATCATGCACACAGGGATTTAGAAATATGCAGAAGCACACTTAGGTAATCATGCATAAGCACACACTAAGTGGGAAGCATGCTCACATACATACTATAAAAGGAGGTAGATGGTCTCTTTTTAGCACTGGTAAAAACTCAAGTGGCTGCTTTTTGGCAGTCTACCCATGTCTGTAACTTGTGGAAGAAAGAAAGTTGATTTCTCCAAGAAAGAAAAAAAAAGCCCAAAACACTTGACTTTTGATGTTGTTAAAATGAAAGGAGCTGGACTGCAGCTCACTCTATCTGGCTTTTGAAATTCAAGTCACATCTGTCAGAATCTTTCCAAGGTTTGGACATCGGATTCATGTTGGGGGACAAACTGCCAATGCTTTCATGACAAACATTTCCAAAGCAGGGAAGAAATTTCAGATTTGGAGATATGCAGCTCTTTCTGTGAGGCACTCCATATTATTAGTAGATCTTTGGTCATCAGGTTTAATTAAAACCTAGATAACTGCATACAAAAAGACATTACATTTATAGACGATCTTGCCAAGTTAGAGATAGAGGGATGAAATGATGGAGCCCAGAACTGAGCAGTGAGGGAACTCAAGCTACAGTGCATCTGAAGATAAAAATAACTGCCTATTGTAATACAGCAATTCGAATTCTTATAGTTGTTTTGCTCCCATACTTTAACTTGGGTTCAGACAGCACACCCTTTCCGCCTCAACCACAATGACTCCAAGGCAGCAAGGACCTGGTTTGGGGGCACTGTATTGCACTGTAAGAATGTTGGTAAAGCAGTACTTTTTCTTTTCCAAGCCAATCTACAGTCTGTGCATTTACAAGCAGTACAGTAACCGGCTTACATTAGGCTTTCTCCAGTAAGTCATGTAAACGAGAAACCTGGTTTCTGTAATCGGTGTAGGGGATTAGGGAAACCTGATTTCTCCAGGTAGATTTCTCCTGGAGCTGATTTCCAGACACACGTTTTCTAATCTGCTTTTTGCAAGTATGCATGTGCATGACAAAACACTGCAGACAGGGAAAGTAAGAGCTGAGCAGCTGGATGAAAGTAGAGATAATTGCAGAACGATGCGTCCATGCATTTGAAATCATTCCACACAAAGTTCGACTAGAACTGAAACTAACACAAAGTAGCCTGCATAAGTCTAAATGAGTCTGTTTCCACCGGTGAACCTTCGACTATTTGTAAAATACAGACACTTTGGTGCTGTGAGGAAAAGCTCAGCTCTGTCCGTCAGTCTGCTCTCTCTCTCACACACACACACCAAAAAGATAACAAAAAAAGTCAGGAAGCAGTGTCTTCTGTCACTACTACAGGTTACTACAGTGTATGTAAATGCACTGAGTATGTCCCCCAGGACAATGAGAAAGGTAGTAATGGCCGCTCACCAAAGAACAAATTCCTGTGTAAATATCCTTCCCTTTCTATCCTCCAGTGGTTCTACAATGGGGCAAAAACAGTTACCACCCTCAAAGGAGGTGAACTCCAGTTCTGACAGAAAAAAAGAATAATTTCCACTTTGCCTAACCTTTAGGTGTGTCTGTGAAAATTATGCAAAGGCAGAAAGCCTGCACACCAAGCACAAATCACATCTGAGAGGGCTTAATTTGTGTTCACAGAACTGGGGTTAGAATGTCTAACCACTGATTCCTTTTAAAAAGGTTCAGATTTAGGCCAACTACGGGCTAATTCAGAGTTTCCCACCCTGTGCTTTATGTGGTAAATTACAACTGGTTTTGTTTTTTGATAAACATTGATTTCATCATTGGTGTGCCAGACAGATAACCACATTGATTGTGAGGTAGGACCCACGGTCTCTAAGGATCTTGTAACAACATCAAGTGAGCAGGTAGCGAACCACAAGCAAGTTTAAAAAGAGTGGCCAGCTCTTTCATTAGATCAAATAACTCGTATTATCCAGATTTGATCTGAGGTGTTATTTCTACTGTCTCTGTAATAAAAAGAAGCAGCCACTTCCCCACACTTTGCCGGTCAGATGTGACCCAAGGCATACAGATTGAGTTTCAGTTTTCAAGGAAAAAATGCATCCTCAATATGTCCATTTCTTTTGGTTTCTGCCTTAGGGGGCACATTTACTGAGCCTACTGGCAATTTACAGCCTGGGTCACAAAAGATTGTGCACAAATTTGTTCACAGCAAGTTTTACATTTAGCAGAGTATTTACTCACACAGATTATGTAATTGGGAAGTGGAGCAGCAGAGTTAATTTAAACGCACTGCTGCTAAGTAAGACCTGATGCTGGGCAATTTAAGAAGTGTCAGGAAAGCAATGGAGTACAAAAGAAAGGCCAAACCCTTTCTTAGCTTGAAATACTGGTTGAAGAAACCAATAAACATATTTTGGAATTGCAATGATTTGCTCTTCTTCTCGCAATAAGTAAAGCTATAAATAGGCTATTAAATTAAATACATTTTGTATTGTAGGGTGCTGTTGTGCACATTGTCCTCTAACAAACAAAAAGCTTGTTTTTAGAGTATGTGTGTATGTGAATAAGTTTGGTAGCTTGAAAGTCCATCACCTCCAGAACATTTAATCTCTCAGGAATGTATTGTACATCTCAGGTTTTATTACTTAAAATCTGTTTCAGATTTTCTTTTTAGATTAACCAAGAGGTGAATCCCACACAGGCTACAAGTTTTATGAAGTAGTTACTACTGAGAACAGCAGATAGGGACATGTACAGCATGTGTTTTCATTGTTCCAATTAAAAATTTGGTCACAGTGTACTTTCCCCTACCCTCTAACTCCTAAATGCAATCATTTGCAGTTAGGTTGATTCTGTTCCCTAAACTGTACCAAATGTACTACAAGAAATTTTAATGTCCCTGTAATTGCCAATACACACACACACACACACACCAGTGAAGGTCTCTTCACAGGTGAGCTGTGTGCTGCTTAGCATTCGCTCCCTCTCCCCACATGTCCACATGTGGCTATTTGTTCAACAGAAGACAGACCCAATGCAATCAAATGCCTCTCTGCCCATTCTTTGGGGAGAGACAGCACACCAAATTGGATTCACTGACAAATAGCATTTGGACTGAGGACAGGCTAGTTGTTAGTCAGTGGGTCAACAATTACAGAAAAGCAGACAGACCAAACACTGTACCAATTGCAGCTGATGAGAGATGCTCACAGATGTACCTTCAGCCTGAGCTACAGCACTTGTCCCTGTGGTTAAAATATGGAAAAACATACTGCATGCTACCTCAGGAACACACAGCACTGTGTACGGCATAAAAAAAGACTATATGGGTTTCCACCAAACAAAGACCTTATCATTTCAAAGATATACGCACATTCATTCAAAGCTGATGCCCAAAATAATTAAAAATTATTAATGATGAAAGCATGCAGAGGCTTTAAAGGGGAACTCCACCGATTTTACATATCAAAGTCTGTTTACAATTACCATTATTAGTATTACTATATTATGTACATATGTGCGTGTATGTGCACATATATATGTAATTTCTTTGTGTGTATTTTTCTAATATTTTGTTTACTTATTTAATGTATTTATCATCATTATAATGAATTAATGAATTCATTTTATACGTTTTCCCCGTATTCTCTCCTCCTTGCACATACCTCACACCTTTGCATACATGAATACGTGACACACTTACACAACACACATTCATGTGTTAATTATGTCTTACTGTTTTGAGAAATTGTATTTTTACACCTATGTCTGTCTAATCTGTCACCTTTTGTATCATGTCTAATTGCACTAATAACAAAAAGTTGGTTTACAGAACTGAAATTTGATGTAATTTGATCTTTTGTTTTTGAGTGGGTCAGTTACTTCAGTGATTGAGAATAAACATGTATATTCACATTGACACACAATATTGAATGGAGATGTCCAGAGCCAATCCTAAGTATCGGTTTCGGGGCCGATTCGGGCATATTTTAATTGATTGGTATTGGATGAAATAAAGCCAATCAAAATCAGATCCTTTCTTTACTGTACTGTCTGTTGTCCACCTCAGCCTGCTCTCCTTAATGACAGCTGGGCTCTACACTGCGAGCAATTCACTTGCACCGGTGATTGACTCGGTTCTGACACCTGGGTTGGCAAAATTCACTACGCTCTAATAGTAACAAATCTGTTATTTCTCCTCTCTCTTTGTCAAAGCTCAGTGTGCAAAACATTTGGGAAGCAGCTTCTAATTTCTAGCCAGCTCTGACCATCGTCGCCGGTGGCAGGTCCCATCAGCTGTCGCTAATTAACGTTAATTAAGTCACTTTACGGCAGAAGAACTTGGCTGTTGTCGGGTCTGTGTGCAGCTGGTGTCTGTACTCTGCCAAAGATTGTTTATGAGGTAAAAGGAGCATCACTCTGTGCAACACTTCCAGTTAAACCTTCCCTAATATCATATCAGTGATTTAAGCTCATCAACTTAATAGTTTGAACCAGGACCTCCAGTATTCAGAAGCCTGTGAAAAATAAGGTGTGTCAAATTTAGAAGGCTACATCTGTTATTTCATTGTGTCAGATACATATTTAATCAAGATTTAGGTGACTATAAGTATCGGATTGGATAGGACTTGGATCGAGATCGGGGCCAAATAAAACTTAATTGGGACATCCGTAATATTTAAAAGTATATTATGTTTACAGAATGTTCCATTCTCACAGTAAGAATCACAACATAACCTTCAAGATAAAATACCACAGAATAATAGGACCTCAATTATCCCTCCATTAACCATTACTGTAGGTGTATTCAATAAATCCCCTGTTGTGTTGTGGTTCCACAAGAAGAGAATCAAGTGCATTTGACTGATTGATAGAAAATGTTCAATGAAGGTATTGTGCCTTACCGGACAGCATTGTCCATGCGTGACACAGTGAGGTAGGCAGCCAGGTTTGCTGTGTAGGACGAACACACAATGAGGGTGAAGAGCCACCAGCTGCCCATGACGATACGCAGAGCCACCGATCCCAGGATGGAGTCGCTGCCTGTGGAGGTGCAAGTTTAAACACAAAAGGTATAAAAACTGCACACAGAGGCACACATCATCATCACCTTTACTATGTACTGTGCAGCATCACATTGCTTATCACCACACAGGATCTAATGCAGCTATCTCTTATATACCAAACAATAATATGCACTGCAATCCCATTTAAGCAACACATTTTTATATGTCATACATCTGATGTAGAAGTGAGTAATGCTGCCAAAATGTGTAGGCGTGCTTTATTATCAGGGTCCCAATTTTATTGTTTCAATTAGTTTTTATATCTTGAGAGAGCCAAGAAAATAATGGCTTTTTATCTTAATACCTTATGTTTTCTTGGATTATTTCCTGCATTTCAAACAAGCTTTTAGGAGATTGGTCAACTCGATGAGAAAACGGACACCAGCATTTTTTGTGTGTGTCTGGTAAGTAAATTGATTATTCTGGTACAGTATAGTCATACTTTATCATTAATAAGGGATGCCAGTGTCTTTATGCATGTTTCTAACTGATTAAACCTATGAAGTGCCAACATGTTTCCAACAACCCTGCTCTCTAGGTTTTAAATTATGTCCTAAGGAAATCAATGTTAAATGGACTAGTAAGCATGTGGGTAAGGTAACTAGTGATTATTGCGCAGTCTTCTACTGAAACTCAAACATTTAACTCACAAAGTTGCCTTTAAATTACCCACCATTTTGAATTAAAGCTGCTGTAAGTTGTAATTTTTCTCACTTTTGAGATAATACTCATATTTGCATGTAACACTGGAGCAGTCAAATATGCATATGATGATTTTATGTAATTACTGTAAGTTTTCATTGCTTATTTTCCTAAGAGATTAGTGTATTAAAAACCATCTCCCCTGAAATGTTATTTGCACACTTTTATATTCTATTACACATCCCAATCAAATTTTTTTCAAAGAGCGTAGTACTCATTGATATTCATTCTTCTCCTGTCTTTTTAACGTTCTTTGAGGGGAAAAGACTGGTTCGTCACATTAGCTTTTCCATCTTCACTTTTTCTCTGTCATACTGACTCTCTTTCTCTCCAAATATCCAACAGATTATGAGATGCATGAGAAAAATGTCAGCACACATTCTAATTTTGAAGAGTAAAGCCATAGAAATGTCATCTGAAAGATTCAGGAGTGTGAAATGTAATGAAAACATATTTGTCTGAAAGTGTCACAATCAACATAGCTGCGCCCTTAGGACAGCTTGGGAAAAAAACTGAAGGCCTTGTCAGATGCATAGCACTCTGGCATCAGTCATTTTTATTACATATGTCTTTGACTGATTTCTTAAGGTCACTGAATGTGAAATGTGCATCTTGAAACTTTACTGGATCCATCCCCTTGCAATGGTCCACTGTGGTGCAGTCTCTTTCATCTTTGCAACTGACTGATTAAACTGTCTAGTCATAAGGAAAAAGTGTTATTTTCATCTGTTCTAGACAGTTTCAGATTATTTGAGGGTCAGGGTGTCTGTGGGTGGATAGTTGAATCTGCACTGGACATACAACAAAACCCAGCAAAGTGTTGGTATATCATTATGAAATCATTGGGGGGATACGGTTGCCAAGTTTATGCTCTCTGACAATGGCACACTATGCATCAGCAGACAGATTCATATCAAAGTGACCTACGTCATCCAAAGAAATAAAGCAATCCACTTGACTGAAACAAAAAGTGGCAACGTTGGAACACGAGCCAGAAACAAGGAGAGAAAAAAAGAGAGGTAGAGAAAAGACGTGGAATTTCGCTTCTCATGAAATATAGTGGGTGTTGGGTTAAAAAAGGGCTCATAGGCAGTGTTCCAGACTTTGATAGATGCAGTTCAGGCTTTAACATCAGTTGCTGAAGTAGTCATTTATCCAAACCGGACATACCTGGATCTCCACCAGACCTAAAGATGGGATGTTCTCCTTGACAAGGGCACCTTTAGAAAATGCTAGGGTGGGCGTTGTGCCTCAGACTGACTCACTACTGAATCAGTATTTGCTGTATACTGACATCCACATATGCATTTTCATTGATTGGACTTGTTTTTATATTAATCTTCTGTCCTTAATCCCTTGAAGTAGTTTTCAGGGTTTCACATTTAAGAACTGCATGGCTGGTGCTTGGTATCCAATGATGTACCACTGAAGACCAAGAGCAGGCAGGTTTTCATTCATTCAGCAATGACACTGTCTTTATCAGTTAACACACATTCAAACTGAAAAGTGTTAACTAGTAAGAAGTTGGCGTATGATTTGGTGGAATGAAAAGCTGCCTAGCCTTGGCCCTCCAATATATGACAAAAACATGATTTGTAACTGCTGTCCTTGCATGTTATGAAGGCCAGACTCAAACTATTTTACCCACCTTGTTGCACAAAAGCACCGTAGACAATCCAGATGGCGCTCTGAAGCGAAGTGGAGACAGAAGGCGGCGGATGGCCTCCTGCATTGTTCTGGCAGCGCACTGCCTGGATGCGCCTGAGCAGGAAGATCATGATTCCCACCACAGGGATGGCTGCGGCAATGCATGCCCACACTGCCAGATCAAACGGTGCCAGCAAAGAGAAAATGTTGATCTTTTCCTCTGACTTGCGCATCAGGATTCCCACCGAATAGTCCAGGTAGCGCTTGCTGAAATCCACCACACTCTCGCGCTCCGGGGTGATGGTGATGGCTGATATGGCCAAGTCAGCTCGCTGTGGATGGAGAGTCATATGTTCCCATTTTAGTAACTTTATAACATTTCTTTTTAAAACAACAGAATATGAGTTTTGTATGTTGTTAGAGATTGAAAGAGAATCTAGTATATTTGACCTCCACAAATTGGTTGATGTATCCTCACCATTTAGGAGGTTAGGTTAGGGTGGTTTGTTTGTCTGTGACAAAATTATGAAAACTTGTGTCTGACTTCAAATACTCCCTAGAGAAACAAACTTTTCAGTTTTCAAATGAGCTTCCATCACACTTCTAACAGGAACTATCCTTTATTGTGGAAACCCTGCATCTTTTTCCCTAGAAACACCATCCATCAGGTCACTGTTTCTGTGACATATCTGCAAAGTTAATGGTCAGATTGGAAGGAAATTTGGGGTGCACATTTTCATTCCCAATAAGAAGAAACCTACTGGTTTGGTAACACATACACTTTTCCTCAAGAACCTCCATCTGTCCATGTATCTCTCGACACCCTACTCAGACAGATAATTTCTCTGTGCACCTTCATGCGTTCGGCAGGAGGCAAACCATTTGATTTTCTGACACAACTTTCATCATTATTAGACCTTGCCTTCCCTTATATAACTGTTCTGTCATCTACCCAGAACATTGTTGACTTTGAAGCTAATAACCAGGGAGATCAGTAGGCCTTCATGGAGGTTTGAACTCTAGAGCGCTTTCTTGCTAATCTTGGAATTAAGTCTGTATTATTTCCACTCTGCATTATCTTGCTATTTTATGTTGAAAAATATGGTCATCAATCATCAATACATGTAACATGGTTTGTCTGAGGAAACAACTCGTGTTTGATCAAGTGTAAAATCTGTTTCTTCTAAACAAAGAGAACATCAGTCGCTTACAGTCATTTCAGTGAACACATGCTGGGACAAGTGGCAATAATCACACTGGGATTGTTGCGTTTAACACCACATTGTTCACTCTGTTGTTGTTCAATCACACAGCTCCCTCTGATAAACACTAATTGCAGGATGAGAGTGCATGTGCATTACAGTAATAAAACGTCTGAAATTCTCAACAGAAACAAGAAACATGGGAAACATGGGAAACATGGGTCATTGTTATGACCCATAACAGCCTTTGTAAAGTCCTGAAACTTTATCAGTGTCCCTCCAAAAATCAGACCCAGTTCAATCTGTGATTTTATCCACTGGAGAAAACTGATTTGCAGATAGAGGCTGTTGGCCCGTGCAATGTTTTTCTAATCTTTTCCACTTTACTGAGCCTTATAATTGGGCTCCCATTTCAAAACAAGACAAAAAAAATTATTTTGAGTGAAATCTGGACATTGATTGACGGAGATAAAAAGAAAACACACCAACCTTGGCAATGAGTTCTCCAATCATGCCATTCCAGGATCCATTAGGGAGTGCTGAGCCGTACTTCCCATCTCCAACTTGGTAGATGTCATACTTGAAGCCCAGGATCTTGGCCAGGGCGTCCAGGACATCAATTGAGAAACCCTTGTATCTCTTGGGTTGGCCCAGAATATTCTCTGCCACCATCACAAAAGGCTCTTCCTGTTTGAATGAATATCGTACAACTGGTTAAAGGAGTTTTTGGATGACATAACTGACAATGATAATGCTGAGAAATGTGAACGTGTGTGGATTTAGTCTCTAAGCCCACGATTTATCATGGAACTCTGGAAAAGAGTTGAGTATGTGTACTTAATCACAGGCATGTCATTTATCAAGATGCACCATAATGTCTTCGGGGTAGATTGGCGACTGAGGCGAGGACACATTCAGTCATCTTAAGAACTTTGGGGTGACACCTTTATGAAGAGCTTCTAAGGTGATCTAAGTTAAACTTCATCTTAATAAAATAGTTTCCTCAGCAACTGTTGACCTGTAACACATGGCGCCATGGCAACTGCTATGGTTCATCGATGTGGAAATTGCCATTTTAAATTTATTGCACCACACCGTGGCACTTCTTTATGGGTTGAAAGTGTCAGGGCAGAATTAAATGGGTGAAGGAGGAGTAAAGAGAGCTGAAGAAGACAGGGGGAGAGGGACAGAGAAGAGGGGGGGATGTTAAAGTGGGCAGAGGCAAATGACTTGATTAAGTGACACTGCCAGAGGAGAGCTGAGCAAAACTTATGTGAATAAATATGGTGCAGGTAAATCATGTGTGAAGAAGAGGAAAAACGACGAGAGGTGAGGAGAAGTGACCGAGAGGGAGGAGGAGGAGGCAAGAGACCTTAGCTGCTAGAATGAAAGGAGTGATTTTTAATGGTCTTCTGTTGCTCTAGATTCACAGGACAAGATGGAGAAAAAGACCTTTGAGTAGAACCAAACAGTGTAAAGTAGATTAGGAGAGGTCTAGTTCTCCAAGATCCTCCATCCTCCTGTAATAACAGCTCACTGAACCCAGCAGAACCTAGGACTCTTGAGACTAGAGCTTTGGTATATTACAGCAAATTATCAAATAGGAAGCCTTTATTTACCTCAACTGAGGTAACAAATAGGCTTTTCCTTAAGATGGGCTATTATTAGAGACAGTTAATTGTTAATTCCCATGTTTTGTAAGAAGCCTTCCTGTTGCCTGCTCTGCTTGATTGCTGCTGTATGCTTTTAATGCAAACTCATTGTTTTATTGTGAAACATCTGAAAGAAATTTTGACTGTTAACATTGAGAAAGCAAGGCAAAGTAGTATTAATCAAAATTCATTATTCAGTGAGGTTCTTTTTAAAAAAAGAGAATTTACAGAATTACGTTTGTGTAAAGTGTTAATCCGTAGGTGTAAAGAACAACCTCATAAATGTGTTGATGTGTTTGCCTCTATATACTGCAGTGTTTGTTTTCTTACTCAGATATTTGCCTACTCAGGTCAAGTGTTAATAGATTCAGTGTACTCCCACAACTTACCAGTAATGTTACAATCTTGAGCGTCACTCCCTGCATACCGCTCTCTATCCGATTCTCCTTTAGGCTACCATTCAAACCACGAGTGGAGTCCCAAGATGCCAGCTAATAGGGAGAAAGAGAAATCAGATAAATGAGCAAGAGAGATAAAAATGGAAAAATGTTGCAGGTCTCTGAGAGACAAAGGTGCTAAACAGCTCGTTAATAAATCTATCACCAAAGTAACTAAACAATGAATACTGTGTAGCAGGATAACAGCGTGAGTGAGCTATAAGTAAAGTTGCCACCCTATCTGCCATTTTGTGACTCAATTTGCAGTGACACTCAACACTGAGTGGGCAATGTCTATGTTAACATCTGAGTTGGTTACCAAGATAACAAGCGTCTGCCATTAGCAGGCTATTATGACCCTCTAATCAAGCTCCACCACTGAATGCTGCAATGTATTGTCACACTTGGTAAGCAATTCTACAGTATACTTTACCAGTCATAGAGATGGAGGAGGTGGTGGTGGTGGTGATGATGATGATGAGAATGAGAGGAAGGAGAGGAACAAGCAGAAGTATGTTAAATAATTAGGACTTTAAGTAGACGCCATACTCATCATGTAAAAACTGCAAAATAAAAAAAACAAACATACAATTTCAGACATCAGTTTGAGTTTGTTTCTTGAATCTAAACTATCCATCATCTTTAAAACTCTCATTCCACACTGTCAACGTTTTGAGCTATGTCTCAAGTTGTGAAGCTGATGTTTGTTAAATTCTTAATCAGTGCTGCTAGCTGGACAAGGATTCTCGAGGATCTGACACATCATTTGGAGTGGTCTATGAGATCTGAGCTGACAGGACAAGAATGGTGGCCCAAGGCCAAACAACAGGCCTTTCTGGCCACAGCACACCTCAGTCTGCAGCACACGTGGCCCACAGAAACATACTGTACTCCACAACAATGAGAGAGACATCATTAAAAAGCAGTAAGCTTTTAAAGGTAGGCAAACTGCATTTGTTTTGTTAAATTACTCAATTCAAAATGTCCATGTAATTTGATGCAATTTGTTACTTGCTACCTGCCATTTCTATTAAATTCAGTTCACTAAACATAACAGCATATATTTCAATACAACTTATTTATTAAATGTTTTTGAAAACTTTGTTAAACTATTTGTAAACATGTTACGTCTGTGAAGCATGTTATTGCTGCAAAACTATCACAGCTTGAGTTCAAACTAGGTTATTTCTGACTAGGAGAAACTGCACACGTCTCATTCTGGCACAATTACACCCAGCTGCATTTTAAGAGGCAGCTTATATGACTCACTTTCATCAGTGAGGGAAGGTTTATTCAAAATGCTTAAAGACTTTTGGCCCTTGAGAAGGTGGCTCTGGACATTTTATTCAATATTAAGTTGAAAAAGGCACCAGAGATCAAAACCGTGAACAGGAGCAGAGATATTTTTAGCCTTCAAGATTTCATCACAAGTCCTGCACTTAACTTTGAATTCTAGCTTCATGAAATATTGAGGCTCCTTTGCTCTTTTACTTGATTGGACCTAGGCAGCTGGGTTTGGGCCTCGAAATATCAGAGCCAAAAACAATGAGCATATTGTCTTCATGTTTTTAAAAACATGATTTTGTATTCTTGTGATGTTCCATTTGGCTACCAGTCGAGATTGATGAGAAAAACAAAATGAACAAACATAAATCTCTGTCACTGACACCATTTGCAAAGGCAAACGATTATACAATCAGAAGAAAAACAACAATTACTACAGAAACACAAGGCAGCAGCAAAAGCTTTCAACTGTGAATGAAATAGAAGAATGTGAGGCAATCAAAGGCTTGAAAAAACTTCTGAATGATATTCCATTATTAGTTCAATCTTTTGTTCTTCACAAACCATCTGCAGAGCATGTGGCCCTCCAAATACTCAGTCTCCGTCTTAAGAGTTACATTGCATTGCTATGTATAGCTTCACTGCAAACTGCTGGTGAATCATATGTATAACCTGCCAGCTTGTGTGGGTGTATATAAACTGTTTTCTCCCCATGCAGGATGCCACTCATGAAATGTGCCTTCTAAGGGTCTTTTTATCTAAGCACTGTGTGCATGTCAATGATACGGAGATCAGTTGTTTATGGAGCTCTTCATTGTAAATACAAGAAAAGGGTTATGCAGTGTGTATTTACAGACCTTCACTGCACTGCACTTTGCTCAGAAAAATGTGAAATAAGATTGTTTGTGGATAATGACAGTAGATCATGAGCCATATGTGGGTAATGAGTAAAATTCTGTAGGCTCCACAATCTAATTGTAATAGCTAGTGTGTGTTCATCTGTGTATGCAAATGTGTATGCGACTGTGTCCAGCCTGTGTGTTTGTGTGTGTCCGAGTGTGTGTGTAGGGGCAAAATGTCAGTCTGTGTTGCCTGCTTCACAGGGGACTATTTTCTCCATGAGCAGCTTCGTCCTCAGTAAAAAACACTGAGCAATCTCTGCTCTGTAAACTGAAGAACACGAAAGAGGAACACTTCTACTTCACAGAGCTTTGCACACCAACACGCCACTAGGAAGGTCACAAACAATGCATACAGCAAAGCCACGCCACCTGCATAGGAACGAGTAACACTTCATTGGACACACTGTGATCTGTGATTACCAGCTTTGAAAATGTCATTTGTGGATGAATAATTGCTTGACTATTGAATGTTAACAAATTATACAGGTATCTTCCTCTGACAAATAAGGAAAACACACAATTTGAGATTTTCAAGGACATGACGCTGAAACAGGATGCAGACTTCTGAGGAGGGACGTATTATAGAAAAATATGCTAAATGATACATGAAAGAAAAACTGATTTTTGTTGCTCGCCGCCAAATCACTTTGAAAAAAGGCTTTTCTAGCTTTTTTCCTGCTTCTTTCTTTGAAGTGTCAGCTCATTGAGGATTTAAGTTTTAGATAGTCCTCCTATAAATATGCATAGCAATCAGTCACCAAGAGTGTACCTATTGTAAGTGAGATCAAAACATTCAGTCGTTTCCTTCTATAACTCAGAGTATATGCTTTGTTTTGATCCTACAGCACAATGGAGAATATCGAGCTAATGAGATTTTGGAATATCCCATTTAAAAAGTCACAACAATAACGGCCGCTATTTAGTTAATAGTTATGATGCTTTATATCCTAAAATAATCATGTGTAATGGGGGTGAGTAAATGCCAATGATCGCCTGAAAACGACAAAGGGATGGAAGTCAAATAGCCCTGGATTCATAGCGCCACAACTGTCTCAATTACAGTATCTCCTAAAAATCTTATAGAAAGCACCCGGTTCTCTTTCATGGAACCATTTAAACTGCATCATTATGGACGTCGAACCACAGTCCGAGCTAGTTGCTGCCGTTCTTCTTCTCCTTTCCCCCTGAAAGTTCAGTCCGTCAGGTGCTTACATATTGACAAGCCCATCATGCTACAGAGGTTCTTATTGACCCACACTTCTGTTTAACACTGATGTTAAACTCAGACAAAACCAAAGTTATTGTACTTGGCCCCGAACACCTTTGAAACACATTGTCTAAAGATATAGTTTCTCTAGATGGCATTGCCCTGGCCTCCAGCGACACCGTAAGGAATCTTGGAGTTATCTTTGATCAGGATATGTCCTTTAACTCCCACATAAAACAAACTTCAAGGACTGCCTTTTTCACTTACGTAACATTGCAAAAATCAGGCACATCCTGTCTCAAACAGATGCAGAAAAACTAGTCCATGCATTTGTTACATCTAGGCTGGATTATTGCAACTCTCTATTATCAGGCTGCCCCAATAAGTCCCTTAAGACTCTCCAGCTGATCCAGAATGCTGCGGCACGTTTACTGACAAGAACCAGGAAAAGAGATCATATTTCTCCAATATTAGCGTCTCTACACTGGCTCCCTGTAAAATCCAGAATAGAATTTAAAATCCTTCTCCTTACCTTCAAAGCCCTTAATGGTCAGGCACCATCACATCTTAAAGAGCTCATAGTACCCCATTACCCCACTAGAGCACTGCGCTCCCAGAATGCAGGGTTCCTTGTGGTTCCTAGAGTCTCTAAAAGTAGAGTGGGAGCCAGAGCCTTCAGCTATCAAGCTCCTCTCCTGTGGAACCAGATCCCAGTTTGTGTACGGGAGGCGGACAACCTCTTCACATTTAAGAGTAGGCTTAAGACTTTCCTCTTTGATAAAGCTTATAGTAGGGCTGACTCAGGTGACCCCTGAGCCACCCCTTAGTTATGCTGATATAGGCCTAGACTGCTGGGAGACTTCCCATGATGCACTGAGCTCCTCTCTCCTCCTCTTCCTCTCCATCTGTACGCCCTCATATCCCATCAATGCTTGTTACTAATTCAACTTCTTCCCGTAGTTGTGTGCTTTCTCTCTCTCTCTCTCTCTCTCTTTCTCTCCTTCTGTTGCTTTCTGCAGGTGTTTCTGCCTCCGGAGCTGTAGGGTCTGGATCTATGGTTTATGGCACCTGCTGCCCCCGTGCTCCTGCTCTGCACCCACTGCTGTTATTGTTCTTATTATTAGTATTACTATTATAATATTGCTCTTAGTATTATTTCTGTTGGTGTTATCATCAATACCATTACCACAACTATTGCTTTGCATCTCTGTGTGAAACTGTGTTGTGCTGCTGTATGTTCTCTTTCCTCCTGCTCTCTCTCTCCCGCTCCCCCCGTCCCCCTTCAACCCAACCGGTCGAGGCAGATGACCGCCCACCTAGAGCCTGGTTCTGCTCGAGGTTTCTACCTGTTAAAGGGAGTTTTTCCTTGCCACTGTCGCATAGTGCTTGCTCATGGTGGGAATTGTTGGGTCTCTGTAAATATAAAGAGTCGGTCTAGACCTGCTCTACTCGAAAAAGTGCCCTGAGATAACTTTGTTATGATATGGCGCTATATAAATAAAACTGAATTGAATTGAACTTCTTTGTCTGACTCTCCAACTGCCTGCCTTATTTACTGCCTATGTCCTGTGTCAGATGTCTCTGAATCTACTGTTATTCTTACTAAATGTTCTGTATGCATTTCTTTAATAAATACGCATGTATATGTGTACATCCATGTGGTCGTATTGCATCTGTACAACTGCATACAGTACATGTTTATTTTTTATGTTTCACTTTGCGTCCTCCATCCCAGAGGAACAGGCTGGAATGGCGCCGGCTGTGTTATCTCTAATCACCAGAAACACAGTGAAAAAAAAGCGGGCCATTTAAATTAGTCAAGACACATCTCGTCTGTCCTGATACTAGAGATGAGCTGGGCCGACATGGCGCCAGTCAGTCACTCTAACCTCTAATAAGCAACATGAGGCAGGATTCACTTTATATCACTATGTCAGAAAAAGTGAGTAAAAACCTGAACACTTTAGAAAAGAAGAAATGAGAAGGAAGAGAAATGAGCAAAAAGGAAAAGAAACGTGAAGAGAAGAAATCAGATGAAGTTCATTCCTCTATCAAAATGAAATCACTCACAAAAAACACAATAAGTAAACTGTACTATGAAAATGAAAGCTCTCAATAATCACATTTTTTCCTGTTTTCCTTCATTCCCACATTTATTTACTGTACATGTTACTCTATACATAGCTATTAAATATAACGTGTTATCTTGGAGAAAAGACTGGGCACAGTATCTGTAGCAGTAGTTAGATCAGTGCAGTTGGCAGCGTTATCCTCTATCCTCTCTGTTTCGGCGGAAATTGTTATGTTGCTTAAAAAAGACTGCACGTAAGACATGAAGAAAGACAAAGAGATCTGTAGGTGCATTGCATACAGTGTAGGCTTAAAAAAAAAAAGTGTTGCACAGCCTAAACGTGAACATATTACAGTGAGAACGATGCAGACTTGCCATTTATAAAAAGTGAATTACTGATTCTGCTTTCAACTCATCATATCCACTTGTGAACTGCAAATGATTTTTTACTTCACCTCATGAAGTGAGAGCAACAAAGAGCAGGTACTGTAGGTGATGTTGTGCATTTGAATGAACCGGATGGCTGTAAGGCTGGTAACATTTGTTCGATATTGTTTTTATGATGGATTGGAGCACATGAGAGAGAATACATTAGGGGATGTGGAGAAATATCATCCACTTTTCATCCAATTATTTGAGACTCTCAAGAGGATTTACTTTTGCCAGTGTGGCAGTAGGAACAACCATAAGTGGGTACTGCCAGTTTAATGTGTTCCTTTTAATGCAGACTCTTGTGAGAAAAGGCAATTCACACAATTACAGTACATTTCACAGTATTACCATGTTGCAAAATTATAATGTTGCTGTGATTTACTTATCCATGGCAAAATAACTTCACCAGTCTAACACCGTTTTCCACACTGTTAAGTTGGATATGGTCATGTTTAGCTTTAAGTCATTTGTTAATTTCATTGATGTTGATTGTTGACTGATGAATTTCAGCATCAACAGATATCTGGCGCGGCTTACAGTGGCTCGTGATGGGTAATTATTTAAGGAGAGCACAGATCCAGCAAAAATAATTAGTGGAAACGTACCAACACTATATTATGGTTGAAATTTATAAAATACAGTAATGATTATATTGCTTTCTTGTTGGCCGTTGTGGCTTGTGAAATACTAGCAGTATTACTACTACTGGTGCTACTCATAGCGCTGGTCTTTATCTTCCTGCAGGTGAAAATCCAAGCAGAGAGGGGAGGTTTCAAAACCCTGTAGGAGCCAGAAAGTAAGTTTCTAAAAGCTAAAATTCTCAGTGCCTGGTAAATTAATCATTGGATCAGCAGCCCTATCAACCCCCTGCAATTGTTGGCAAGAGAGAAGCACCCTTCAGAGACTATTTAATGTCATTTCTGCTTCACAGCTGATGAATACATCAGCTATGAATGACTACGGTTTGGTAGATGCAACATGCAGTGGGGCACATGGAGCTGATGTGACTTCCACCCCTACTGCCGAATACATCAACTATCACCGATTGAAGGGATGATGATGGCCAATAAGAAAATTCTGTCCTATCATCCAACCCTTGTGGCCGATGGCAACCAAGTGTCAGCACACTTGGCTCTGTTCTGGCACCAGAGGGCCAAATGTGAGCCGGCTCTTGTCAATACATGGCTGCCAGATTTGGCTAGGTTTTGGGGGGTATGGACTTGAGCTGATTTAGGGTGAGAATAAGCTCCAGTTGGCTGTACTTGGGATATCTTTGGGCCAGTGTTGGCAACCAGGTTTGGATGGATGTACTTGCGCTGATGCTGGTGTGTTATTCTTTAAATCTGGCAGGGATCTAGCTACCAGACGTGCCAGGTTTAGGCTACTGATGACAAAGCTATTTTTACGGTGGCCCTGAGAGCTCAACGCACTGCAACTTGTTTCTGTATTTGGTTTTGGCTACCTGGGAGAAAATGGAAAGATGCATAAGAAGCAACAAAAATTCCAGACTCCTTTAAATTTAAAACATTGTACTGACAATGGCATCGTAGCTGAGTGAGCCACCACAACAGTAAAAAAAAAAAAAGTTTTTTCCTCTATTTCTAAGGCTAATGGCATGGTCACATGTCTCAGGCAGCCATGTCATATTATTTCCAGCACAGGTTAGGCTATTTAGAAATGGCATCATATGGTACCATATACTGTATAATATACTTTTTAGAAAAACGTATTTTGACGCACTTTGTGATCAGGCAGACATACAGCATTAGGGTAATATTTTTTTGCTATAGAATAGTACAAATGTTTCTAAAAATGTAATTTTGAATAAAACAATGCCAGCGCTGTTACCGTGGACACCTTTTGAGAGATAACTACTGCATGATGCATGTAAGATGCTTGGCTAGGAGGAACAATTACATCCAAATGAA
Organism: Macquaria ambigua; assembly: GCA_008360985.2. Taxonomy (NCBI): domain Eukaryota; kingdom Metazoa; phylum Chordata; class Actinopteri; order Centrarchiformes; family Percichthyidae; genus Macquaria; species Macquaria ambigua. The sequence continues at coordinate 99,573 of VMKM01000264.1, read as the reverse complement.
TTGACTTTTTTCCATGAAGATCTTCGTGTAAGCTGGAAGTCATTAGCAATATCTGCTTAGAGACGAGCTGACACATCAATAAGAGCAAACTGGGAAACCAAAACAACAACAGCAGCATCGATCACTCTGCAGCAGCACTGGATGGTGGAGAAAACTCACAGTAGCCATCCAGGAAATAGTATTTCAGTCTTCATTACAGCTTCTAACCAGAAAGACGCCTCATCTAAGAGCCATCAGGCTGGGGAGAAAATGGACTGAATGCAGATAAACGATGATGGAGAGGGAGGCAACCATGGCTGAAAAATGGGGAGAAAGGTTTAGGGAAGTGGAGAAGAAGTGAGTGCAGAGGAGAGGATGGGAGATGAGATGAGAGGAAAAGATAAAAGAGAGAAGAGAAGGGACAAAATGAGGATGGCTCTGAGGCTCCGATGTGGGTGGAGGGGGTGGGGGTGGCGGGTGGGGAGGTGGAGCGCGTCGTGCAATCACTGATACACTCGAAAAAACACATAGTAACATGACATTACAGTACAATTCAGAGGAAACCATGTAATGGTGTGGCTTTTCTTGATGGTAGACACCAGTTTTACACAACTCGGGGCAAGAAACGCTGAATGTATATATAAACACATATAGAGAAACCGAGAGGAGAGTACATGCATTCGTGTCTCACAGTTTTCTCACAGTAAATGGTTCTGCCAAGTAGTGGGCAGACACACAGATAGACATGCCAGGTAATGAACAACAGCACTGAATGCATTTGGCATCCCATTATCTGGCCTTGCTGTCCCCCTCTGCCTCTAATGATTTTGAGATACAAGCGCCCACATGTTAGTGTGCTCCCTGGCCTCTGTTCTCTGTTTGCCTGGCTGCATGCTCTTAGTGTCTGAGATCCAGAACTGTGTGTACAAAACATGTTTGTGTGTGAATGTACTTTGAGGCTCCACTGTTTGTGTGTGTCACACTGTGTCTAAATGTTTGACTCCGGTGTTGGACATGAAAGCGCGTGCATGTTCTTGTGTGTGTGTAAACACATGGCACTGTGTGTCGTGCGTCTCTTCCTAGCTAATGCTAATGGCCACATTATGATGAATTGGCTTCATGATTTCAGTTAGGCTGAGTGGTGATTAAATCTTCATTACCGCTTCTGGTCAGTCCTGCTCTACATAGATTGCCAAGAAACTCAATTCCTCTTCATTCTGCAAGAAGTCCCTGACTGAATCAGGACATCCACAGCGACAAACAAATTACAGCTAAGAGAAGAGTGCACAAATAATACTCTCAATCTCGCACTTCAGCTCTGCAACACTCAGAGACCAGACACGTTTCTCAGTAAAGATTTCATGGATGGCTCATATAGCCTGCTTGTTATTTTTAAAACATGTAAAATGTCTACGTGCTCAACGTGTAACCACAGATAAAAACAAAAGGCAAAGTGCAAAAACAAACCCACCTTATATGTGGGTACGGTTAATAGCAAGAAGCAGATTTTATTTATTTTGACTCTAAGGTCATGATAACGTTCGAGCCAGGATGGTTGGTGTGGTGAAATGGAAGCAGATTGATCTAGTTCATTCAGGAGCTCCAGTAGAGGGCACCCTCATACCTGACACCTCGCTGTCAAATGTTAAGCCCTGTGACCGTGGTTCTCAGAGATCACAGTACAGCTGATTTTCAGTACTACCAGTAAGTTAATTGCATTCACCTGGCATCCCAGAAAAAAGACAAAAAAAAAACAAAAAAAGCAGCAGGACTTTGAATCCTGAGGATTGAAACAATAGACAGTTTGAAGCCTTTCTGTACAATATTTGTTCCTATCAGGCAGTCCAATGGACCCCCAGGATTTCTAGAAGTGGCGCTCAATTCTGATCCTCTTGGACAGGTGTCCTGCAGGTCTTCCCTGTTAGTAAATCAGCCACACCTGGTATGTCCTGGATAATTAACTATTAGAAAGGAAATAAAACCTGCAGGAGACCAGTTCTCAAGGACTGGAATTGAGTGCCTAAACTTAAGAGGTTTGCAGGGGGGCCTTGAGAAAATGAGAAATAGTTTAATTTCACTTTTATTTCTCTCCTCACACATTAAGTGGTCGCATTGAGACAATGTCTAAGAAAAGCTATTTTCATCAGTGGTTTCACAGTACCCGCTGTTTCCTCAACACCTACAGAACGGACAGTTATGTAAGTCTGTGCAAAATCACATCTACCAACAAAAAGCTTTGAAAATGAAGTTATATAAAGAAGCTCTAATTGATTGGTCTGTGGTCTAATGCATACAATATATAACTCGGACATGGCACCGTTGCTTAACTTTGTGAAATGAAAAAAGGTGGGGCCCCCCTGCTGTGGAATACATTATGCTAACAAATGGCAGAACTACATGGTTATTTCTGACATACTGAAAGGAGAAAAAAATAGGCCGCTACTACTGGATCTCAAGATGAAGGAAAAAAAGGATTGGCAAATAATTAATAACTTTCATATTAACCTACTTGCCACACCATTAAATTTTACGTAAAACATCAAGATATAGACACTTAGTAAGTGTCCAGTGAGGTCTCCTTTACAGACAAAATATAAAATATTCTGGACTGACCCGTTTCACGTCTTTCCCAAATGTCTCACTGTAGCTGGTTCCAAGAATCTCAAATTGCACATGGGAATTAGAGCCTTCAGCGCGGAAGTCCATCAGTCCTGTCAGGCCACTGATCCGGCCCTGTAGCAACAACAAGCAGAAAATAGTGACTATGTGAGATGTCGCAACATAGGAGCAATGTATTGATGGTGATGTTTTATTCTATTTCTGTTTCAGTTCTGTAGGTGTAGGCAAAGAAAAATACCCTGCAAGCATTAATTAGTATATATACTAAACGTTCTCTGCACATTCACAGTTTAGTTAAATGTAATGTTTTTACTGATTTAATTAACTTTCCTCCTGTTTAAAGCATATGTATGAATGAATGTATGTATTTGAACTAATAAAGCTGAACTGGAGCTTTGGTATCATTTTACAGAACTGTGACATTTTACAGTATATAATCATCAAGGGGAAGTTTTCACTGTTGTTCACCATCAGTCATACCAGGAATCAAATCAATCTAAGTTAGTTTATAGTTCTGTTTGAATGACAACACAACAATATGTTTTTGTTGTTCTTCATGCCCCACTTGGTCATTTTATGTCACATTTGAGATCAAACCAGTACTTTTTACCACTACTTTATGGACCTTTTTATTGGACTTTAATAATTTAATAGTTGTAGTCCAATCAAAACAAAGGACTACATTGTAACTACTCAGTATGATATGAGTACCACTTTAGTTGGGGGTGCACAAACAGAGCAACTAATTATCAAGTAATTAGTAATGAATGAGTGGCTGCAAGTTCAGAGCTAATCAGGAACGACTTATGAAGAAAGTGGTCATTATTCTGATTCACAGATACTTATGAACTAATCATTACCTAATGATTCATTAAAGGGAAACTCCGGTATATTTTAAACCCGGGCCCTATTTTTACAAATTTTGGGCTCAAAATGACTAATACTTACCATTAGTTTTGGCATTGGCCCAGTAGATCTGGAGTACTACTGGAGTTATAATACTGGAGTTTCCCTTTAATATAGTATTTCCCAGTCTGTTCTCTAGTAACATCATTATCTACTATATAGTTTTCAATTCAGTGGAACTACTCATTAACAATTCATTAATTATCAGGTCATTCCTGATTCGTTCCTCTCTCGTTCCTTAGTAACTTCTCACATTTTTGTGTACTGTATTGTAACGTGTTACCGCTAACTCTTCTCATAAATCCTTGGATGTGCATTGTGTGTACGTAACTATTCACAAAATCATTCATGATAGAATATTGCAGAAGCTATCATTTGTCATTTCTTACAAAATAGCAAATACAAAGCAGCAGCTTTTTAAAGCAGGAATAAACGGTAACTTTGAACTCAAATACCTTTTGGATGGTGTCCAGCATAGACCATCCTCCATTCCAAGGCTTGGTGGACTTCCTCATGCAGTTAAGGCTGGCCATACTGTGCCACTTCCTGTCCTCCAGTTTCCTGTAGAAGGCGTTGGCCAGCATCAGAACACTGTCATACAGGTAAAGGTTGGACACCTGTTGGGGGGAAAAAAATTTTAATAAATGCATTCTTGGTTTTTGTTGTTATTGTTTGTGCTGTGCAACACAGAACAGAACTCAAGCTCTGGATACAACAAAGAAAACAAATATATTCGTTTTTAGGGCTCCAAGAAATATCACACAGCCCCATTGTGAACCCTTGTGAATGAAGCAGTGACACAAAAGCACTTGTCTTTCAGTCTGTTCCTGTGAGGTGGGGAACAAAAGCTTGGAGAGAGAGAATGGAAAACATGGGGACAACTGGTGTGCAGTTTTTTTTTCTGTCTGACACTGTTATGACTGCTGTTTGGTGTCAAGATGAAGACCCAGTTTCTTTCATCATTACAGCAACACAGAAGAATGGCACAGTGAAGTCAGCGGCAACCTTGCTCTGACTGTCCACATGTTTACAGTTGCAGGAAACTTTCTGGTGAAGCACTGAGGTTGATTTGCTAAACAACCATGTGACTGCACCACCTGCAGCAGGTGAAATGATATGCACGATACAACACTGGCAAAGAGAAAAGGTCCTGATAGAGTACAGTGGTGTGATCTGAAATCAAGAGAGAGTGGCAAAACAAAAATTATATCTGGTTCAATCATTCTCCCTCTAATGAATTTCACAGCTGCTGTCAGTCCAACTGTCTCCCTCCAACTGCAGCGCACCCTGTCAGGAATCAAGTCTATTGCCTCCTGTCTCGATGTGACAGTGGATTTGATAGGTCCTCTGGGTCAAGTCAAGTCAAATCCTCCCACAGCAGAAGATCCATGGAAGCAATACTAGCTGCCACTCCAGGCATTCAGCTCAAGACACCTTTAGACCTTCAGTCCAAGCCTCTCAGTGGTAAGACATCATACAAGTCAAGTTCACTTGCCACAAGGTCACTCAGGCAGAGGCTGAGTAGCTCTGGATATCTGAGGTTACACCACAGCTGACGGGTTGTGAAAGGGATTAGCACAGGAAAACAGTGTTACCCCCCCCCCCATGTTTAACTATTCTGATGAATGCTTAAACTGCCATTACCCGATATTTAACCCTCTTTCATGTGAATTATTGAGAACTGTGGGTGCACGCACACCACATGGTTTTGCCATCTGTCCGGAGTATGGATGAAAAGGAAAATGAACATTTCAATGGAGCTACAGGGAACACAGCGACTGCACTCCAGATGGATTGAGCAAAAGAAAAGTCTAAGAGGTGTAAGGAGGCACTCGTAACTCACTATAGAAAGTGGCAGGGTGAGCAAGGTTATTACAAAGACCCTAAGAAGGGAATGACAGAGTGTTAGATAGATAACAAAACTACGATGGTGCTGAAGGGCATATCTCAAATCCTTAATACAAATCATAGATAGCATAATCTGTTTTAGAGTATACAATACTTTCCACAATGTTAAGCTTGTGATATCTCTGTAGCTTATTAACAAAGAATATATTGTTTTTATGCTTTCTACAATTTGGATATATTCAGTTTTAAGTAGATTTGCACATTAATGAAAAACAAGCTTTTATGTACTTTGAAACAATATTTTTACTCTGTTCTGCCAGTTATTCCCCAGTCACATTGAGCTCAAGTCATTTATATTCATGGGCATTCATGTTCCTCATAATTACCTTATCTAGGGAGCTTAATCTATATTCAGCTGCATACATAATCAGTTAATATTTGCTTTCATGCGACGCTTGGCAGATACTTGTCTATACTGTCCTACACCACGGCTGCATGCACATGCTGTACAGTCTTTATTGAACCTGTGAAAAATGTAGGAATCATGCTCCTAGCCCTGTACAGCATATGTACTGTACCCAGAACGAAAAGAAGACCACACCATGCTTTATGGTTCTGTCACTCCGGTTGATAACAAGTGTCCCTCCTCTTGGCTGCTGGAGAAAGCGGATGAAACATGTTGGTTTGTTCCTAAAGTTGCTGTCCTATAAATACTCGCAGCAAAAGCGATAAAAAAACGAGAAAGAAAAAAAACACAACCTTGCCGCCAGTCAAATACTCAGTACAGCCTCTTCCATCATACTGCTTCCATGTTGTGCATTCACCATCCTCAAAGCTCAGATTCTCCTCTGAAAGTATCTTATGTTGGTAAATCTGTGACTGTTTGGAACACGCTGAGCATTTGCATGGACAGTGAAGAATTTGGAGTGGTTTGAGAATTTTCTTTGGATGTTTTGATACTGTTTTTCTGATTTGAAAAATTGTCACCATTGGAATCCATTGTAACTGAATTCAAACTGACCACAGCCACTGTTTTCTGTGAATGAGGAAGCTACTAACCTTTTACAGAAACCTTTCAAGCCTACAGTGGGTGACCGTTTGAAACTCAAAAGCTGGAATTTTGGTGGAGTAACACTACAAATTGTGAAACAATTTGAATTTTAACTCAAATCTGTCACAGTTGAAACGTATCTGCATGTTTTTTCCTATGTCTGTACTTAGAGCATGTTGTATTATGTCAAAATATAAACCAAGATTTCTTAACGTCTTTCATGTTTTATTGCTCAGTGCTTGATTTAAGGGCTACACTTTTTTAGTAAAATGTTCTTCCGGTTAGATGATTATAAAAAGTTGAAGGGAACCTTTTTTTGTGGCAGATTTTATTTGTAGAGCCTGGGATGAAAGACAAAGTTCTTTGTTTCAAATGCAATGTGAGATATGTAAGAAGTTATGTTCGTGTCTGACAAGTACTTCACCACTGCAAAGGTATTTTCGGTGTCTCATAAGTCCTCATGGGCTGGGCACTTGAATGTGCATGACACAATAAATCACTAACTAACTTCTTTCAAAGAGGTTGTTTAGGATCCTGTTTATTTGTGTCTACTTGTTATTTAGCAGGATATCTCAAAAAACCTGTTAACAGTTTTCAATGTAATTTGGTAGAAGGTTAGGCCAGGGACCAAGGAATAAGTAATTTGCTTTTGGAGTCGATCCAGATGATTTTCAGGATTGTGAGAGGCATTTTTCAACATTTCAGCTGGTTTTTCATAAATAAATTCATAAAAAAAATGCAGTTACTTGAATGAAAAATATCTGCCACATGTATCCATTGATTGCCATGTACTGTATATTTAAATGAAAATCTAAATTCAGTCAATTAAAAATAATTAAGATTTTCTGTTAATAAAATAAGAGGATTGTGCAGCCATGGCAGACTTATACAATCTAAGAGTCAATATTTCAGAAGCATCAACAGGAAATCTTCAAGCGGATTTTTACCTCCAGGGACTGCAGATAGCCTTCCTGCGGGTCACAGAGCAGGGAGGAGATGCGATGATTGTTCCTCATACAGCGAACGTTGGTGTCTCTCCACATAGGGAAGATCTGACGAATGATGGTCATCCGTCCCAGAGAGCTGTGAACCAGCTCCATGATGTCTGCATCAGTCACCTCCTGAAGATGAAGACAACAGGAGGAGTTTAGTTTTAACAGGTCTTTCCCTTTATTCAAAGTGTAAAGTATAGTGGCACTTTTTTATCTTATTGGGATTTGTGCACATTGAGGAATCATGACACAAACGTTTTTTGAAAAGCAGTTTCCTGAGAGGAAATTTGGAGAAGAAACAAAACCTCGGAGGGGTTTGCGTTGGCTGCGCCTGCTTCTTTAGCAATTAAAATATCAGATGACACATTGGGGGGCTACAGAGCAATTATATACGAGACAATGTGAGATAAAGTGATGATAGTTCCAACAAGTAAAATGGGGACAACTGATAGAGGCTCGGTTTTGAAATGTGAACTTGTGCGCTCATTTTTCTGTTGCTGTTTGTAGGACTTAAACCCAGTGTACATTAATAACAACAACAAAACTTAATTCACAGAACAATTCTGTCCCAACATTGATTTACTTAATAACTTGAATCAACGGAGTCCATGTTTTTAGGCCAAAAGACAGAAAAATATTCATGAATTGTTATTTTTATATTTTAAATGTTAAGACAGAATTCATCATCTAGGAAACTTGCTTATTCAGTTATTCACATTAGAAAAATCAATGCACACTTAAAGTATATCTTTCACAATAATAGTGCAGGTGACCCTTGGTCCTCTTCTGTGGGGGGATGCGTGTGTGAAGGGTCAGATCAATATTCTTGACATTGAGCTGCCTGCTAGTCTCCGGAGCAGGACAATGGTCAATGCTGAGGCAGACAGTGAGTCTCTTGGGAAACGCTGGGTTCATATACTTTCAGACAATAAAGCTGTGAGGTTACTGTCGGGTCAAAACTTAAGCAGCTCTGGGTTGATATAATCCTCAACCACACATGCCTGAATCCGTGCTCCCTATCGGTTTTCCTAATCAGACATTTTGATCTCTCCCTTTTGCATCGACCTCTGTTTTTACTGCTGGTCTCTGTCCTCCCTCAGTGTTCGTTTCTCCTGGGTTCTGTCTTTGTATAGTGCTTTTCTGCTCTCATCCTACTGTGATTTTCAATCCTGTATTATCTTTCCATCATTCTTACTTTGTCTTTCTCTGTATACTTACCTTATTTCAGTTGACAGTCAATTTTGCTTTTTTTCCCCCCCACATTGTTTGTCCAAAACTGGGTTAAACTTCCTTTTAAACTGCCTCTTCTTTTTCTGCCTTTTTATCATGTACATATCTCATGTCATATACATATTTGTGTTGTCAGTGCAAAACCACTTTACGGTGAGCAAACTGAATTAATAATATGATTCTTTCTTCCAGAACCAGTATTCCCAGATCTTTTATCTGAGTGCAGCTTCTAGCTCAACTAGTTTTATCCAATGACTCTTTTACAGTCAGTCAGGTGGAAAGTATGAATATTCATGAGTTGCCGTGACACATTAATCAGATGAATTATGCCGCATGGTTCACGGAGCTGAACCCTCACGTCCAAGTTAATAACTTCCAGTGCCACCCGGTCCAAGTGTTCTGTCATCATCATGGGTGACATTTGTGTCATAACCTGACCTGGCAGTGGCACTGACCAATGGGACATGGCTGACGAAACGTGTGCCTTTTAACCTCAGTTTGAGGAGAAAGTACAGACCATTAAGTCACAATTTGGACACCACTATGATATATTTCACTTGTACAATATGCACACAAAAATCACCCATTAGTACGTAAAGAATACAAAGGACTAATACATTAAGACCTCTGACTACAATGGTCATCCCATGGACCTAGTAAGCACTAGAGAACATATCTGCTTGTCTGGAAGGACACCAACATATAACGTCATAAACTGCTTTTAAAATCTACAATTATCACACAATCACTTCAGGTGTTAAGCTCCTTGGAGGTAACCCACTCCAATCTCTGAAAAAGTGAATACAGCCCGGTCATGTTTCAATGACAGCCGACGACCAAAATACATTAATCAAATCAAGTTCAGCTGACAGATCGGCTAAATTATCCTCTTTGTGCTGCTCAGTCAATGTTATTAATCTTCCACTAGAAATAAATAAAAAATTTACCGGTAATCATGACAGCGATTTAATTAGAAGTTAAGGTGCTTTTTGAAGCTGCAAGCAACTAAATTGAGAAGTACTGTAATGGGAGTCAGAGAGGAAGAACAAAGAACAGTGGGTATGACATTAATTTGAGATGTTCTTGCCTATAAAAAAATATGCATGTATTTTTCACGTACTTTCAGTTGAGAAAAAGGTAATTAGTTCGGCAGAAAATAACCTCAAGATTACATTATTATCCAGCTGTCTTGTTATAGAACCGGATAATTGGTGTCCTGTTATCCTTTTGTAAAGGATAAAACAAATTCAAACATCAAATAACACGCCTTTGCTGATTTGTAAGACTCTGCCCTATATTATCTGATTTGTAATTTTCAATATATCAATGCTCATATTAAATTGAAGCTTCCCTCTTATATATCAAATAATAGAAATTATAACTCTCTGTATTGTATAAAATTGAAGGGTTTCGCTATTACAATCAATGCCATGTCCGATTCAGGTAGTGCTGTTGTGTTAAAACAATTGATCATTAAGTACTGCATCCAGAATCAAATAAATTACTGCATATGGAAACTTGTTTTTGCACAGAGTGAGGACAAATACAACACATAATTCATGTAAAAACACATGTAATACACTAAGAGACTAAGTTTCTTAACATCCAACCACAACAAACCAAATCTTGAAAAAGGTACCTACAAAAACTCAGTCCTATTATATGAACCTAACTAAACTGACCTCATTACAGCATGTGGCCTTTTCTTTAATAGCATTATGAAATGCAATTGTATTTCCTTTTTTCCTGTATTAACATTTACATACTAAACAACACTATGCAAGTGTTAAATCAGACTAAGATTACATATATTATGAAAAAGGTCGATATATACGGTAGAGGGAAAATAATGTGGGTAACAGGGTTGCTTGTGCTTCAGGTTACTGTGCAAACACACAGACCTGCATTAGCAGTGGCTCTTCAGTCACTCTGACAATCGTTTAATCCTCAAATTGGCATGTTATGCTGATGATGATTAAGCTATGGTTTCATTGGGCTTTATTAATAATTCTCTCAAGCACTGCCAGTAAAAACTGATTAGTGAAGTAAACTCACAACAGCTTTGTGGCGCTATGTCACTTCCCCAGGAGATCAAAGTGGTTATTTCTTATTAAATATCCAATGGTGGGTGCATCACTGTCAACTATGGCACGCCATAAGGCTTATGGCCTTTGAATTTCTTAAAACAAGTTGAAAATGCAATCACTAGTGCAATCAGTTAATTGCATTCAGTAATCATATCTGAGTACATTTTCATGCACATGTTAACTCCACTACTTAAAATACTGTAAGAAAAAGCAATAGTCTGGCTGCTCACAGTTCATGATTGCCTGAATGGGAAGGACTTGAAATGAAACTAAAACAAAGGAAGCAACATTTGCAATAACGTGGTCTGAACAGGCTGAAATGCAATGTAATTTCATGCCAACTTGCACTGCACCGTCTGATCTGCATCAACACAACCTTAGCTTCGCCACTCGAACCAACTTCTGTGCAAGCCGGCTTGTTTTGAGGCAGAAATTCACCAATCCAGCTTAACTGCAAACACATGGACTTTGACCTAAGTGGATATCATTGCTGCTGTGTTAGTTTTTAAGATTAGAGACTGCTTAATTGGCACAGAATATCTCAAATGCAACATAAGGTGAACATAAGGCTCATTTTTACAGTACAGCGCACCTATGTAAGCCATTCCATTACATGGCTAATCGTTCATACAGTGCAGAGTAGTATCTATATGCGAGTTGGTGTTGATTTTATAGTTATGATGGAACAGTATGTCTTATTCAATGCAACATGCTGTGTGTAATTCCAATTGCCCACTTAATAATCCCAATGCTATAAAATGACTGTAACTGTTGTAACATTTAGATAAGGTGGTTAATGAAGGGAGTCGCCTGTCTGGGGGTCTTTTAGATTTATGACCCTGACGCCGGATGTCTCCTGTGGTCACCATTTGTGGGTTAGTACATCATTTTTTGACATCTGATTTGGGTTTCTGTAAGGATGCTCGCCGTGGTTAATGGTACAAAGGATCATTACAGAAAACCCATTGTTTTGATGAATGCATTGTGAATAAGCAATAAGCTAATTAAAATATTTAACATTTCTTTATCTCATAATTGGCCTCTTCAGTAATCCACCTTCTGGTGTGGCGGAGATTGCGTCAGTAGAATAGGGTTTCCATCTGAGTTGCTTGATGGGCAGTTACCCAAGACATCAGTCATATCATGACTGTCCTCCTCGACTCTGTCTGTCACAGCAGGCACAGCCACCTAATCCATCAAACATTCTGAGGTGTCACCGTCCCGCCTTTGAAGGGAAAAAAACAACAAATTCTCCCAGAATGCGCAATCCATCTGAGTCCACTAGACAGTGTCAGATGCAGACAACCTTCTGTGAGCCAGCAGCTGCAGCAGCCTGGTTTAGTGGGTGGTTTAGGGAGACGCATGCCTGCCTGTCATCCCCGTGCCCTCCTGCTCACATCAAGTCGTGCCGCACTGCTTAGTGCTTACACTCCAATTTCGAAAGCTTTTCTCTTTTTTCCTAAAGATTATCTTGGCCATTTATGTGTTGAATAAGTTTTTATACCCTGAGGGCTCATGAACCGTGTGCCACTCAAACCCACTCCTTTGGTTTTAAAATGCATTAGTGTCAGTCTCAAACTAAAAAATGTTTGCAACTGAAGAAAAGTTTGTTGAGAAAAAAGATCATTGTTTTACGGTCAAACATATATATTTTTTTTCATTTAAGGGGCACTCCACCGATTTTACACATGACAGTTTTATCATGTTGTTGCATTATGGGAAACGTAGTGGTTTTGGAGTTTGACCCACACTAGGGACTAAAGGTCAGGATATCTCAGTCTCTGCTGCATCAATTCTTTTTTTAATCTGTCTCTTGCAAGTCCCCCGACTTTATGTAAGTGCAATACTAATTTGTAGTACATCCATGTGTGATTAACATTTAACCTATTACTGTATTTTTAAATCTCCAAGTTACTGTATGCAATATTGTCACTTTATACTGTAATGCAAGTGTAATGCCCTGAATAAAAAGACTGACTTATCAGGACATAGCATCTGTTTTATTCCTTTTTGTTTATCTGTAAGTCCGTTATGCCTCATTGTTTTTCGACTGATCATACTCGTTGTCATCATTTTCTGTCTCCATCCATCTCACTCTGTGCTCTTATCACATTTCTGGCTTGACAGCTACATTCATCGTGCCACATGTTGCCGCTGGTGGCAGATTAGCATAACCGCTTGTCGTGAGACTTGAATGAAATGTGAGACCTCGCTTTGACTGTGTGGGGTGTAAAGGCTGGCAGGAGCCTGGGGAGCCGATGGGGTGGGCAGACGACAGTGAGCCTCAAGATCACCTGGTTAAAATTAATGTCACAGCTCAGTCATGACCAGGCAGCTGAATAGGAGCAACTGTCCGCAGGGACTGTCGCCCCGACAGGCGCAAGAGGTAACATGGAAAGCTGTTATTTCCCTGCAGGATTTTGTGATACAGCCGGACTGCACCTGGACAGCTAACAGGATTTCCATGAGTACAGGAAACATTATCTAGTATATTATAGCTGTGCAGTGAGGTGGGAGTACATAATTCACCAGCAGCTGCTACGAAAGGAGAGTGATTCATAGTTCTTGGTTGGTAAAATAACCCATAAAAGATAATAAAATAGAAACATACAACTACAATTCTGAGAATATTATTCTGATTATTACTGTTCGTCTGTTCTCTCATGTGTTCGAATGAATTAAAAAATCTTGTGCACTATCTTGGTGCCATCAGCCATTTTAGAAGCAAATCACAGGCTAATGGAAACAAATTAGCGTTGCACCTTCCTTTAAATCTCTTTCCCCTTTAGAGATACGCAAGAATTGTGGATACATCATTTGCAGTTAGATACATGCCTAGATTCAATTTACATGGGGACTCATGTTCGTAAAAGTATAAGAATTTAAAGGGCTCTATGAGAAAAATAGGATTCAAATGAAAGGTGCACTAGTCAGGTGCTCATGAGTTTTAATGTTATTTTTTTCTGAGCTCTGGAGGCCAACATCTGTGAGAAAACTAGGTAGTAATTGAATTTTCTTGTTAGCCTTTTCAACATGTCTGTGTTATTCTCATTTCAAGGTGAATGTCAGCTTTATGGGGCCGGTTTATCTTGGGTGATGAAATGAAAGGCAGCAAAAGAGAGAGAGAGAGAAGAGAAAGGGACAAACAAAAATTACAGGAAGAAAAAAAAAAAACAAGGATAAAGCGAAAAAAAATATTTTCACTGTCTTTAAAAAAAAAGCAAGAGCGGAAGAGGGGATAGGAAAATGAAAATTACATATTGAGAGAGGGATCAAGAGGAGGAAAGACAGGGAGAAAAGAGAATGGGGGTATATTTCATAGTTCACAGATATTACCAGGCACATTCTTCCCCTTTAAATGTGTACCAGAGAGAGATAACTCTACAGTAAGCCACATCACATCAACCATTAAGAGAGCACCATAGAAATTAACATGCCATTAGTTCACACATTCCCAGAGTCTGACGCAATTAAATCTAATGTCTTGGTGTAGGTCTGTGGTAATTGACTGAAAGGCATGCATGAGTTTGTGTGTGAATACTCCTTCAAATTAAGAATTACAGTCCCTATCTAATCATCTCGTTTGAGACTACAAAAGCCTTTTTTGGAGATATATAAACAAAATAATTTGACTTTAGCTGCCAGGCACAGAAAAGTTTCAAAGAACTCAAGGTCTCATTAGCTGTTGTAAATCAATGCTTCAGTTATGTGTATGCTGAAATGCACAGTGAAAACATACAAGGTAGTTATTTTAAAAGTTCATTATAGTCTAAAATGAGGTAATTTAGGCTACCACATACCAGAAGGTTTTCAACGCATTGAGCCTCATTAACTTTCGTAAATCAATATTTAAGCTACTGAAATGCTGCACCGTGAATTTTTTAACTAGAGCATAATGACGGCTATTTTATACTCGGTGGTTAAAGTCTAATGTGTACTGTGGCTAATATGTGTTTTCAACTTCTGTATCAAGAGGTAATTTGCCACACAGATGCAAATTCTGTGTTTGCCCCAAAACTATTATTCACAACATATTCTTCATATATTTTTACAATCTATAATGTTGTCATCCTGATTGTCCATACGGTTGTTTTACTATGTTGGTCTATTCCGTACTCACGACATCTGTTGCATGTCTGTCTGTCCTGGAAGAGGGAACCTTCTAAATTGTTTTCCATTTTTTCCCCATTAAAAGGGTTTTGTCGGGGAGTTTTTTTCTTATCTGAATTGAGGATCTAAGGGTAGAGGGTGTCGTATGCTGTACAGATTGTAAAGCACCTTGAGGTAAATTTGTGATTTGTGATATTGGACTATATAAATACATTTGACTTTCTGAATATTTCTATGAATGTTGCTTTAATGACATAGGCTATCTCGGGTACATACACACATGCTCTATGAATTATGGATCAATATGTGTCATGTTTTGGATCTTGAGCACAGGTTCAGATGTTTGTATAAGTGAGGAGCTGACATTTCATTAAAATACATGGACATTGATGTATGTGTGTGTTAGACAGAGAACTCCTATTAGGCACAGCGATGCTAATATTCCAGGTAAATCAACTGGGAGCAACCTTTTATCTATCTATTCTGTCTCCCGCCTTATCTTCAAATCACTTTGAATCAATGGAAATGCAGCGCTGAGGCACTAAAGCTAAAGACAGAGTCCACTGTTCTGTATTCACAAAGTGCACCTGAAATTTGTGCTGTTACAGCCACTTTAAAAGACCATTTAGGTCAATGTCAGACACACACACACACACACACACACACACACAACAGTTAAAGAGGGGGAAATATCAAATAAAGGTCCAGTCCCTCAGGCAGCCAAAATAAAATAAAAACTAAAGATGTGCTGCTAATCTAAGTGAATATGAAGGTGTGCAGAGTGACAGTGTTATAGGTTTTCATGTGTTTGTGTGTTCCTTGGCAGCATATGAGACTCTGTGTTGACAGAGGCAAACTGACACTAAGGTCTAAATTCATTCAGGTGCATGTAAGTGTGTTTGTGTTTGGCCTCACCTCATTGGCATAGACCCAGTGACTGTCCTTGGATGCCAGGTTGGTTTCCACAGCCTGCAGTGATAAAAAAGACAAACGAGAGAAGGACATTTTAGGAACCTCATGTGCAATTCAGTGAGATCTTACAATGGTCCAAGTCAGTCACCCCTCTGGTATCTCTGGAGCTTAATTTATAAGTCAAGACATCCTGGAACACAGAGAGGGTGCTGGTCCAATGGGTCAGGGGAGGAAAAAACATCATGGGATGCATCAAAATCATACTGCCTGGAGCATTTTGGATAAACTAGCCATTATAAATTATGCTATGCTGAGCACACCTGCTATATACACGCTGAATATTTTCACACTGGATGAGAAGCCTGGAATGCAGATGCACATATTATGCCCACTGCTATGGGACTTACTTCATTAGCTGTACTCATTTCACCTTACCTTATAAAATACACTTTGAAAGTGACATAGAAAATGTGAAGCCCACAGGAATAGGTGCCAGTGCTGGATATAAATCTGTAACCTGTCAGATTCTGTGGCACTAGAGGGTAAACTCTGAAGAAAAATAAATTGGCCAAATACTGACAAATAAGGTGTGTAATGAGGTGTTAAGGCTCAGGCGGACCTATTTACAACTGACCAACAGTTTCTGCTATCACAGCTATCGAAATGTGTTACCTTATCTCAATAAAATAAGGTCACCATTTTTGGAATTTATTTTGGACCCATACTTATTCACTGAGTGTCACGCTCCATCTAGTCCCTTGTTATTTCCGGTTTTATTTTGAAAGGACTATTCACTGCTCACTAGGTTATGATTTACTTCCTGTCATTGTGCTTTTCCCGCCAGTATTGATTAAGCTCAGCTGTGTTCCATTACCCACCTGTTCTTCATCAGTCTGCCTGTGTATTTAGCTCAGTCATTCCCCTGTCTAGTTGCCAGATTGTCTTTGTACACACCGGTCAAGCTTTCCAGCGTACTTTCATGTTTAGTCTTTTGTTGGTTTGGACTCCTGCTCGTTTCTCGGACTTTTGCCTCTGTCCGCCCCACGTCGGATTGGATTACCTACGCTATCGGTTTGGAACTTTGCTTGCCTTTGTTGACCTGTTTTGCCTTCTCCCTAATTGTACCGTGATTGTGAACATTCTGCCAATGTTTGCCAGTAAAGGCTTTCAGTTGGGAACTTTACCTTTGTCTGGAGTGATCCTTGCGCTTGGGTCTCAGTCTTGGGGTGCTATACTGAGAGGACAGGCTCTGTAGTGAGAGTATAGAGCTTTTCTTTAAAGTGCGACTGTTTGAATTTTAAGAGGTCAAAACTCCAGTAACACTTGTAGTATAAATAACAACTTTATTTTCAGACCAACGCGTTTCATCCAACGATGATGACGAAACACTGTGGTCTGACCATAAAGTCGGTCTTTATACTACAAGTGTTGCAGGAATTTTGACCTCTTCAGATTTTTTCCTTCCTCACGCACCTTGGAAGTAGGTGAAGTTGTGCCGGAAATCCCTACTCTGCTTTTATTGTTTAAATTTTTACAAATGCTCAGTGGTGGAAACCTTATTTAGACATAATGGCTACTTTTGTGAGTTTCGGTTCTAGTCAGACATTGAATGGAATTATTTGAATACAAGCATGATCCTCTTACTCTCCTTTCATTCCCTCCACTCTGCAGTCACAGAGACACTCTCCCTATCTGAGGTCTTTGTCAGGCAAATACGTAAACCAGGTTACTTGTATAAACGGAAAATCAGGTTTCTCTACCCCAATTACATAAACTGGGTTTCTCCTATACATGATGTTTAGGAAATCAGGTAACTGACAAAACAGACTGTAATCTGGTTACTGAAGTGCATGTAAATGCACTGTGTGACCTAAAATCTCTCACTACAGGTGAAAATAACCCCCATTAGAATTACCGTCCATCTCATTATGGAGTTCCATCTGTCACGATACCACACACATTTGACATCTGTCATGCTTAGCGTCTCAATGCATGCCCTCTCCTGCAAATTGCTATCATTAGTGTCTAAATGAATCCGTTTCACACAAAGCAATGAAGACTGATGTCTCAACATATAACCGACGGAACCCTGCTGCATTTTTACTCCACAACACTATGCTCATCAATAATAGCCGGTGCAGAGCACAGCGCCAAAAGCTGCCAATCGATCTTCTAACCTTGGAAGAGTCATGATTTGATTTTAATGCTCCTCTCATTTCCAGATTGAGCTCATCAAACTGCAAGACGACCATACCAATGCAAGAGCAATATTTACCTCCACGGTTGAAATGCCACGTCTCGTACTTAAAATTAAAGAGTGGAGCCATATGCTTTCAAAAATTGCCCTGAAATACAAATGGATAGGCATTATCAATGGACGCTATGAAACACCAGACAGATGCTGGATTTAGTGACCTGCTGAAGATTTATGTAGTAAAAGAGCAGGAACATGTGTCATGGGGACCACCATTTAATCCCTTAGTACCCTTGACAAGATTTCTGAGCAACATGTATTGTTGCACTGACAAAACGGTTAATTTCAGTCTTGTATGGTGGGTACATGTTGGTTACTGGTGAAACCATTCAGCTGAATTAAGCCATATTTAAGTCAAGAGGGTCCAGATCAGTGTACAAATCAGATCAGTATATTTATAGTACAGGAAACCTGCCACATTTCAAATTTGTCCATAAAGAGACAACTCACAATTGGTGTACAGTAGAGGACTTTTCCACTTCAACCATCAGAAAGCAATTTATCTAGGCATTTATCATACTGCAAGGGACATTCCAAACATGATAAAGGTAGAGAAGAAAGGAAATATTTCACTACTGTCGCACAACATAACACTGGAGGGCCTGTGTGTGTGAGTATGTGTGTGCCTCTGTGCACATGTGTACAAGTGTGTGGAACAAAGCAAGATTTGGAGAAAAATTAAGGCTACAGTGCTTGAGGTAGAGCCGTAGGGACCACTTTAGGCAAAAGGTGAGCAAAAAGAAAGTTCAGATGCAGATAGATTAAAGTGAACTGTGTGTGTGTGTCACACTGAACAGTGTTATTTTAGTAAAATGAACATTTTCATTTATATGGAAACATTTTATTACAGTGTTTACTATTTCAGTAGTAGTTTACTGTTTACCTAATGCGCCAAGTAAAAAATATCATCCTTTTGCAGATGGTGCAAGTCTGATTTTTTCACATGCATAATTACATTAACACTTCCATGAATGAACCATCCATGAATAACAAAAAAAGGACAGTTTGCTTTGACAAGATAAAATAACTTGAATCATTCTTTCATCAGTAAAACACGACTTGTGGAGCTATGACCTCACTGGTACAACACCTTTAAGTTAAAAGCAAAAGATCACTAAGGGGTTCCTGTAATCTGTATGATGAGAAAATATCAGCAAAATCCTTTCATGTGTGAGTAATCCATTAATTAAAATTATGATAATGTCTCTCCGGTCCTAAATAAAATCTGACAATGAGAACTATTGTCTGCCTTGAAGAATAACCTTGACATTCAAGAGAGACGACAGCTCTTTGAGCTGCATTCATTGTTCCAGACAAAATCTGTCAGATGCCATAATGGTAAAAGCAAAGTCAAGAACTGTAGTGTGGGTTAGTTAATGTGTACCAGCTGGGATGCAATGTTTTGTTGAAGCCCTGGGCACAACAGAACCCACCACTTGAGAGGTTCAGCCCCAGTTCACAGCACAACTGAACACTGACAACTTTAGACACTCTAGAAATAAAGCCTTGTTAAGCTAAATTATGTTTCCAAGCTGCTGTTTAACCTCGCTGCTGTGTGGATGTGACAAACATATAATTGTGGTGACATACTCAAGTGTTTGAGAGCTGCTGTAACAGACTGAAAGCTGTGCTGAATTTATAGGTGATCGCCGTGAGGTCTTTCTTTGTTAGTCATTGTTGCCATTTTCTCATCAACATCAATCTAAGAGCATAAGGTGAGAATGATTACTATATTGAATCTCATGGGAATTGGTACTTTATATAACAAAACACTAAACTGAGACTTTACATTCATAGCATGAGTGGCTCATAGATAGTTCTTCATTCAAAATGTGAAATAAGATTTTAATTGAAAAGAGCCTGGATGCTGAGACCTCAGAAACAGCACAAAACATACAGTACTTAAGGGAGTTCCTCATTAGGATTCAGAACTTGCAGCTCTTAAATACAAAAGCCCCTTGTGCCTCCATACGGTTCCTACATTATTTTGCCTAATCAGCCCTTTCCTAATCGCACATAGTCCTATTTCAGTTGAACTAAGCAAGGGTTTTCCCCTTTGCTCAAAATGTATCACACCAATGCCTAAAAATCCATTAGACCTTAAATGTTATCGACATCCAGGCAGAGTAATTTCTGCTTTGTGTGTTTTCTTTCTTTCCATTCACTTCAGGAGATGATGTAACAGTGAAACTCTGGAGAGCAATGTGGTTTTGGAGAAGGAGGCATAGACAAGAGCCTGGAGTGACATCTGAGGAATATTCTATACTGTTGATGCAGCCAAAGCCTGGCGACAGTAAGATCTCTAATCAGAGAGGCAAAGTACCCCAGGCATGTTCTTATACAGTAGCAATGCCACAAAGGCAGCCAGAGAATGCCAATTCCAATTCAAAACCGTGACAGCCGAAAAGGGATTGAGAGGAATTGCAGTAGGATGTGAAAATAGGTGGGGGGAGGTTTGGGCAAGCCTCAGACGACTGAGGATGAATCTCTTGAGTATGAAAAGCTGAGCGCTCTCAGTGTAAACTCATTCAATACAATTATTTGTTACAGTACAAAATCATGTTTTAAATGTTTGAAAGCAAATCCGATTTGGATTGTACATTCAGTTGCCAGTTTATTAGGTACACCTAGCTAAAACTAATTAATTCTAATTCAACAGTCCTGCTACAAATCTCATTATTAACCTTCATGAAGGTTATAATCAGTTTTTGTTGATACTGTTTTAGAGAGTTGTTATTATTATAACAATTATTATTATTATATTATTATACATTATTATTATTATTGTTTGTGATAATTACCATAGATGTTGCTTCTAATATGAGCTACAGTAGCTTTACATCACAACAGATACTGTATGTATTTCAACTGTGGCATTTTCACTTGAGATGGACTGAAACTCGCAAATTTAGGATGAGTCTAGCACCAAAAAAAAAAAAAAAGAAAGAAAAATAAAGAAAAGAAAATGATAAAATGTCTGTCTTATAGACACACACGCCCATAAAAACATTGTTTGTCTAATGATCACAACTTTCTCATTTGCTCACATTACAGCGTACAGATCTTGCAAGTGAAGCAAATCCCCACCCTGCAGCTTACAGCTTAGATAATGATCTAAATTCAATATGTCTTCAAAACAAGTGTCTACAGTATCACCATGTGGAAAGAATAAGCACCCTTCCTCCCAGCTGGAAAAAAAAAATGTATCACATTTATTTGTTCACTCATTGCATTTGCTGTTCACTGAATGATACTTGTGATTTGGTTCTACAGAAAGACACATTTGATGTTTACAGTTTTGATTACTATAAAATCAACAAAGATATGCAAGATTTACTCATTAAAAATGTAGCATTAGTTTCATTCTATCAGTCTTAATCACTCAATGTATCTATCTGCATCTCTGTATGTATCAGTCTGCTGATCTACCTACCCATGTATCTGAGTATATATCTATGCACCTACAATATCTGAATCTATATCTCCCAGGGGTTTAAAGATTAATCGATCTCTCCAAATCACATACCTGCTTCAGGACATCCGAAACATTCCCACACCACAAGAAATCTCAGACTGTCATGTACAATTCTGCCTGAAATCTTTACATTGCATTTGCAGTCTTCAAAACATGCATTTGTATCATAAAATAAGCCAGAGGCTCTTGAAACATCGCTACTCAGTAGTCACCGAGAGGAGCAGTCAACAGTAGGAAAGCATTAGCAGTAATGCTAATTCTAACTGGCCCCAACTCCTCCCGGTTCCTGAAGCCATGTGCTGTTTTATTTACAGAGACGTGCCCAAACAGCATTACTGAAAATACTAAATTCAGAAAGATGACACTGACCCAGGAAC
This sequence comes from Macquaria ambigua, assembly GCA_008360985.2. Lineage (NCBI taxonomy): Eukaryota > Metazoa > Chordata > Actinopteri > Centrarchiformes > Percichthyidae > Macquaria > Macquaria ambigua. Next base: position 77,733 of record VMKM01000264.1, on the reverse strand, counting down.
TGAGGTAAACAATGCTCAGTCTGCAGCACTTGAGAACTGAAAGTGAACGACTAAACTAAAAAGTTATCCAGTGTCACTGGGGAATTTCTGATTCAGCAAATTAAATAACAATTGAGGATTGTTTATTTTTAGTCACACATTTATCATGACAAAAAAGGTAAAAAAAAAATAAAAAAAAAATAAAAACCTTAGCGGCTGAATTGAACTGATTTTGCATTGCAGTGTATTGTATCATTACAAATTCATCTGGATCATTTTAGGGTTAGTGATTTGGGTATCTGACTGTGGACTGTGTAACTAGATACATACCGAATCGTCTGAGAGGGAAAAATACATACCCCTAATAACCCATCATCATTCATCCATCCAACCATCGTATAGTATAGTGAGTACATTCATGCACTGATTGTTACATTTTCTTGTCAGTAAAATGCTCTCAGAATGCAGAGGTGGCCTTGTTTACCTCCTTCCCTCTCTTACTCTCACTCAGTGTGCAAGTATAATGACAACAGATTTGTCCCTATTCGAGGCAATGCACCATAGTTTTAAGGTCAGGTCTGTGTGCTAAACAACCAAAGGCTTCTGCTGGCTTGAAGTGGGAGCCTTTAACGGAGTCTTGGTATTTGGCCATAATTTGAAGAGGGTGGACAATGAAAAGGTTTTGGTAGCTGTCACACCGTCCATGTTGTTTTGGTTCACAAAGAAGCCAGGAAGGAGTAATGAGGTCTGTCATAAAAGATTCACAATAGTCCCTCTGAACCCAGCCTTGCCACCGTTGCTGTGGAAACACACCTTCAGGCCACTTAATCTGCTCCATCGAAACAGCATTGAACACAAAAGGTGCCACCTGCCCTCAGTGCACCTTTAGACTGGTGCAGTCATACAAATGGGCATACCCATTACACAAGCACATGTAAATATACAGTATATGTAAACAATACATGTATGGGTTAGTTTAGAGTCTGAATTCATCCCCACCATCTTACTACTTACTGATGAATCCAAGAGAAGTCAGTGGGGTTACTGATAAGTAATAATCCCACACCTGAACAAATCTCCTCTGACCTTCCACTGCCAGTATTTAAGACCAGGTGTCCCTCCCAAGAAGATGGCACACGTGTGTCACGTTAAAAACAAATCACGACTCCCATCTGCCATGGTACTAAGGCCGCTAGCTTTTCTCCGCATGTAGTTAGCTTCCCACAGGCTTACACTATAGCCATGAGTGGAATGGCTAATGTCCCCACTAGGAGACTCGCCGGTTGGCACATTAGCCTCGTTATATGGACTAAAATTAGAGGAATCTCAGCACTGTGCTCATGGCTGCAATAATGTTTTTGGTTTGTATACACATGTATAAAAGGTACATTTGAACTACTAAGTTTGCAATAACTTGCAATATTTAACAATGAGCACAATTCATTAAAAAACATGTTTTAAAAAAAAAGTTGCATCACAATTTTTCTGCTCCATGTAAACATAATCGTTGTGCTAGGACAGAGGTTGGCCTGGACAAAGATTTGAAAATGAAAATGAAACCTGTATGTAAGTAACTTATTTGAAAACATTTACTCAAATAGCCAAAGTGGTTGTCACATGAATGAAAAAAAGTGGGTATTAAAAAATATTGGTTGAACCACCTGCTTAGTACCAGATGAACCATTCTGCTATAACATCTGTATTGATGGCGTCTTCAGTAAATATATGAGGTGGCTACTCTTCAACTGTCCCTGTGACCTATTCCGTCTGTGGACTGCTGCACATATTGTGAGCTGTAATGTTGTGAGGGGGATTTCTGAGAGTCACTAACAGGATTAAAACTAGGTGTGACATTTTATGAATACTGTAGCAGGGTGAGGAGTCTCCTGAGTGCAGGCATTCAGTAAGGCCACAAGAACCTTCAGGGCGAGGGTTTTGGAACAGTTGCTATTTTTCAAACAGTGCAATGGACATGGCTTTAGCATGGATTTAACCCACCACACCAACAAGTACTTTGAGACAGACTTGAGAGGGTATGTAAATAAATAAACTTGAACTGGATCCAGTCACATCCCTCTGATGCTATTAAATGAAAATTCTCTCTCCAACCAATTCTATAAAATATATTCAAAGCTTTACTTTTTTTCTCTTTGCATAATGCAGCCAAAATAATTCCTCCCTTTTGAAAACAACCATCAAAACAGAAGACAGTTTACAGAATTGAACAGGTTGCACTCTGTTGTATGCAGGAATCTCAAGCCCTGGCAACATGTGCAATTCCAAAATATTAAACTTTCTCATAATCAGACACTCTTTGCCAGGTTGCCACATATAGCTAACCATTTGATGGCCCAGACAACAGTCAGTATAAATAAAAAAAAAAAAAAAGAAAGAAATTCAACAAGTGCAAGCTATGCTTTGTACAGAGAGTTTGAAGGAACATTCAAACTTAGCATTTTAACAAGACACCAAAGCACACTTCTTGCACAATACATCTTAGCAGAAGACGAATTACTTTACGTTTTTGCAGGGTGTCCTTGGGGGAGCACTGAACATAAACTAAACCACTGCACCTGGGGGAAATTTATGTTGTGGATCTTTGATGATATTTGCAATTGAATTTTTATTGCACAGCTGATGGATGTAATAAACCAGGATAATTAACAGAGAAGAAACTGATTACCTCACCAAAAGTTATTTTGTTCATCTGTGACTACAGTTACAACACAAGGACACGCAGATATATAGTCAATGTACTGTGAAAAGCAACACACTGTAAGACCCAAGCTTGTTTTATATTTACACAACACAAACACAAACGTAGCGTTGTATATTAAGAATGATATTTTAACACAGCGTAAAAGGAGAGGACAATATTACACAGAACGTTAATGTTCCAGAGCACAAACACGACAACTGTACGCTGCATGAGGATTGTATTTTTGGAAACATGCCAACATGACTGAGATCTTCCCCCGACCTCCCTAAGATCTTTTTTTGTTTAATTTTTCCAAACATTTCCACAGGACTGAAGCAGCTCTTTGATGCTCTTTGGTGCTATTAGTCAAGAATGATCAAAGCTGAAGAGTGAGGTACCATTGGTCTAGGGGACTAACTGGCAGATAACCTGGAGCAAGGACGCCTGGCAAGACCTGTAAGTTGCAACACCGAAAATGAATTTGACAAGTCTACTTATTAGTCTATCCATCTAATTCATGGGACTGGATCCAAGCAAAGACAATAGATAAGCAAAAGAATGCTATTCAAATACAACTGAATAATTCATGCTGCCATTACCTAAGATTAGTCAAGTGATTTCAGGTGAGTGAAATACAATAATTGTTTTCCATAAAAGCACTTCCTACCATTCCAAGGCCATTAGCTTCAAACAATGAGTCACAGAACTTTCCTTTCACACTGAACTTCACACCCGCAAAACACATCTTACGAGAGAGGTAAGTGATTTGTATTTGGAAACATATAAATAATTAAGCTGTCCCTTTAGTCAATGTTAGGTAGCTTCTTACAAAACAGGCACAGACAGAAATCTCTCAACTCTTTTATTCAAACTTCCTGAAACTGTTTTGTTTCATCTGTCTTGTTCTACATAAAAGCTGATGTGTAGCTGAGACCTAATTGTTCCATTTTGTATAGCCAGAAATAAACCGCTTGATTACATGCTAAGACAGTTGCACAGGAGTCCTTGTGGAGCATTACAGTATAGTTATAGAGCCCTCTAACTAAAGACCACTATGATCACTACAATGCAGTGCCCTCCACGACACCCATGGCTCTCAAAGCCTCTCAGTCTCTTCATGTGCTGTGAACTCGTTTCTCACATTTCCTATAGGGAGGCACTGCCCACCAGATAACAACCAGACACACACTGCTGTAATCTCTGCTCGAGGGTACACGATCACACTCTCAAACTGCTGAAACTGCCTCAAAGTCACTGCTCGCATGAGGCGGTCAGGGAAAGAGAGCTAAAACAAAGGTGAGGTGAGAAAGCTGAAAAAAAATGAAGGTGATATTAAGATACAAATAGTCAGGATGTGATTAGAAGAACAGTGTCAGGCAAGATTCGACAGCACATCATCCACCACTTATTGCTTTTTTTAAACTATTTTTTTCTCCTTTTAATTCAAACTCTTTAAAAATGCTTGGTGGTCTTTCCAATTAATTGCAGTGACCTGCCTCAGGGAAATAGAGAACATGTGGGCAAGAAGTACTACAATTTCCTCAATAGTACAAAGATGAAATGCTTCTAAAAACAGCTTTCCGAGGGTCCAGTTGGTATGCAAATTTTTAAGATATACAAAATAGTAAAAACATGGATTATTATTTTTCTGAAATATTTAACTTTTACAGTCACTAGCTTCTGTTGGTGCTGAAAAGGTTATATAACAGTAATATTACTGTATATAACCTTCTTTTTAGGTATACATGAAAAGTACTGATAGATACAGGTTATTATACCCCACTGCAAAACATACCTATCATAGACACAGCCTTTAATACATACACACTAAAAATAACAGGGGTTTCAACTCAGCTGAGATACTTTTGTGTCACTGTAGAAGTTTGTAACATACCAAATAATAGAGATTGTGCAGTATGTATATACTGTATGTACATATTTATTTATTTATTTATTTATTTATTTATTTATTTATTTATTTATTTATATATATATATATATATATATATTTATATATTTATATGTAGATGTACTCATTGTGATATTAATAGTGATTTTTGTACATACTTGAACTTTATATACATTTTAGGCCTACATTGATTGGATCTTCTGCACTAACCAAGCATTAATGCTTCAGGTTTTTACATTTCCATTGGTGAGCATTTCTTTGCTGTAGTAGTTGTAATGTCCTGACAATTAGAGTAGTGAGTTTTTGTTAGCGCCTTCTTCAACCCCCTGGAGCAGAGGGAGAAATCTGCGCAGGGAAAAACACACCATCACAGCACAATAGTACATCATTTGAAACCTGTAGCACATTAACAGAACCACACAGCACATTAATCATAACACTGAATAAGCTGAATGTGGGTTGCCACCCTGGATGCGGGAACATCTGTGCATTATTTCACAGGTTTACTTAACTGAAGAACCAGTTTAGTTTTTATCTTTCTAATGTTGTCTGTGGGTCAAATGCACACGTTTATTATTCTTCCCCAACAATGAGTCTTTCCTTGTCCACTGTGACGAACAAGACCACAGAAGAAGATGCGCCTGCCAAGAGAAAACCAGGCTGGGATGTGCCAAGTGAGGGAGAGAGTTTGAAAAGATTTCTGCTTTTCTGGAACATAAACACTTGAAAATTAGAGAGGTGGTGTCCACCTGTGCAGATATGCACCTTACTGCCACTGGTGTGTGGAAAATACCAGGTGTGGCTGTTGCAAGGTGCCAAGTGTGTTCTGAATACTCCCCTCTCCCTCAACAACTATTCTTGAGGTACTATTAAGAATGGCACTTACTGGTATGAGACTGTGGATGTGTACAGTAGATGTGTGTGAGTAAGAGGCAAGGAGCTCCTGAAAAAGACCATTCATCCTCAAACCTACCTAGTAAGTAAAGGTAGAAAAAATAGCCAGAAGTCCATTGAATAAAAAGGTGCTTTGAAGCACTTTGGCTTGTGACAGTCTTTCTTCCAATATAAAAGTGTGAGCTCCCACTGCTTCTAATCTCAGGGATATTTTGAAGTGAAAAGCCTGAGAACACAGGCTGAGACTAAAAAGATGACGATACACGAGCAGAGGCCATAACAAATGAGAAACAGGTACATCAGGTACATGGTGTTAATGCTTTGTTTTCTCCTAAAGAAACATCACTAAATAGAATTCCTTTATAAATCACAGCAAAGTGCCTGATGGGTCTTGTATTGATGCTGTTTCCCTCCTCTTCTGAGAGATCGAGGACTTCTTCTTGCTGGTGAGTATTACAGGTCAGGGTAAGTAGACAGGCTCTATGCACCGAACTCTTCCTGAATAGGCACAAGTACGAGATAAGATAAGTGGGCAGGCAAATAAGAAAGAAATAAGAAAAGAGGAAGCAAGAGAGGTAACGGTGGGAGGTTAGCTGGGCCAAAGATGAACGTGAATCTTATCCTAATTATTCCAGCACAGGGTGAGACATGTCTTCTCAGAACACTATGGGAAAGAAGATGTGTTGTGGAGAGTGGGAGTGTGAAAGTTTAAGTTTTGACATAATGCTAATTCCAAACAGCCCTGACAGCCAGGGAGGCTGCAGAGAAAAGGAGAGGAGGAGGAGGAGGAGGCGACAATGGCACTTTGCCAACTACATCTCCTAACAATGCTGAGAGATATTGTTAAGAGATATGCTATGTGTTTTGTGAAATGTTTTTGGTACTGTTTGCTTAATCAGCATTGTGTTTACAACAATGGGCTGAGGGGAGCATATATATACACTGGCATGTATGATACTTGTTTAGGGCCACGAGTACTTTTATAGAGTCTTTATAGACAATAATTCCCAGTAAACAACCCTCTGGGGCAATTAGAGCAAAGTCTGAATGGGCTGCAGTTGCATAGACAATAAATTAGTCAAATCTTCTGTAAATAAAGCATTTGTGCATACTTTTTTGTATTCCCCCAAGACCACTGTGGTTGTATCAAAGATACAAAGACTTTTTCTCTGAGCAGTGGTTTACACCTTGCTTGGAAGGAATCTAATTTGCCAGCGTGCTCTGGTAGTGGCCTCATGTAATGGTTTTGCTGCTTTATAGCTGGCAAGCTTTTCAATACACCTGAGGGGCACTTTAATTTAATCTGTCTCATCAAGATCAATAAATGTGTCTGAACTGTGATTCTTTGGGACATACTGCCCGTTAATAGGCCACAATGATTTTAGAGTGACCATTTTCCACAACCTCGTATACGCAGTTTGGTGCGCTGCTATACTGGAAATCAAGTCTAATCAAGCCAGAGAGCCACAACACTGCCAGAATGTGCAAAAGCTCTTAGGTACATTAACAGAAGCCTAAAAGAGAAAAATACATTTTTCATTCAAAAAGAAAAGAAAGATGTGGGAGGATGGGAGGAGAGGGGTTCCCAAAGCGGAGGAGAAGGCGGAGTTGTGGGAGAGGATAGAAGGTGCATGATCAAAGCCTATATTTTGAAATCACTTACTTCTCCATTAGTTTGATTAATGGGGCCAGCCTCACAGTCAGACAGAGGCAAGGGGCTTGAAAAATGATGCAATTACTGCTTTTTGAATAGAGGGCTACAAAGGCCTGCTTGAAAGGAGGATCTGGAGGAGATTCTACAGGGCATCCTGGACAGAAGACTACCTCCTCTTCATCCATCTATCCCCCCTGCCACACACCCTGAAGCCCCACAGCACTACCATAACCCTTCCCCTCCGAGGCGTCTCTCATCAGGCTTAGTGGCATGCTTCACTGGCTCTCTCTAAGCTGGGGGAGCATACTATAAATTGTGATTAATATGTATCTGCAGCATCTTTCAGTGTTTCCATCGCATTCTGTTTAACACTCAGATGATGCTGCACCTTATTCATTTGATTTTTTTTTGCAGCATGTATTTCAGTGCATTTATACTAATGGTATAAATGGTGCTTATCAAGCATTATGTAAACCCCTTGACTGATCAGCTATAATAGAAAAGTCTCAAGTGCCACTTATAAAGATGTTTTAATAAAACATTATGACAGTTATCTCCAAAGGCTTTGGAATCATGTCCACTTTAATTGGGTGGAAATAATTACACAAAATGCATACAACAAAGAAAGCCACTAATTCCCTATTTTCATACTGTATCTAAAATGTGTTTAAATCTGCATTACGTAAGAACAACAGAAAACTTGAGAAGACTGTTCTAATATTAGGTAGGTATTTGAGCCAGTGTCGGTTGTAAATTAAACGAAAAGGGACAAAGCAGACTGTTAGGTCAATATAGGTAATTACCTGGAGAAACGCTGTAAAGATTTACAAAAGGATCACTCTGACAGGCTTTTCATCTGTACATGAACCTAGGTGAACTTCACAACTGATATCATTGAGACAATAATACCCCGAGTGTCCATGTCTAGCTGCTTTTATGAGCCACTGTGTGTGGGAGGCAGTCTACAGGAGACTAAGCAACAGATTGGTCGGTTAGATTCCAAGTTTACTAATTAGCTTAATTATTGCACCACCAAGAGAATAAGAGGGAGAGATTAAACAACAAAATGAATAGAGGGAAAGAACGTCAAAGAGAGATGAAGAAAGAGGGGCATGTAAGGCAGAATTCATACTTGTCAAAATCTTTACAATCCAACGCATTGGCGTTTTCAGCTGAGTGCAGCAGGTATGTGGCAACTCTTCTGGAAAGTAGAAAGGGCAGGAAAACCTTTGCTTTTATTCTGCAGTTCGTAAATGCCACCCAGTCTGTGTAGTTTTGGATAATAACTGTTTTTCAGCATCTCTCTGTTGTAACTATGATTATATTTTGTGCTCTGTGGGGATGTCCTGATTATTACTATAATGAGACAGCAAATACTTATTTTCTGGCAAGTCTGGGAGACCTCTGAACTCTTTAGTTTCTTTATCTGCCTGGAGTAAAAATCACATCCAAAGTCACAATGCCCACAGTTGAATGTAGCACCACAGTGACCTGCGATGTTATGCCAGTGTGTGTGCCTACATGCTTGCCTGTGCTGAAACATAGTGATAGAGAAAAGAAGTGAGCGTGCTTAAGGAAAAGCTGTAGGGATCCCCCTTTGGAGAAAAGAGAAGTTCAGAAGGGCAGATGGATAGAGGCAAAAGAAAAAAAAAAGTTGATTCACAGATTCATGTAATACATTTCTAACATGGTCCAGATTTTAATTTGATGGAATCAAATTAATGTTGGCATGATAATGTTGTAAATATTTCAGCGCTAAAATATGCTTAAATTAAATACGAGATTGCGGGTATAGTGAATCAAGCAACATTCTTGGCAGAGTGTGAAATCTGAGTTCAAAATATGTCCCTTGTGCTCATTTACACATTAGCATTTACAGTGATTCTCTCCAGAGTGCTCTTTGGGTTTGGGTTTTTCAAAATCAGTTAACGATTTCATTCAACGCTCCCAATGCAAAGTAATTCCGCTGATGAAAATGCAGAAACACTCACAGCTCTTTGAAACTGCCACAGACTTGTGGGGAAAAACTCTTCTCAGAACAGCAGGTTTCTGTACTGAGGTGTTGATGACCTGGTGCACAAATAATAGCTTAATTGAATGATTGGGACTGAATCCACAATACCCATGTTTATGGATATGTGGGAATCTATATTCCTTTGTAAGCTATCAAAATGTAATAGTCAATCAAATGACATGTTACTGTAAACTACTACTAAAGTAAATAGGAATAGTTTCTTGTTTACTTAATTCCTTCATAACCAACAAACCTGAGGCAAACAAACAAATCAGAAACAGCTGCAATATCAAGCTGTTCTAGTAATTTCCCAAAGACACAAACTGACTGATACATGAGAAAGATACAGAAAAATACTTACATAAAATAATTTATGCTGCTGATAAATTTTTGGAAACTCACTTCTATAAACTGCACATTCTTGTGGAAATGCCACCTGCATATCTTCACATACAGTAGATATGCATAAATGAGATACAGTATATGGCTATAGCTTTCAAATGTGGGTGTTAACACAGACCTGCGACATCAAAGGAACATATGAATATGCATGTGCACATGTTGAACACTGACTAAGGAAAGGAAAAAGCAAGTAAGTAAAACAGGTAAGAAAGGGCAATAGGACACCTGAACTGGAGTTTATATTTATATTCTTTCCACAGGGGCTGTACTTTAATTGAACATTTTCTTCAGAGCTTTCGGACTGTGATAGGCTGTGTGCTGGGTACCAATACAGTACTTGTTTTCCGAGTGGTTGGCTTTGCAATTACCCTTATAACTTACTGTATTTTGAGTCTGCCACTTGGGAATTGGGCAATAATCCTGAGCCCACAGCAACAATTTCACAGAGACAGAACTTTCCGACAATATTGTAGGGTTTTGGTATAATTGCATCTCATACTATGCTGCAGGGAGACAAATATACAGAGTGATAAAGCTATTAACATATACAGACAAAGTAACTGTGTTTTTGACTATTCCAATTTAACAAGAATAGGAACTACACAAGTGTTTTGCACAAGCTTGGAAATGGCTCGAATGTCTCTACAACACAAAAAATAATAATTATTAGACATATAAGAGTGCACTTAACACGTTCTAACCAGCTGGCCTTTGTGCTCTGATCCTACTGTTGGCTGAAACAAAAAGAGAACAACAGGCTCTGAGAGAGCAGCTCTGCTATTTAAAGGACTTCTGACACTCGTACAATTCTAGAGGTCACCAGATAAATGAGATTGACTTCACCCGGTGCCTTTTACGAGATTAACCGTTTTCCCTCCTGAAGAAATAAAAATTGCCCAAGAGGTTTACTGTTTCAATAATGCTAAGCATGACTTATAATCGCAAACATCAATCAAAGTTTATCGCCCTCTGTCAAGACACGACTGTGTTTTGGGTGCTGCCACTGAAATACATAAACTGAGAAGGGTTTTTGCTCTATACACCTGACTGTATTAAATATTTCCTTTTCTTACTGAGCAGAAGCATAAAGGACAAAGTTAGAGTGATCACAGAGGCTAGGAAGCTATTAAACGTGGGGCAGTGGTGCCAATATTGTATTGTTGTTTATCACGTTTGTCATCATCATCATGATAATCACTTTTACCACCACCACCAACACAAAGTAACACAGTGTTCAAGTTATTTAACCTTTGAAGGCCCTTTCCCACATTTTAAAAAGTCCCCTGGCGTTGATTAATGTGATGGGATAAGCCATCACCTCAAATACACCACAGTTTTAATTCTCCAGCATTACTTATGAAAAGGCAAATTATTTATGAAAAGCTCTTTTACTTCAGCAGATGATTCATACTGGTGCAAGTAATAACAATCCATCAAGTAAAGAGCTTGCCAACTGCCCCGGTTTCAATTTTATACCAGAGTTTGGATATACAACCATTTCTCTTGATTATTCCGCCCTCCCATGAAATATGTACCTGAAGAGGTGGTTTTATTCAGATTTTGTTGGAGTAAACTACTTTGTTACAAAGTGCTGTGCTGTTGGAGGTGTATTGTATGCATATAGGCGAACAAGATCTGAATATTTCAAACTCACGGCCACAGAACGTTGCTGAGTTTCTCACCAGTACCCAGGAGGTACCACTCATTGATCATGGACAGAGAGGGAGCCATCTATTAATCACCTGTCAAATTGTACCATTTATTCATCATGCAAAGCAATTAATGTTTTCTGTGTGTGCACTACAGTTTCTCCATGCTCCAAGGTAATAACACTTGGCTTATTATGGAAAAAAATCACATGGAGTTGCACCAACTAAACTGTTTTGCTTCAAGCCAGGTATGGGATTGGAAATTATTTGTTGGAGTATATATAAGGGCTACAAAATGACACTTACACTACAGCACATCTGCTACTAATATTTGGGTCTATTATTGTTTGTAGTGTACACATTATTGTGACCATCTCCATGTTGCTCATTTACAGCAGGGGACTAAAGACAACTGATAGTGTGTATGAATCTATACCATAATGCATCCGACTGTAACGCAAACAGAGAGATGACAGAACAAATGGAGAGAGAATATTACAGAACAAAACAAGTTTGCAGAGAGGGTGAGGAGAAATGAACAGAGGAAGAGAAATGGAGACATAGCCAAAAGTATACAGTGCAATAAGAGAGGAGACACAAGGAGATGAGGTTATGGGGGGGAAAAAAAGCAAGGGCAGAAAGATAAAGTGCCCATGTAGACAGAAACATGAAACCATTAAGATGGGAAACAATACAAAGAGGAAAAGAGGGTATGTCCTGTAACAGGGACAGAAGGGGAAAGAGAGAGAAGAGGAGGGAACAGAGGGCAGAGGAGGATGAGGACAATGATAGATTGTTTTCTGGCAGGCTCAATTTGTCACACTGTTATTGGGAGGAAAATGGAATAGAGGAGCAGCAGTGAGGGTCAGAGGGGGAGGACAGGGGTCCAGAGGTGGGAGCGTTAAGCCATGAGGGAGCAACGCCAGCGGACGGTAAGCGAGATAAACTCCACACACACCTCTTTACCTCTGGCCTTCAACAGATGATCACTGAGGTTACAGTGCTCTGATGACTCCATCCCAGTAACCAGTGCCCCACCATACACTGGTGGACTAGTTGTTGTAGTATTGTTGTATGTTTGAACATAATTTAATATGTGCGTATTGTATGTGTATACACGCTATTATGATTGGCCCTGGTGCACGCTAGTTACTATGAAGCACACACACCAGCCTGCGTATATATATATTTGACCAACAATGTGTTAGATTTTACCATTGAATGAGTTACTTAGGCTTTTGTATTGGAATTAAAATAAGCATCATTTTGTTATAGATTGCTACTGAGTATTTTACCCCCCCCCCAAAAAAGAAAACCATGATGGAGATGGGTTTGCCTTTTCGAGGGCATATATTGCAAATGGCACCATATTTAATGTGATGCAAGTTCTTCTTTGAACACAGGCGTATTTCCGACTCGCATGGGCCTATTCTCTACCAACACATTGTTAGAGGGCCCACTCTCTCTATGGGCCCCCACCCCAGGGGCCCCAGTGCAACCGCACTGCCTGCACTGTCTCTATTTATGCCCCTGCATGTGTATTTGTCATGGATTAATATACTTTAGTTGATCTGGGCAAACTTAAAGCAGAAGTTTGGTTGCTGGTGTCTTGGATGGATGTATTTTGCTCTTACTTGGTTATTTAAAGATACACTTTATTTATTAAAGCGGCACGCCACCTATTTTTACACATCAGGATCAGTTTACTAGTCATAGGGAGTACTACTCAACCTGTCAAAAACAGTTGTATAATGTCTTCTGTGGCTCTAGAGGAGCTTTGTCAAGCCTGAGAAAATAACCCTGATGATGTAACCAAGGTTGGGCTTGGGACTTGAAAACAGAAAACCTGCATTACAAACTGGGGGTGTGGAGTTTGAAAGACGTGGGCATTTCCTAGGCAGGGGTGATACATCAAAAGATTCCAATGAATTCAATTATGGGAAGTGTAGGATCCAGTTTGGAGCTTGACCCCATAATAGGGGCTTCAAGCCAGGATACTTTGGCCTCTGCTGCACAGATTTTGACCGGTATGTTTATGAAATTGGAATACTTAATCTCTGGAGTACCCCGCTTAAAGTAAAGTGTTTTATAATTCAGCATCAAATAGTGCCTCTAAAGCCCCAAATGCCCTCCTAGGTCACAGTTGACAGTTGAGTTTTTAGTTTTATTCAGCACAAAGCTGTTGTAATAACACATGACCCATTATAGAGAAGAATTTGAGCAATTATGGAGAAAAATCTGGAAATTTGCATATTTTTGGGGAACTATAACAAAATCAGGGAGTGTAGCTTTAACATGGGCAGTGAAATTTGACAACTTTTACACACATGAATTGCATTTAAAGAAGCTGATTTTTATCCACAGTCCTTGGTTGGCCTTTTGACAAACACATATGCAGCTTTACAAAATCAAGGAATTAAATTCATATATTGAAAAGTTTTTTATATTTGCGCATTATATGGCAACAGCCATGTTCAAGCTGTAGCATAACTGAACCTAAAATATGTTTGAAAAATAAATGGGGACAATATTCATCTAAAGAATAATGCAGTCGTAAACATGATTAAATTCCCAGACTGCACCCATTGTCTGTTTATACAGTACAGATAATCTTGATACTGTATAATCTCTCATACTGTGTCCTCTATATAAAACTTTACCTGCATGCACTCCCCCTGCTAAGTACTGGCCATCCCTAATGTGTTGCTTTGTTTGTTTCACCTCCATAAACTCTCCCAGCCTCAGATTCCAAATGATGCCACTCGGCCAATAACACACCGTGGCCTTCATTTGTATTCTGGGCCAGTCTAATTGAATCTTCTGGGTGGCTGCAAGAGTGTTTTTCTATGGCGTTAGGAAAAAAAAATTCAGGCTGAAAAGTACTTTTGGAGCTTTGTAATTATACCTGGCCTCACTCATTAGCACTAAGGGAGGGGGTGTAGACAGAACTGGCAGTGATGGATCTGGGGAAGGAATGAGGGGTGACGCAGTGAAGGTGTGCACGCATTTGGGCATCCTTGTGTGTGTGTGTGCATGAAGGCAAAGGATGTTGTTTGTGCCAGCACTACGCTCCCCTGCACCAACACCATGCTCTCTGTGTCAGGTTAATGAGTCATGCTGAGATAAATACTTCCAGGTCATGGCCAGCTTTATTCCGTCTGAGGGAGAGGGGAAGTCCAGGTGCCAAGACACAACTGTGCTGCATGCAGGAATATTTTGAAAAATGTAAGACCAGGTAAATTTAGCACAGCTACAAGGAATCTAATTGATTGTGATCGTTTTTGATATCATATCATATGTTAGTAAGTTCATCTGTAAAACTAAGAAATACTGCCTAAAACTGGAGCAACAATAAAAACAAGGTAAACATGGGAAAAAGTAAGCTAAAGAAAAAGTATTGGGCACAGGAAATTAAGACAGTCTAGACACAGGAGATATTAGCTCTTACTGCTGAGAGGTGTTGTAAGTGGAAAACGGTTTAAGACCTCGTCTACAGTTTGATAACAATTTAAAGTTCTGCAGATAATAAGAAGGAATAACATTAGAATTGAAAATATGGCACATATGAGCAAAATATTTTTTTACTCAAATTCTGCCAGCTTTTTTAAGTCTGCAGTCCATTATTGGAACATTGTTATGCGGTATATGCGCCCTGCCACATTAAAGTGGACACAATCTTCAAATACTCTCTTTTTTAAATGGTGTTTTCAACCTGTGACACTCTGACTTTGACAAAACAATTGTGAAGGACACAGAAATGTTACAAAGTGAGAACTTACTGTCAAGAGGCATCTACGGCTTTCATGTCAGAAGGCTGTGGGTGAAGTGTGTGTGTGTGTGTGTGTGTGTGTGTGTGTGTGTGTGTGTGTGTGTGTGTGAGAGACTTGCATGCTTGTATGCGTATGTCTGCGTGTGTGTCTGTGTTGTGCCCCACAAGCTGTCATGTCAGAGGCACTGAATTCCCCAAGCAAGAAAAGCCATCATCGCTGTCTTTTTCCAAAGCACCCCATAATAGCATGTCAACTTGGGCCGCTTTTAAATCACAGTCCACAAGCGCTTGTGACAATAAGACGGAAGAGTCCTTGGCATCAAAACACAATTCCTAGCAAGGGCAAATGTGTTTATTACATCTCACACTCAAGTGTCACAAGGGTCCATTTTTAATCAGCAATTCATGGTCTCAAGTCTTGACAAGTGAATCTGTTTCCAACACCGCAACCTCGTCTGCCATGCAGTCTAATGGGTACACAGACATGTTCTGAAAGCCCTTCTGTGATTTTGAGGTAAAGCAAAGTCACTGTTTCACTGTTAGGTGTCTTTTTTTTTCAAGCGAGTGGAAAAAACAGAAAGATGGACGGAATTATTTACTAAAATAAATCATTTTAATCATCAAGCCATATTTGTTGAACTCTTGCTGAAGTTATTCTGGGACAGAGCAAGCAAATAAAAGTAGGTTTCATGCCACAGTTCCGCTGAATAGCAGAACAGACCTCAAAAGAGTACAGAAACAGCTCCAGTACCTTTGCTTAGTGATACCACCTTCCCTTTGAAATAAATATTTGGATGCTGAACAAGATGTTTTGGTTGGCGGAGATGGTCCATAAAGTGGCAGATTGAGGAGAAAGCAAAATAATCAAGAGAACCAGCTACAACTTCAAAGAAGGCATGGGGAATGTGCAGTAATCCACTACCTCCAGTGTAGCAGGTAAAGGTCATCTATTTCTTCAATCCTTTTGCAGTTCAAATGGAGCCCTGCTGACACTACTGGGCATGTCTGCTTTAAACATAGCTTTTATTCAGGATGAAAAACCCATTTTTTTTTATCATAAAGTGACATATTCAGGATATCTGCGTTTCAATCTGAGGTTTTGTGACAAAGTAATAATAAAAAAATAATGATAATATTTACTCTCAAAGGCAGGTAGTGTATAATACAGTATATTCCCCATGCACCACAGTTGAGCCACCAGATCTGACACCTATTTTATTCTTGCACAAACATAACTCAAAAACAAGCGGTGCAGTCTCCACCAAGACAGGCTAGTGAATATCACAGTCCATTATTTAAACGAATTGGAGAAAAACATTTTCCAAATAGTGTTGAAATATAATGATAATAAAGAGTGTTGATTAGAAAAAACTTGAGTGGCTTTACCAAATTAAGATGATAATAATTATGAGCTTTTCTTTGCAATATGTCAGTATTTTAAAATGTCATCAGATGATCTTGCTGTGAGTTTTGGAGCCAAGTTTGTTCATTTAAGTTTAAAGGGAGTGATGCTAACAAGGTACAATTCTAGTCTTTGCTGAATTCTTTAGGAAAACAAACTGCACCTCCTTCCAGCTGAGTTCATTTTAACTGTCACAGTGGGAGAAATGTATGATAAACTTGTGAACAAGTTTTCATCTTTTCCACATTAGATGTGCAACCTGGGTTGCATTCACACTTTCACAGGGTACAAGATTAAAACACTTACAGCTGTCAAAATCCATTCCTTAATTATCTCTGAAAACAAAAGCCATCTTTTCCCACTGGTTTTAAAATCCTCCCTTCTTAAATAGGTACCGTCTGCCAGATACAATACTCAGTTCCAGTCTCTCAGCATCTCTTTTGTCTCTCTTCACTGCCATCTCTTCCATTAGATTTCACCCATTACTGTTTCATACAGAGGTGGTTTATTATGTTGGAGGAGCCCCTTCTAGCTCCCCATCTCTTTCTCATCTTTGACCTTTCCTCCCTACATCCATCTCCCTCTGTCCTTTATTTCTCTCCCTGCCTTTGTATCCCTCTTATTTATGCTCTGTGTTCCTGCCTTCCTCTCTTTACCCTCCAGCCACCCTGTGCAGCATCTCTTCCTCCCTCTCATGTCCTCTGGCAGAAGGCAGCAGTGCTTGTCACTCTTGTAGCTTGGTGTAGCTGCCGCACAGGAGGCAGACCTCATCCAGCAACTCTTCCCCATCCATCAACTGGCCTGCAGAGCCGGCATGCCAACTGACACCACCCATTCTGTTTCCCATCAACACCTATAGGAGGCCACTGTCCCGCAAGCACAGAGAGAACAAATGCAACAGAATACGAGAATAAGGAAACATTTACATTTGTTACATTACAAAAGCTGATACAGACCAAAATACTCACAGGCCTATGAGACTTAACCCATAATTGCAACCTGGAAAAGCTTGCTTGCTCGCATTCTAATAATAACACACTCTAAATATATACTTGTATTATATATTTAATGATAACATGTATTAGTCTTACTATTAAGGCGTACTATTCATTTTCAGAATTCACATTCAGTTCAGGTACTTCACTTGCTTAAAGCATTTTAATCAGTGTTGGTGAAAATGAATGACTATCTCCCAAAGCCAGAATCCAGGGAGCCAAAAATCTAATTTGGGTGTCTTCAAGATATATAGCTTGGAGCTGCACCATTGACAATTAATTGGAGAGTGACTTTGGTAACTCATAAAAACATGTCAAGTTTTTGTACCTACATGTGCATCATTTCATGTAAGTGATTTAGCAAATGCTAATACAACCCAAGGGCATATAAATGGGACAGTTGAAAGCTTAAAATTCCCCTTTATGGCCCTCTAAAAGGCTCGCATGACTCAACTGAAGTTCCCTTATCATGAAGGGAACAGAGAGTTGGGTGTCAGGAACGAGGCGGCACTGAAGCTGACAGAAGACGCTACATCCTCTCACGGCCAAAGTGAACGAGAGACGAGATGGCAACTGTCTGGACGGGAGAAAACAAGAGCCCAGAATTTCAGCATGAAACCGCAGACACTGTCAATTACATATGCATCTTGATCACAGTATGAGAAATGAGTGTGGCCTGAGAGTAGACTGTAGAAGTGACAACTGACTTGTGACAGAATATGTTACTCAGGGAAGTAGAGCATCATCAGAATAGAATAGAACAAAATAGAATATGCGTCTTAGGGTATATATGACTTTTGTTAATTCACTTTTGTCCTTTAATGTTAGTCAGGTAAATTAAAAACATGAAGTTATGAATATGGTGTAGCTATTTTAGTCCATTGATGAACTGTGGGCCTGACAAAGGTGCCTCTCTTTCATCTGCCCAATGAATATTGGGACATTTTTCCCCTCACTTCCATCTGACCTTTTAGAGGAATAAGTAGTCATGGACAGATTATGAAAAAATGGGCCCCTGGGCACAGACATGTGAAAGACGCCCCACCCCCCTACATAGGAGCAAGATACCCAGACTAAAAGAGACATGGCCATGTCGTTTGTAGTCATTTTGCATCGCTTTGTTTTGCATCTCTTTGTGGTCATTTTGCATGTCTTTGCAGTTGTTTTGTGTCTCTTTGTAGGCCTGTTCAGTAATCCATCCATGTAAACAGGTATAGAAAATGAATGAGTGTAGAGTAGAGCAGAGCAGAAGAGAGGAAAGGAAAATAATGGAGCTGAACGAACTCAGAAATACTGCCCAACGAAATTCAGGAAAGAGCAGAAAACGGAGCAGGTCTCTGTGGTAAACAGCACTTCTACAGCTGATCAGCTTCACAAAGTTTCACTAACAATACTTAACACTGCATTAATGCATTCTGTCACACCTTGCACAAATCATCAAGACCACCAATATCATTAATCCCTCTAATCCCCCCTTATTAACATTTACATTACCATCATGAAAAAAAAAAAAAAAAAAGATTTGTCTCCTGTGATGAATTTTTGATCCGGCATTCTGTCAACTTCTAGTCACCATGGAAACTTTACTTTTTTCTCTTGTGCTGAAACAGTTCATGAGTACTTAACTCTCCAAGGCATCATCATCATTCTCCATTCAGATATTAGCATATTTACATTTTCTTCCCCCAGTATCTCTGGTGGGGAGTGGGTATGCTCCGTGACAACAGTAACCAAGGTATTAATGAAGCTTTGATGAATTAACAAGTCTCCACCACTTCTAATATATTAACATATTCACAGGAGCATCTGGGAGCTGTGCAGAACGTGAAGCTGTGCTTATTTCTTAGTCCCCAAGATGCCTCGTGTTAATTGTATAAGGAATGATAAAGAATATAATTGGTGAGATTAAATGCAATATTATGAGAAGAAAAGATGTCTACAGCAGTTTGTGTGTGTGTGTGTGTGTGTGTGTGTGTGTGTGTGTGTGTGTGTGTAGTAAAACAGGATTCATTGGAGGAGAGAAAAAGATCAAAGCAGTACGTCATTAATGAAACTTGAAAGCCTTGGTGTATTCACAACCTGTGCACTGATATATTTGTCTATAAGTGCTTCACTTTTAGATTGATAGTGGGACATTTACACAAAGCTAATTGGAATACAATTAACAGTTTTTGACCTACTGTTAGTTTAGGCTTGTTTCTATGGTATTTGCTCATAATAGATACTGTAGAAAGATTAAATGAGAAGATATGCAGAGATAAACTGAAGTCCATCGAGAGTAAACCCTTTTTGAGACACAGAAACAATCACATGTAAACTATATTATGTCATAATATATGTTTAAGGTTTCAAGACAATAAATTAGTTATGGGCAGGATTGCAGCACATATAGTGCAGAGTACTGTCACGTGTCTCAGAAGGATTTTCTCTTATCCTCCAGTGATCTTTCAATCAAATGCAAGTGAGCTTCAAATGAAATAAAATGATGAAATTTGGACATATATTTTATATTCCTTTGGCAAAGCATTTCAGTACATCATCACTGCTTTTTTAGTTCCTTCCATCTATACTCTAGCACTAACTCA
Organism: Macquaria ambigua; assembly: GCA_008360985.2. Lineage (NCBI taxonomy): Eukaryota > Metazoa > Chordata > Actinopteri > Centrarchiformes > Percichthyidae > Macquaria > Macquaria ambigua. Next base: position 57,783 of record VMKM01000264.1, on the reverse strand, counting down.
TCTTCACTTAGTAAGATGGATAAGTACACTTAAAGTGGCCTACAGAAATGTCATAACTCAGAGTCTTTCTTTCATGGCAAGTGACATTACATGAAATGTGAAAAGGTTCTCCACCATGAGAAATTATCTTCTCAGTGTCCTGGGAACATGAAAATGAAAATAAACCAAAAATGAAACATTGGAAAACAATTTAAGCAGTAATTTAGAAGCAATAGGTTTTGAAGAATATGCAAACTACAGGCTAAAATGAAATACTAATGTCTATTAACTCATTTAACATATTTCACATATCATAACATGCCCAATCTTTTAATTCTCTGCACTGTCAACATTCTCTACAATATAATATTCATAAATGAAAGAGTAGATATTGCAACATGGAAAAGACAAGTTAAGAGCTTTGTTACTGTTAAATATGGTGAGTAACTTTTATCTACAACCATATTCTAATAACCTTTTGTCTATTGCTCTGTATTTGAGGTCCAAACTTTTCATTTGAGTTGGAAAATCTTCAATATTTTTTCAGTGTTTCATTGTCCTTGCCAGATGAGCAGAAGATTAAGTGTCACACTGTAACGTGTTTGCTGGGCAGAACAAGCCACTCAGCTCGCTTTTATGTTGCCATATTTTTCACTGTCTCCAACACTGCCAATGCCACGCGAGTCTGTTCTTCAATCATGCCAAAGCACTACAGTGCATAATTATTCAATGCTGTGTGACCAAGTGGTTATCATGAGTAAAACCCCTGCAGATGATTAAAGGAAAACCTTGAACTTCTGGCTGCCCTTAGTGAGGAGAACATGGATACAACTCTTATGAACTGCTTTGAGGAGAGGGCAGCTGTACGAATTAACTTTGAACTTAGCAAGGTGAGATGAGAGAGGAAAAGATGTGCGCTAAAGTGGAGAGTTGGATGCATTAACTCCTGATTCCAGCTGCTATAATTAGCAAACATGATGTGGAAGGAGCAAATAGAGGAGAGGATAGTAACAGCTTCCAAGTTAGGATGGTATAGTAGAGCTAAGAAATATGAAAATCCTCTGTGGCTACACACAGTTGACTTTGAGTTTGTTTGAACTTTGCCTGGGGTTATATGCAGTGCTGCTGATCTGTATAGTAAACAAAACTCCCCTTCAATGGCAGTGCAGTGAAGGCTGAATGGATGTTTTACTCTAGAAATACTTTATCTGCTGTCCAAAGATATATTTGAAATATTTTATGCAGAATATTGGCACCTGAAATGTGGATTTCTTCTGGCCAACTTAGTATCGAAGGCCAAACACATTTCAGTCTGATCTCTGCCATCTGCTTTGGGTTTTGTCAGAACTCCACACGGGTGCAGACAGGCAGTTTCATCAGTTTTATCAGGGTCACTAGTGTGATCTTAGTGGCAAGTTCCGCATGAAAACTAGGCAATTCATCTCATATTACTCAATTATTTTGTTGTGTTTTTCATTTACTACAGTTGAGGCCATGAAATGTTTGATCAGCTGTCTGATTAGCGGTGCCAGGCAAATGTGTTTCCGTTCATGGGTCATCATCTTTATTAAATAAATGCTTGATTTCTGTTTGGCTCTTTCACAGTCAGCAATGTAGCCTACCTGGTGGATGAACACCTGTGCACCTCGAGGGCTCATGAGCAACACGGCCCGCCGAAGTGTGTCCCGGTACCGGTTGAGCTCCTCAGTGCGCATCGTGTTGAAGAGGTCAGTAAAGACTCGGCTGACGTTGCGGTCCACCCTCTGCAAGGAAACATCCAGACCCAGCCGAGACGCCTGGTCCATAAAGGTTTGCAAACCCCGGATATCTGGAGGAGGAGAAAGAATGACAGAACGGGTGATGGGGGGTAGACACAAACACAAACACAAACAGACAGAGACAGAATAACAGTGCTTTATTCCCGGAGCATTTAATCAGAATTGTGGGTAAACAACCTGTCCTTTCAACACCTGCACATGCACTCTATATTTTCAGGCTTCGTTCCAAGGGCTTCAAGGCAGGTTTTGTTCTTGCTCCTGATCTGAAGCGTGACAAAACACAACAAGCACTCCTGTCTTTCTGTTTCCTGGGGTTTACAGGATATGAAACTGCAGGCAGGTGTTGGTGTCCCCAGAGATCTGAGTGTGTGTATGTGTGTGTGTGTGTGTTCACTATACGGGAAACCACTTAAAAGAAGCCTGTGCTGCACACACAAATCAAAGGTGATGTGCAGCAGAGGGCTCACAATAAGCACAGCATTCCCAGCAGTCACAGAGGGGAGCAGCAGCCCAGCATGTGCCAAGTCATGGCGCATTGTTAAAGAGAGGTTAGGCAAAATCGCAAGGGCCAGACCTCTTTTTGCATCCACAATGGGTGTGTGTGTGTGTGTGTGTGTGTGTGTGTGTGTGTGTGTGTGGATAGGTGGATTTTCCCCCTATTGCATCTCTGGAGGTTTGATGAGTCATTGAGTCCTCTAGTGCTTTAGTACTGAGAACAGACAATATACAGTACAGAGGCCTCAACATACATATTGCTGCATAAACACGCTTCTCTCTCACTCACACACACACACACACACACACACACACACAAGCCTACAATATCATACTGCAGGGGTGTGTGGTCGCTATTTGAGGTAATATGGCACACACACACACACACACTCAGGTTTTAGATGCTCGGGGCAAAAACTGGAAATTAGGCTAATAATAAAGCCCCTGACCTGGTCTCAGCAGTGAAGCAACATATTGGTACATCGCCCCCATTTCTCAGTCTATACCGTGGGGCAAAGTGAAACAGCAGTATAACTAAGTACCATATGAAGCAAATCATAAAGAATTAGATGCAATGTTCGATTTTTCATGCCATCGTTGTATTGAAATGTATTTTTTAGGGTAACTAATCAAAAAAAAAAAAAAAACAAACAAAAAAACACTCTTGGAATAAAAATGTTCAAAGGGCAGAACAAAACATGAAATTAAATCATTCATCATTTTGAAGCGTCACCAAACTCTTACTGCAGCATTCTTTGAAAACTCTTTCCCTTCTAAACACACAAACAATTACGCTTGGTGGTGTTGCTTCGGATACAATGGGCAAAAGCTCAGCCTCTGAGAAATCCCTCCTTTTGTTAGAGCACAAACACAATTTGTAAGTTAATCATGGTTCCTTCCCTCCTGTTCCACGACTGCACCATTGCAATTAATTTTGGTTACAATATTTTCTATATAAGATATTTAGCTGCAGTAACATATGGGTGGTATTGACTATTGACTAAACAATCAGATTGCATATTTATTCTGCTCTTCAGAGGGTATAAAAGGGTAAACCTTCTGTAAATGTGTGATGACTCAATAAGCAAACCAAACGCATACACACAAATTAACAGGTTGTGGAGTGGAACAAATTTTATTACTTTTCCAAGAGGCTTCTCTTCATGACTGGTATGGAGTGTCAGGTATGGAAAACTTTTTGGATCATTATTCACACCATAATGTCTATGAGAGTCTTGAATGTCATGAATGAATGTTGTATAACCTGTGTAAATGAGATGAACCTACACGGACATTTTAAACAACACAGCAAGAGAATCCAGAGAACTGATCAAAAAAGACAAACTATATTCAGTAGTAACATACCGCAATGTCGTAGTTGGGTGAAAACCTTGTATCTCCCAAATGGGAAATAGAAGAAACATACTGTAACAAACAAACAGAGTTTTTAATCCCATGAAGAGCAGAGGGAACGCTACCATGCGATAACTACTCTCGGACCCTGATAGAAACATCGGACTTCAAAGCCAGTGTTCCAAACCCGTAGCAGGCTTTTCCACGGGGCAACCGTGTCAGCCATGGACAGGGCTGCAGAAAAGAGGATTAACGTGGAATTAAAGGTCTGATTTCTGGACATGTTTACCCGAGCGTCATTTCTGAACACAAATCTGTTTCTGAAAGTTTTAGATATCAAAACTTAACCCTTCTCTGCCCCTCCTGTATCAGCATCCTGCTCTCTCACTCTGACAAATGGCAACTTACTCAGTATTCTTGATTTCTCTCTGTTCCTTACTTATCTTTTCCTTAACAGTATGTTATCCGTTGTGAGAGGACAGGAAAGACAGTAGATCGGGGGAGACCAAAAACTACTCCATGAAGTTGCTCTAACATCATTTTCAGCTTTATCTTACTCGAGTTGTAACTAAAGCGGGTCTCCCTTTTGGATTGGAGCAATGCAGAAATGAGCATATCATGATCAAAGGGCTCAGAGGTTTTTACCGAGCTGTCAAGCTGTGTTGCAATCCAAGCGGAAAAGCCTGAGAAATGGCTACGCTACCAGCCTGTGTTTACTCAAAATTGAGATGAGTCTGTAAAAGCAATCAGTTATGCTTGCAACAATAACATCAGTTAATTATATGCAATATAGATTTTTTTTGCAAACCTGAAATGTATCAGGCACTGAGTGTGTTATGCATTGCCAAAAGACCAATTAGAGTGACACAGAGAGAAAGCAAAAAGTGAGAAATTCCTGCTTCAGTTTCAATCCACCCTCTTTTTACTGACTGCAGATCTATATTCTATGTTAACACAGTATCTTGAGGTAAATATGACTATATTAACTATCTGAATTAAAGGATGTCAATTTTTATCTTACGACAAGGATACGAGGTCTGTACATCATATCCATACAGCAGTAAATTTGTCAGTCATGATTTCTGTGGCTTGAAGCTCCTGCCATACACAGGAGTTCAGTATGAGACTGACATTTGTAATTTCATCTAATATCTACTTCTCAAGCTAACAGTCTCAGGTGAAGTCAGGCTCATATTTTCTGTTTTTGCCAATTTTCAGTCAGTTTTAATAATTTTCACTTGGATTTTACGGCCACATGCATCCAAAAGTTTGAAGTTTGTTTTTCACTGTAAGACAGTGATCAATGCAATCAACACCAAATGAGGACCTCTTGGTGACAAGCAAATGCTTCCCATAACAAAAGTGGCAAGAAAAATGGGGGGAAAAGACAAATTAGCTGCTGATTACGTGCCACTCTCTCTAAGTAAGTAGCAAAAATTCACAGCTCAAACACTGAGGATTGGTGCTGCAAATTGTGTTTATAAAATTTAATTTTCAGTCAGATTCTTTGTATTATTGATTTTTTTTATGTTTTTTTTTTTTTATTACCCGTTTTTAGTAGGCAAAATAAAACATGACAAGACACACTCTGGAAGCAATATGGCAACATATTAAGGGACCTGAGACGAGATCTGTGGGATAAAGTGGAGAGAGCAAATGACCCATTCAATCAATCATCAAGATTATGCAAAAATAGATATTTAATTACGTTTTGTCTTCTAATCATAATCCTTCTTATCTGTAATCAGATTACAGGTCTGTGTTTTGGTGCATGTAGATGAGAATATGTGCACATGCATACTCAGTCTTTGTCTGTCTGTATGCGTGTACATTATGTGTTATGAACTGGGCAGTGGAGACAAACAAACCCAACACCTTGCAGAAGCGAAACACTGGGTGAAGAAAAACTTATTATGTTCTTACACCATGCCAAACACCATGGCAGTGTGTGAACAGGAGTCTGTCACAACATTGATTGAATGGCCCCTAGTGGTGTGAAAGGTAGCTACATTCAGTCAGATATGTACCTACAGTTCCCTGCTTTTAACCTCATGGTGGGATCTCTGTCTGTCACACAAGTGAGGAGGGAAAACAAACGTCTTAAATAAAAAACGTCCCTAACACGCCCTTAATGGAGACGTTGCTAAATGCTGCAAAATGTATGTTGGCGAGTAAGGGACAAGGTCTGTGTGGAATACAATAAAAATGCTAGCTTGTAGCACATCAAGGTGTAGGCAGAGAAGTTGAAGAAAATGTCATACCTGCCCGGGCTGATTCCATGTTTTTTTTTTTTTAAAGTCATAAATGAATAAACTCTCATTCATGGCATATAGGGAAAGTGATTTGTTTACACAGGAAAATGATTGTGATATTCTGTCCCCCTCACGTATGTAAATGGAGGTGGTCAAAACAATGCAGTCCAATACAAAACCACCACTACATATGGCCTCAAAAATGACCATAGTACTGGATTGCATTAGTGTACTGAATAAACTGGTAACTCTGGTGTTTTTATTGAGTTAAGTATTTGCAAACAAGTATAATTTCTATAATTTCTGCTGTTGCACAAGTTAACAGATGAATGATTCTTTAAACATTTACTGTGGTTTCTGTTGAGCCTATTCAAATTAAAACGATTAATACTGAGCCTCAAAACTTTGTCCTAGGCTTTTATGCATTGTTTGGACACGGGAGGTCCACATCAATTATTGTCATTTAACTGTGGTCCATTCATCTGTCAAGTTTTAGAAAGCAGCTGTTAACTATTTTACTTTTGTTAGGCATGAATATATGGCAACACTTTTTCCTTTGTTGGTCAAAGACTATAAAAGCACTGTCAACAAAATGGTTCCAATATAAGCAGTCTGGTCTGAATGTGCAGAGCGGAGCTGGGCTGGAGTTAAAGTTCCCGGACTGAATTATTATCTCAGTCCAGGCCTTGTGAATGGGCTCAAAGATACTGTCCAGTGATTGCATTTTTGGCTTACAACACCGCCATGCAAGTTTTAGTCCAAGAGGGGAATAAAATTAATTGCCCTACTTAAGTTTGGCTGACATGCTTTTGGGATTATACAATGCTGTGTGCTTAGAAGGGAGACAGTTAGACCAGAGATTGGAATGTTAAAAATATAATAATAAAAACTGGAAATAACGCAGCATCAGGAATCAATAAAAACAGAAACATCAGCCCTGCACAAGACTGTAGGGTTAAATTTCAAGTCAGGCTTTTTTATAAATATTTAAAATGAGGTCAGGTTTAGGGTTAAAATAATCTGTTGAGATTCAGAAAATTGGCCTTAGACATTTTGTTGAACTTCTACTTTTTGTCACCTGATTGTGGAGCATCAACACAGAATGCAAATTAGGTCTTTCCAATTATTTTACCCTTTCACAAAAAGGTTAAGTGCCTTCTGTGTGGTCATGCAGGATTTATTTCTTCATTTCCAACATTTTTTAGTGAGAAGAAAAATGGAGCAATATCTATATAGAATATCTGTATATTTCCTATTTCCTATAATTCCCTACTATAATAGTGATTAACATTTTCTCAATGGTTCCTGGTGGATCCAGATGAGATTTAATACAGACAACTATCAAGTGTAGGACTATTCCCTGCCTGGTATGTATATACTCCTTAACACAGCTAAAAATATTCTCCACATTTTTACAGTTTCTCTTCCTTTACACACCTTTCCTTCTCTATTATACTTTCTCTTTGATCTTCTTCTTCTCTCTATTCGTATGGAAAGCCAATTAATTCAAGGCCACCTGTACGCTCACTCCCTGTGAAATAGCTGATAAGTTAGTTGGCATTGTTATAGACCTTATGGCCTGAATGTAGCATTAATTTAGACGAAATGAAGCAACACAATAAGAAGCGTATGAAAGAGTATGTCATTACACAGAAGCGTCTTCACTGTTCTCAAAAGGCTTGCTTCATTGTCTCAGATCTGTCACTAACCCTAACCCTCACATAACACATTACAGACAGCTACAAACTCTGCAGGAGATATCCTTTGTGTTTGTCCATGTTCAGACCCTGCCTGTGTTATAAATGCACTTTCCACATTAGGAACCACCTCCTACTTGGGACCAAAAGCAGCTTAATCAATCTCACACCTAATCCCAGCCTAATTCTCTCCTCCTCTAACAGAGAGCCAGTCACCACAGGGTGGGCAGAGACAGATGTAGCTGCTCCACAGTCATTACTAAGTGCATGTTAACTGAGAGAGACCTGCCAAGGAGCCTACTGATGTTCAAGAAAATCGACCCTTTCCTATAATCATGCCTCAGTCGCCTTTTATGTTCTCCTTGTTATGATAAAATGACAAGGCAATTTTACAGAAGCTTTTGTTTGCAGATAGTCTACCCACTGTCCACCCTCCCACACAGGATCAATAGCTGGCTTCCTTTTACATACACACAACTGTGAGTACTGTGTAAGCACACCATAAACAGCATTTACAAAGGCATACAGATAACATAATGCAAACATAAAACAAGACAAAGAGTCAACAGCCACGCTAGCAGCTCTGTGAGGCTGTACTTAGGCACAGCAGTGCTTTGAGCTTTGAGCTAAATGCTAACGTCAGCATGTTAACATGCTCACAATTACAATGCTAACATGCTGATGTTAAGGAGGTATGTTTAACATACCAACTTAGTTTAGCATGTTAATATACTAACTTTTGCTAATTTGTGGTAAACACAAAGTACAGCTGAGGCTGATGGGAAAGTCATTAGTTTTGCAGGTATTTGGTCATAAACCAAAGTATTGGACAAATTAGAAATTTGACCTGATGACGGCGCTATATGAAAAGTGAAGGGATGACCAAATTTGTTACAATACATCCTGAGGGGGACATGAATGTCTGTACCAAATGTCACAGCAATCCATCCAATAGTCGTGGAGACATTTCACTCAAATCCACATATGTAACCCTCATGGTGGTGCAAGTCAATAGGATTCGTCCTCTGGGAACCATAAATGACTAAATTTCATGGCAGTCCATCCAATAGTTGAGATATTTCAGTCTGGATCAAAGTGGTGGACTGACCAACAGACTGACTAGAGCCATAATTTAAAATAATTTATGTTAGCAGTACTAGAACAGAGCAGGCAATTCTGGTTTAGGGGTGAGTTTCAGTCATTTTTTGATATTTCAGATAATAGATATGTTATACCTGATTAAACAGTGAGAGGTGACTCTCATATGGTATTCAGGGTATTGTCAGTAGCTTACTGTTTGAACCAGATAGATAGGCATGTTGTGTCAGATTTAAATCAAAGCATGGCATGACTGACTTATTCAATTTGCAGCCATTCTGCTGAACGGTGTCTATTTAAAGACATGGTTGGGTTTAAAAAACAAGGAGAGAAGAAGAGCATGAATCTGGGTTGTGTCTGGTCATGGTCAAATGTAAAGTGAAATGGAATAAAACCACATCTTTCGATTCACCGCAGGAACTCAACCCACAACTGCGGATTCAGTCAATGTAATTTAAATGCAGCCAAAAGACAACAGTGAACAATTGTTTGTGTATGAAAGTTTCATTTGATATCTGAGCACTCTGCTCAGTTTGTGAAGAATTCTCACAAAGCACAAGGGGCTGCATGGTCCTTAACGGCAAACTCTTGCTTTGCCGTCAAGTTTGTTTTTCAGTGGGAGAGATTAACTTTTGTGGCCTTGACATGCGCTCCATCTATTTTGTCCTTTTCAAATAAAAGCTGAGGCATTAGACACCTTCAGCAGTGTCAGAGAGCATGGCTGAAGTCTGCAAAAGCAGGATTGTAAGAAGGAAGTAAACTGTATTGGCTGTAAAAAAAACTGATACAGATGAGAAAGACAGAACAAAAGGAAGAGAGAAAAAGAAAGAAACACAAAAGGACAAAAGAAAGAAAGAACAAAATAACTAAATAAGGCGTAAAGGGTATTTTATTTAGAAATGGGCTGTTATAGGACTATCATATAATTTGGTTCTCTCTTATGGCAAAACCACATACGGATGTTTTGCAGTCACAATAAAATGTCGTCCTGATTCATATGGAGCTACAATAGCATACAGTAAAAATAAGGTTATTTCTGTCACTTGTGAAAGAAATTATGGAACGCGCTCTCTCACAACAGAGAATCAAATTATGTGTTGAAAATGTACAATAGCAAATGGAACCAGAAAGAAGTTGTTTACATAATGTGCCTTTTATGCAACTGATGCATTGGTGGAGACTGGAAGGAATCTGCTTCCCTGACACACTTCATTACACTGAGCTACACTTTGCCCCTAAGGTCAGGGAAGCCAGCTGTTTAAGCTGTAATAAAACATGAAACTCACCCTGTGCTCTCCTACTGCAGAGCCTGGTGTTGCTCTCAACATGCAAAAACAAAGGATTAAAGAAACGTGATAGATTATAATAATTGTCTAGATAAGTGTATTATAGATGAGGTTTTGGACAATTCTTTGTATATAGTGCTACAGTGTGATGGCTGGGGCTGCATGCGAGTAGGTGCTCTATCTTTTCTGCTTTTATAGACTCATGCACCATCAGCAAATTGATGACACAGCAGCTCAGCGAGCTACAGCCTTATCACAACACATCTAGAAATCCATCACACAAAGTTCACTCCTACTTTACATATTCGCTAAAGATAGCCTCTGTATAGCAATCATGCTTCTAATGAATTTGTAAATTAAATGTCCTTTTTTCAACAGTCTGTTTATTTTGGTATGAGTTTCAATACAAGATTAGAAACTAATTGAATGAGGTGATCTTCCCAATCTCTGAAAGAATCAAAAACTCCCATCTTTCTGTTATATTATACATTACACTAGATGACGATCCACAGACTGAATGCTCTGATCAGCACAGTGCCTTGTCATAGTCACAGTCAATCAGCAAATCTGATTAAGGCTGAGGGGAAAAAGACATTACTTGGCAGTGCTGATAAGATTCTACAGTCCAAAATATCACTGTAACTGCTGTTTAATGGTTAAATAAGGTCACAGTGTCTGACTTTAAGTGCATCAGCCAATGAGTCATACGTTTTATTCTCATGTTGTATATATGAAATAATGATAACAGCATCAGAGTACTTGATAAACCATTTTTTTAACATTTGTCACGGCAATCAGAAAACCTGATGCCGTATAGTGTCGGCGAGATGATGGTAATGAAATACCTAAACAGAATATCTGGCTTTACCTCGAGTTCCTTAGAATTCTTTATTGCTTGCAAGCAAGAGTCACCCCATATGTAGCCTATACGGGAGAGACTGACTAACATCTGTTACAACACATATGTATATACCGGGCAACAAACACATCACAAACAAGTCACAAGATTCACCCCTTCCGGTTACAACCCCATCCATTGTTCTTAACTATGGGGCAACAAGTCCTGCTTTGTGTGCTTTATCTTATCATAGCCCCATATCCTATAGTTTGACCAACAGGGCAACAATGAACACAGTACTCATCTTTGTCTAGCACATGACCATATAGGTGATGTTCACCTCCTCACTCATCCTTTACATCCTGTCATGAGATTGTCATGCTACACATAGACACACAAGAAAAGTCTAGTACCTTTCCAGTCTTTACACTTAAGTGGTTATACTTATGTTTCACAACAATCACTATTTGATTATATTTCAATACATATTCCATTTACAAGTACATGAACATTTTAATGCCTCAGTTTCCATAACACATTACAATAACTGCAGCCATGTTATTGAAATGTTAAAAATAAAACACAATAACACAGCCATGTCTGTAGTATAATGATATATTACAGGTACTGTAACAACCAGGTTTCTGCTGTGGCTGATAACTCAGGATAACAGCTAAATTTTATATAAAGACTCACTGCTTTTCGGAATAATAAGAAAAAAGACTCCCATGCCACCAAATGTTATCAAACTTAAGAGGAGAGCCTGAGGTTTGTGATAAACATGGATTTTGTTACTGTATTTTCAGTAGCGACAGAAAATGTAATGAAAATAATTAAAGTCATCCAAAAATGCCACTAATTCACTAGTTCCACATTGTTAGATGTGATTTTTTGGTTTCCTTGGTCTTACATGATTGTAAACTGAATATCTTTAGGTTTTGGACTGTTGGTCAGACAAAACAAGCACTTTCAAAATGTCAAATTGGGCTTTAGGAAATTTTTCCCACTATTTTCGGACATTTTATGATGAAGCAAGTAATTGAGAAAATAATCATCATATGAAAATAATCATTAGTTGCAGCACTTAATGAAACTAATGAATCACCTGTGTCAACTCTACAAGTAATACATTCACATGACGAAGAACATAATTACAATAAAGGCATTTCTGGCACACTTACACAAAAAGTTCTGTACTACAACCATTGGAGATGGCTCAGGAATGTGACAAATATCATGAAAGGTACTTCTCCTAGTGAAGGGGATGTCACAGTTCTGTACTTCCTGCCCTTTTCATGCTAAACATAGACAGAGAGCCGAAGAGAGGAGACAGGAAGGCTTTGACAAGATCACAGTGAGAACCTGATCTGAGGTCCTGCGCTGTGAGTAAAGTTACATAATCTCATTTCCGCTGTTTGATTATCACTGATCTGACAGCATGTGTTGGAAGCAATGAGATGTTCAAAACTGTGCTTATGAAGTTTAGCAATGATGGGAAAGGTGATGGGAGAGGTAGGAATAAAGAATGAAGTAGAGTTTCTGAAGAGTTAGCAATGCAAGACACTATGCAATACATAGCCCTGTATTATGGAGATTCATTTTAAACAAAAAAAAAGCTAATTATTAAATAAAAGAGAGAATGGTAAGTATTTTACTTTTTTATATATCTATTGGAGAAACTGGCTGCACATTCAGTACATTTCAATTTTGAAATCCACAAATGGATAGCAAAACAAACCTGATAATCCGTTCTGAATGTTTGTGTTCACCTTAAGTAAATGCCTTTTAACCTGCTCCACATCATTTAGAGAAATAAATAAATGGACTTGAAAAATCTGTGGTCAAACAATGTTTCAAACTTTTCCGCCAACAAACAAATGCTGAAACATTTTCAAATCTGAATTTGAATCAGCTTGTATCAAGCAGCATGTTGGCCCTCTGCCTGAATAAGTGAAATGGACCAAATGTTGTCTAATTAAATGTGCATTTTTTCACTCTTTCTTTCAGGTTATGATTACGTAAGAAAGCTTTACCAACTAACTTTGTTTGCACATTTCAGACAGAGTGCTTTACATAAGAATTAGAAGCTAGCTGCGTTTTCATCCAGCTGTTTTTATGCGCTAATTGAAAATGTGCATAAAATTCAGAAGAATTCCAAAAAGCACAATGCGACAAAGTGCAATGGAAACAGACTTGGCGAATAAATCATGACGTGCATGAAGCATGTGGCTTCACTGAAGCTACTGCTCCACTGAAGAGATGAAAAATGGCGGCAGATGAAAACATCCAGTCTGTGTGGAGCGATGAGAAGACTGTAACCTTCCTCAAAATAATACATGAAACAAACAGAAATGCCATATTTCTGTCATGTTTTCCACATTGTTCTTCACCATTTGAGGTTTGACTGGCGCCATTTTAATTACGTCATCTCGTTGCATCCATCCTGATCTGCAATGGTTTAATGGCCCCTGACTGGAGAATTAGCAGCACCAACTGTTTATGTCGATGCGCTTAACTTCTAATATTCAGTAGTACAGTAGTAGATGGAAACAGGCATTAATTTGCATTTTCTTTGCCGATTTTGTGCAAATTTGGTTAAAATGTGTGCCACATTTGGATGGAAACTGGTGACTGATGCTAAAAAACCAAACTCATGATAGTGAATGAATAATTTGTTAATTTGTTTATAGACAGTCATCAGTATTTTAAACTCCACTCTATGACACATTAGAAGCTAGTGCAGAAACCTATGAATTGGTGATGTGTTGAATAAGCTGCAGCTGTCAGAGAGTTCTTAGATAACCCTGAGGGAAAACAATTACAGTGGCCCAACCTCTTAGAATTAAGTACTTTTTTAATATCGTGTGTGGTCATGACTTTTCTAATTCTTGCTATTTTTTATTGCTATATATTTTTAAATCCGACCTTGTTATTATCTTGATTTGGATTTATTTAAACTATTTGTATGCATTCTATGAGGAAGGCTCCATAACTTAGACAGGGCAGCCTCACTTAATGAAAGAAAATTCACTTTGTGTCAGAAGGTAGTTTTATTTATTTAGTAGCCTTTTGACCCTGTTCCCTAACAAATCCATGTTCAGGTCTAAGCTCCATACCAATGGTAGAGTACATTCACAGAAGTGTTTTTTATTTCTTTTGATTAGACCTCTCTTCGGGACTATGCGAGTGAGTACACACTGTACTTGACTGACATCTCCCCGACTCTCCTGTTAACTTTGTTGCACATGTCAAGGTGCATCACCTTTGTGATTCTTTTAGGTGTACAGACTTCGACTACCTGAGCAAATCCACAGGATATTCTCCATCAAAACTAAAACTGAAAAGACATTTAATCAGCCAGACCAACTGAAGGCATCAGTGTGGGTGTGAAGCCCTGGTTATTGAACCTCAGTACCTTTTTGGTATTGACCAAAATATGTCTGTTAAACCAAGTCTCAGAAATAGGCTACTAAAAGCTGGCATCCAATGTCAGGTTCATAATCTTGTTTACTTATTCTTTGATCAGTTCCTCATTTCAGTCAAAATTTTGCCAATTTTTAACTATTGTGTTTAGGAAAAGTTCTCGTATGGCTGCTTGTGTTTAGACAACATTTAAGATTGGAGAACTTTGGCTTCTTCTGTTGAATGTAAAAATGAAGAAAAACACGTTTATATTTTTTAAAGCATAAAAATAATAAAGTATTGTTTTTTTAAACTTAGGTAAAAATACAACTCATACAACTCAAGTTTAAGAACGTAAACACTGATTAATTTAACATGTTGCCCATGATAAATGTACTCATTACCACATATACACACAATATAATCTGAGTAAAACTGAGTGAACTACTGCAGCTGTTTCTCCCTACTCATACGTCTCAAATTCAAATTAATCATTCACTATCTCAACACAGATTTGCAGACAGTAGTTCTCTCTAGGCGGTGGTGGGGGTCACTGTAGTACTGCTTCAAGGCAGGCACCATGGGTATTTTGACTGTTCTGTGATGAGGATCCTAATTAGCAGCTACATCACATTCCTTAATTAAACGAGTGCAGAGTTAAACAGATTAACACAAGCGCAAAATGTCAATGGTGCCGACTTTGTAGCACCTAATCTAGAAGACTTAAAAAAGGCTATTTTGTTAGAACTAGTATTCCCATCCATTATTTCTCACCAACAGTGCCTTGTTAAACTGAGTCCTCATGCGTTAGACATAGGTTCCCTCTCACAGGACTTGCAATTTAAGGCTATAGTGCATTGTGCTGGGATGGGATGGGATGTTATACATAAAGAGTTCCTGATAGGATATGATTCAGTGAATGGAACTGTATTGCTCCAGGGGAAAACTGCTTGAAAAATCCTTAAAATGCAGATAGATGGATATAATGCAAGACAGACAGTACAAAAGCTAGCAAGCAAGTCAGACAGACAGAGAGCTAGTTAGTCAGACAGACAGACAAACAGAGAGGAAGGTAGTCAGACAGACAGCTAGTGACAAAGAAAGAAAGAACGATAGCAAAATAGCTAGTCAGACAGACAGAGAGCAAGTGAGTTAGATAGACAGCTAAGTTAGTCAGAAAGAAAGAAAGCTAGCAAGACAGCTAGTCAGACAGACAGGATGGATAGATCGCAAGACAGACAGTCACACAGCTAGTTAGCTGACAACAGAAAGACAGCTAGTGAGAAAGAAAGTTAGCAAGACAGCTAGTAAGACAGACAGAGAGCAAGTTAGTTAACCAGAAAGCTATAGTCCGAAAGAAAGAAAGCTAGCAAGACAGCTAGTCAGACAGACAGGATGGATAGATCGCAAGACAGACAGTCACACAGCTAGTTAGCTAGTCAGACCGACAGCTAGTCAGCTAGTCAGCTAGTCAAAAAAAACCAAACAGGAAGACAGCTAGTCAGAAAGACACAGACAGACATCTAGTCGGAACAAAAGAAGGATAGCTAGTCAGACAGACAGCTAGTCAGAAAGAAATAAAGACAGATAGCAAGACAGCTAGTCAGACAGACAGATGCTCTTCCATGGTCGGATTTTAATCGATCCAACTCAATGCTGAGAGTGCACTTTCTACATAGAGTGCCAATGTCAGAAACAAATTCAAGGACAGAGCCCTGTAAATGTGAAACAGCATGTCGCATACATTCACATGGAGCACTGGAGTCCAAACTGTGGGCTGGAAACTTGTAAGGGGGTAGTGGGTGGCTGTATTCCCTTGAGGGCTTGCTTTACTATACACTGCATCAACTATAGCTTCCACTGTACTGAAAAAATAAAACAGATTTACACTCCCTTCTAGATTGCACTCTTCCAGGTAGTAAAAAGATTAGCCAGCAGTGGCAAAGTATCATCTGAGGAATGCCAATGCAGCAATATATTCTCCTCGTATTTCTGCCCTTGTACTGCCTTGCCAATCACTCCTCGATCCACAGCCCTTTGCCTTTTGCCAAATGTGGGTCAGGAAAGGCCTGGTCCACAGGGGTGTCGTGGTGAGAATAATGAAACAGAAATGGAGAACATCTGAGAATATAAAAAGTACTGTTGGGAAACACCCTCATTCTCTGGTGCCATAAATGAGCCAATTAGGCTCAGATCTCATCTCTTCATGAGGATGCTAATAATGGTGAATGCGGAAATGAGATCTTGTTTTTCCCTACAATTTCTACTGAACTATGATTTTTTTTTTTAGCAGTGTGCCAGTATGTGTGTTTGGTTGTATGTAGGAGTGGTGATGTTCTGGTTCCAACTCAGTGTATTCTTTTCAGCATATAAATTCTTAGTGTTAATACTGTTTTACTTCAGTGGCAGTCTGATCTCCCTGACTCTGGAGATGGTTTTGGAGCATAAATTAAAGAGCTGAGATCATCTTACATACAAATGTCATGTTTATGAGATACATTTGGCCATCAGCTGCTCGCATTTGTCACAACTCACCATAGTCGCTCTCATAAAAGATGATGAACTTCTGCCAGTGCAGTTCTGAGACAAGGGTGAGCAGGACGTCATTGATTCGAACAGGTGGACGGGCAGCCAATGTGTAGCTCTCTCCGTCTGGGCTGGGGTTGAGCTGGCAGGCAGTGCGGGGTGCACCATCCCCATTTCTCTGGATGAAGAGGTGGGGAATGTGCATTGCATCTGTCAGAGACTGCAGGGCACTTGCGGCTGCGCAGCCCGTGGATGTGACCAGAGCGAGGATCCCCTGGTTCATCAACTCACATGCTGGAAAGAGGAAAGGAGGGAAGGTGGATGAAGCGAAAGGAATAAAGAAGAAAGAATGCAATGACGAGGGGTGGAAAGATTGAAAGATTTGAAGCAAGGAAATAAGGATGGAGGACACAGAAGTATATAAAGGGATGGCGATATATGGAGAAAAACAGGGTCGGGAAAAGAGAAGAGAAGGAATGAGATAAAACATTAGATATGCTTTCCAAATCAATTTCAGACTAATCAATTCCAACAAGATTTTCATTTCAAAAATATTTTTAAGCGCTGTACATTATTCAAAAAAGTGTGCTTAACTGGGCTTAAGAATTCAAGATGGTTCTTTGTGTAGCCTACTTAGGATTACATCTGAGCCTCTGCAGTTGAGAACAAATCACAGAGAGGAGGGGGCTGGTACTGAAGTTGTATTATAATGTGTAGATGAGAGATTCAGTAGATTCAGTGGGGGGCATCCTCTAATCCTTGTCCCCAGACAAAAATGAGACGGCTGATTAAAGTGAAAAATCTTGCTAAAGGTAACAGTCACTTGAAAACAGCAGATGAATCAGAGAGCTACAAGAGTCAGTGTGGTTCTCAGCGAAAGCACAGAACAGCGACTGAGTGGGAGGAATCTGTCACAAATAAAAATCAGGAATATTTGGGCTGGATACAGAAGGTTAGATTCAAAATGATGCCTCCCAAGAGTCTAAACTAAATATTTTCCCCACACACACACACACACACACACACACTTCACTCTCTCTCTCTTTCATGTACACACAGTGAAAATCTGTAAACCAGCACAGATTAAGACTACAGACACATGCTTGTAATGTCTGTGGTGGGTCTTAACGTCCCTACATTTTTATTTACACATGTAATTTGGTCAAAATCTGCTTTAGATCCTCTTAGGGCAGGTCACAGCATGTCTGCTGGGACAAAATGCCAAATATATTTTAAAGATGAAAATGCCATCTTCATCATCATTAATACGTCCAAAATTGACGAGAAAAGCTGTTCTGTCTAAGTGGTGGTAAATATTTAATGACAGTGGGTAGACTTGGGGTTGCAGTGATGTGGCATATTAGGCATTCATTATTTGCTCTTCAAATTATCTGACAGTTGATCAATGACTTAAAATGATTCATTCAACCAAAATTGGCAATATGTTTAGTGCATACTAAAGATAGCTGAGATTTCTTTACCATCACTGTGAAGACATTTATACAACACAATTGTATTTGCAACACAATTTCATACCTCTATCTTTAATACAGTTATGTGTAGTATAAAGGTAAAATACAGTTCATAGGCTCTTTTTTACTTGTACTTTTTACTATAGTTGTCTTTCAAGTGCTCTTGAAACATTCATCTGCAGAAAACAGATAGTTATAATTTCACATTCTCAGGTTTAACACACAGGCTAAATCTAACGCTGCATGGAATCAGGACATTTTCACAAGATTTATTCTAAACCAATATTACTTTCTCAGTTGAAACCACTATATTATTCATATGTTTCTTAGAGGAGAAATACAGTCATAATTGTTGACGCTATACTCTTGACCTAGCATTTTTGTGGAGTATAGAGACCATAAAGCCAAGCGTTTTTGCATCCTTTCTTAGGTTACAAGATGCAAAACACAGAAATAGGCAATTAGCAGGAAAGAGAAAATGATGTGAATCCAAATGCAAAACAGTTTAATTGAATTTACATTTATTTTTAAGCTCTATCTCTTATGAGCTGCATAATCGTCTACTGCAGGGATTGTCTAATTTTGCATGTGACGCAGGACAGGCTACGGCAAACGCTGCCTTTAAAATTCAAGTCACTATTTCTCACACAGCGGGGCTCTTATAATTTCAGCAAAAACAGCTGAGCATATTGTACAAAACAGCAATTAAATGTTCTTTCTTGCATTTCATAATACCACCTAATTATATAGTCTACTTCAATGCCTGCAAAATTTAGCACAAAGCAACATCACTGCAGACCAAGACCATATTATATCATACCAACCCTTTATATTGAGCATTTTAAGAAGCACAACAAGGTCTGCACAACATGAACATACTACAAACATATATAGGTAAGATACCATGAAGTAAAATCCACCATGATACCAGAGGAGGTGTGAAGGAGGAGGTGAAAAAAAAGGAGAGTGGTTTTGGAGAAAAGGCATTTAGGGATGAGGCGAGAGGTCTGAGAAGGAAGGGTGAGGAGGGGGAGAAAAGGAAGGACGATAAGAGGGGGTGTTGGATGGAGTCATACTGGGAAAGGGTTGTGTGTGTATGTGTGTAATGTATGGCAGAGGGGGAGGACTATTAATGTGACAAATGACGATTTCATCTGCTGACTGCAAGCACAGGACTACATTAAGGCTGTGTAAATCATGAGTACAGGGGCAACTAAATAACATACTGAGGAGGAGCAGGGAAAGCAGGAATGTCAGGCAGCCGAGGTAGAGGGAGACGCACAGTAGTTCTAGTTGAAGTAGAATAAGGAAGAGAGTGTAGAACGAGAATGGGCTCGGAAAAGATGGCAAGAGAAATAGAGGGATTATTTGCAGCTTTTTGCATGAATGCTCAGGAGAGTGCAAGAAAGACAATGCTCTTCTCCGGAGCAGGAAGTGTGTTACTGTTTCTGTATGCGTGTGGGAGCGAGACAGAAAGAGAGACTTAAAAGGGCGCCAACATGTGCAACAGGGCCCTTGGCAAATATTCCTTAGTGCAACATGAAACGCTAATACTCTGCTCAGTAGCAAGTCATGTGATTGACAGTAATACAAATCTAGAGCATGCTTTAACACTGGTACAATGTGTAAATGTGTCAGTTGGTAACAATAAACTGTGTACTGTACTATGCACTGAAAATAGAGACAGTCTGTTCCTGAGAGTTTCTGGTTCCCTGATAACAAGTTTTGTCAGATGCAACCTACTCGCTATAAACTTTACAGGGCTGGATATGGTGATATTGCTGCCTGGATTCCAGTTTAAAGATGCTGCATGTACCATTACATTACAAACAAACATTTTAGAGCTGAAACAATTAGTCAAGCAACAATTTTGTTAATCAGTTAATCGTTAAATGGCAAACAAGCTTCTGAAATGTTAAGATTTTCACTTTTTTGTGTTTTATATTATTTTAAATGGAATCTGTTGGACTGTTGGTTGGACAAACCAAGACATTTGAAGATATCACCTTGGGCTCTCACAACTTGTAATGGGCATTTTTTCACATTTGTTTTGACATGTCTTAGACTGAACAAATTGATAAATCGAAGAAATAATCCAACAGATTAATTGATAATGAATAGAATTGTTAATTGCAGCCCTAAAATAAATCAAGACCAAATTAATTGTGATATCTTGGCATAACTACCGTAATCAAAATTATTTGTTTCTTTGCAATATTACTACAGAACCACATATAATTTATTTAACTTGTTCCATCATTTGACAATACAGAAAACTCCAAAATCTTTACCTTCATTTGTGCTAAAAGAACAGAGGCCCAAAAAAGACACAGATCTTTTCTTTTTATGATCCCTAGCCCCTACCCCCTGTCCCTCAGCCACTTTTAGCAGACTGTGGCTAAAGTGGGTCTGCAGCCATTTTGGCTTCATAATGGACACCCCGGGCCCATTATACAGCAGACAGCCTGCTGACAAGAGGTAGGAGTGCTCCACAGTCATTGGCAAGGATGATAATGGTGGAATAATGACTCTTAAATGTTCCCCCTGAAGTGGACAGAGGCCATCACTCATTTCCTGCTAGCCATCTGACATTTAATGTCAGCATATAACAGCAGTCTTATACATGCACCTTAAAGAAATAACTTCCTTTTCCAGGATAATGCATATGAAGCATCCTAAAGCCATTGATCTATTATAATTCTATTTATTTGGACTCACTGAATAAATGAATTGACTGTGTGTATGCATTTAAATGCATGGATGGATTTCAAAAGAGTCAACTATAGATCTATTGTAATAAAGGAGTTCTAACAGGGAGATGCAAACAACAGCTGCTTTCTTTGAAAAGAGAAATTTACTAATCTATCAAACACACTGTGGTCATTTTCTTCCCAGTAATGGTATGTTTGGTCGATGGCTGATGAATTCAGTAGAGGTGGATGAATTTTTAAACACATCTAATCATCACTGCATATCTTCAAAACCCTTATACAATTACCATTACAATGTAATCATGTATTTTTGTTAACTGTCAGCAAATTCAGAGACCAAGAGAGATTCTAAGGGATTCTTTCATGTTCCTACATTCATAATTGAAACCGTTATAAAGGACATCTGCCATGCGGATTAGGGCTGATCAACAAAAGCACACATTAGCCTCGTCAGATCAGTTCAGTTATGCCCGGATGGTCTAGGGAGAGGGAAAATTATCATCAAGACACCAGGCTGAAAGAAGACACAATCGGTTTGCCCATGGAGACATGATGTCATCAGTGTATTGCCCTCATTTCACCAATGTAATATAAAGGGATGAAACAAACCAACACACCACCGCTGTAGTGAATATTGCATAAATTGGGGCCGTCTCAGTGATTTCACAGTCTAAATGAGACAGTCTCATTTAGTTTGCTTTGACTCAGAGCACAATCCTGGGATTTAAAGGAGAGAGTCGCCACTGAGATAAATGCGATGTTGTCAACAGCACTCTACCCTGCAGTGACAATGGAGTAACTCTGATCTAATTGAGACAGCTTGTAATACGTGATTCAGAATGAAATGTTGTCCGTTTTGTATCATCAGAGGCCGTTTGGAAAGGCTTTGACTGTATTATAATCCTCCTTATTTTTAGGAAGAGCACCTACTTATTCCCTCTAAATATGAAATCATGAGATAAGGAAGATGTTATACCTCGAATGTGATCAAACAAAAGAGTTTAGGTTTGGAGGAAAACCAATCATTGAATCAACATCTGATTGTAATCTTTCCACGAAGAAAGTACTGACTAAACTATTGAATTGGAGCGTAAGTTGTTCCAAAGTTGGAGCAAAGAAAAATAAATAAAATTAAGATCTACCATACATTTACATACATACATACATACATCTGTGTACTTCGGCTTATCAACACTGGATCATATTCCTCCTCTTTTCAACACAAATTACTCATGACAACATGAAGTGCTGAGATTGAGATACCCGACTGCTAAATTGTTCATTGATGGTTTTTAAGCATTCAGCAGGGGCAACTGGCACAAAGTGTAGTTTTTTTTTTAATGTTTTAGCTGGTGGAAGATTCATAAGTGCTTTAAATGATCCATATCACACTCAGCTAAGAGGAAACTGGGTGTTGTGTCATTTCCTCGTTATGAATGGGCCCTTCCACTCTGCTTTTTGGCAGCTTCCCACAACATAATAGCTCTTCACCACACAGAAGGGAGAAATGGAAGAGATCAGTATTATATGGCAGCTGGACCACAGCTTAGTTCAACATTTAAGTCTACTGCAACATTGCACCTCCAGTAAGAATGAATCGTCTCTCCATCGCTCTCTCTCACTCGCTCACTCAATCTCGACTTGCTCTCTTCTTTTGGGAGGATAAACATCCACGGCCCTTTCCCCATGCCTGCACTCCTGCTGTCAGACTAAGATAAGGGTTCATATCCCCGTCAATACTATTGATGCTAAGACTGCCCATGTCATCTGAACTGTGAAGGAGTGTTTCACTGCTGTAAATTATACCCTCCAGATAACTGACAGGTAGAATGGCAGAAATAGACTTAGTACAGTAGATACTGTTTTTAAACAGGGAGTGGATATAATAACAAAAGGACCTGTAAAGTGCAGTGAACAACTCAATGCAATAGCCGTTCAAAAAACATTACCTTTGTGAAAATTGGACATTCAAGTTCTCTTTTGTCCACAGGAACGCCCCAGAATACAATGTAATTGAATGTAATACCACCACAACCTACAAGCCTCTGAAATTAGTTGGATTGGTACCTTTCTGACTCAGTCTGAACAACAATTTAACCATATAATCTTCATAAAGTTGTATTTATTGCAGGTATTTTGTATTGAAATTACATTACAGGGGCATCCTGATGGCCTAAGAGTTTAAGATGCTAATTGTGTACTTGCAACGTCCCTGGTTTGAGTCATATATGAAAACAGTATTATTTACAGAGACCCAACAATTCCCACCATAAGCAAGCACCAGGCGACAATGGCAAGGAAAAACTCCTTTTTAAACAGGCAGAAACCTCAAGGAGAACCAGGCTCTGGGTGGGCGGTCACCTGCCTCGACCGGTTGGGTTGAGAGAGAAAGAGAGAGGGGGAGAGAGAGATAGTGGGAGGAACGAGAACATACAGTAGCACAATGCAAGTTCCACATAGAGATAGTAATGGAATTACTACTTTACATCCGTCATTTTACTGTCAACTCATTACTGTCTTAAGGAAAGAAATCCTCAAGAAATACTTCGATGAAAAAAAAAGAGAAATGGCGTTACAGTACATTGTTCATGTTATTGTGTACACCCCTGTATATGATAAAAACAGATTAAGAAAAAACAAACAAAAAAACCTGACAGAGGGCAATCGATGGATTAAAAGGTGAATAAATGACAGAATGGATTGATCCAACACAATCCATTTTTAATGATTACGGTCTTGCTGCTGAACAAACATGTAAACATTTCTATTATTTGATCAAATCAAATCAACTTTTCTCCTAGGGCAAGAAGTCAAAACTCAATGGCTCTTGACTTTTACAGCAAAGCCACTTATTGTTGACTTAAGCACTTTATGATCTTCTAATGGCTGAGATGGCTCCACCAACTTGTGACTAATTCACTGTGATGTGGCAGACAGTGTTGCGGTACAGTGTTTGCATCTTTGTAGGTGTTTTAAGATGTTATTCTTATAAGACACATTATCTTAACTTTATGTGACTAAACAGGAGTCTTCATCTTCACAACCAATTTTCAAAAAACGTTTTTACCACTTTTCTCACATAATGTACTATAATAATGCAAAATCTTAATGCATGTGTATAAAAAAAAGCCATTACAGACATTTATGATTGTTATCTGACCTGCACTATGCACAGACTGGCCTTGGCAGCTCACAGAGGAACTGGCTGCTGCTTTGCTCTGTGTGAAATCTATACAAAACTAAACAATAGTCATATACAGTGAAAGCTTTGTACCTTGCAAAAACATAGACAGTGTGTTGTGGTTTTCATCACGCTGCTGCTTTGTGCTTTGCTCCAGAAGCTGCAATCAATCAAAAAATATAGAGTATATTGGACATCAAAATGGTTTGCGGATTGACAATGAGACCCAGTTTGTTCTGTAGTGCTTTCATGTCTCCTCGCCTGGGTCCCTATGTTAAATGTACTTTTGAGAGCTGGTTCTTATTATTTCTGACACTGGAGCTGACAAAAGAAGATAGCTGCTTTGCCCTGTGAAATTTATGCTCTGGGATATTTTCCGACTGCTGGTACCCGAGGGATGTGACAGAAAAAGGCCTGCAGTCTAAATATCTGCAGCCTGGGAGAAGAGCTTGACCTAATGCAGAAGAATCCACTCTGTATACATTCAGTAAACAAGGTAAAGATACAAAACAAAAACAGAACAGAATTGTTACACTGGGGGGACACACCCAATGCGTGGTTCTCAGAAAGTGCGGAGTCACTGACTGCTATTCCGACACTGAATCTGATGCCACCAGACAATGATATAAACAACACCACCAAAATGTGATACAACTAGCTGCCATGTCTTGTGGCATCAGTTTCAACTGTTGAACAATTGGTAGTGACTTCACCCTTTTCCCTGAAGCGCTAAGCTTTTGGTGTGCTTCACAAAGCAGACATGTGTCGGGAGTCTCAGCCTGTAAGATAAAAGATTATGATTTTACTTCTAACATTATATTGATGTCTCTGTTAAAACGAGACGACAAATGTCATTCTGATATTGCATTTTTAAGCCATTATTTCATTATTTAAATGAATCCCTACCACTCTGTTTCCTTGTTATTTCTCCACTCCCTCTTCTCTTTCCTTTTCACAGGGCTTTCGACTCTCTGTCACTTGTTCTCTCATCAACTTAGCACAACCACTGTTCCTTCCAGGGCTAATATGGTCAGTCTAATGTGCATAACATAGTCTTTTGCATACACAATGATGTGTGTTTGTTTTTTCTTTTCTTTTTTTTTTTTTTGCTAGTATGAGGTTGATTAGCCTTCTTACAATTAACATGCTGCAGTGCCTGTTGGGACAAGGTACTCCACTGGCAGCACTGTGCTGAATGTTGAAACAGGTGGATAGGGAGCCTAGTTTTTATATGGCAAACACGTGTTTGGGTTTTGTGATGATTGATTTGGATGGTGTTATCGAGAAAGATTGGCTAGCATTGTCAGAGGATAATCATGACTCATTCACCATTGGGACAGGGACAGGCTGGGTGTTTGCTTGTCTGCTGGAATTAGGAAACATCTCACACGCTCTCTTGGTAATGTGTCATTTGCTCTGATATCATCTCTTTCTTTGTCTCTTTTTGTCTGCAGTTTTCTGGTCTCTCTTTCGTCCTCCCTGTCTACATATCTCACTCCATCTTTTTCTTTCTCATCTGATCCCTCTGTGTTTGCCTCTCACTTGTCCTCTTCATCTCACCCTGCATGTTCCTTATCACAACCTGCCCTTGTCTTTCTCAGCCCATGCATCTCGAGCAATGCCTCAAACATGCAAGATAAATAATGAATTACCATAAGTCCATTCAGGGATGCTCTCTTCCTTTGTGCTACAGTTGTAGAATATGAGAACACAAGGTTGGATCATTAAATAACATGGTTTTAACCATCTTTTATAAGGTCTTGTTACTTCCACAAGCAGATTTTTAAAAAACTGATTATTCAATAACAGTGGTCAAATCATCTGGCAGCTCTTAAGAGGACTAATAATGACACCAAGTCAATGAATAAATAAGCAAAGTCAATGGTTGCTTTGAGCAAGCTTATCCATTTTCTATGAAAATCAGAGCCTAGTGGAAATTGTAATGTAGAGTCAGACAGAATTCCAACCTATCCCGCCTACCCCCTTATTCTTTCATTTCTCTGACAGGGCTAACGTGTGGTTTATGTGATAACAGTGTAAAGAGGTAGTTGAGGCCTCAGGAGTATAACCTCCTTAAGTGCCTGAGTGATTTATAGTTCTTCCCCGACATCTCACAGACACAAGTTTTTAAATTCTTTTGGCAACCCTGAGTTCACTTTACAAGTCGACTCAATCTGTCGGCAGCAGCTAATGTTTCAGTAGCAATAGTGCACCATTATTGCACTGAGATGTGGTTTTGCACATCTGTGGGGGAGAAGTGAATCTTTGGTCCTGGGTCGTCAAGAAGAGGCCACCACTCGCAGAGTAGTAGCACTACTGGTTGTTGGTTCAAAGTGGACAGAAGGCTACTACACTGTGAAGGGTTACATATAGCTTGTACTGTAGAAATGTCATGCAATTGTTTGTGTTTATACTTTGGCAGCAGTGTGCACTGTTACTATAGCAACCAAAGGCCAACTTTAGCTGAGTTTTGTCTACATTTTGCACAAGAAAAGTTAGATATTTTGGAGGAGGAGGACATTTTCTGTTGGAAACACAACATAAAACCATACAGCACTACAAACAAACAACACCAATATAAAACAGCAGAGACCAGGAACATACTTGCTTTTTAGGCGGATAAGGAAAACTATAAAGAAATGCATTTACTTCAGGATGCCTGGTAATGTTTTGACAAACTGTGCCACTACAACTGTCTGTGCATCAATCAAGTGACTGGGCATCACCCTCCACATTCTCACAAAGTCAGTTTTTCTCAGTGAATAATCCCACATGACCCCAAAGCTGTGGGACACGTACTCTGTTTGCAACCTTACAAAAAGCAGAATGTGTGCAACTCTCAAGACAATCTTTGCATTATTTATGTTCTGCTGACATGTTGGATGACATCTTTTAATAGTCTCAGCTACTTTGAAAGCGCCACCGCTATCCTCCACTGCAATGACATTGCATTCACCATTTCAATGGCTTATGTGAGGCTAGCGTTGAGTAATCCACTGCATGAAGACTGTAGCCTCTGCAGTATGTTGGCCATAATACTACAAACACCGACCAGCTCCACTGAGGCTCATGTTGGCACACAAGATCACAGCCACCTGTTCCCACAGCTTGAACAAAGCTGGACATGTGTTCATATGCAAGCCTGATGGCAGATAGGTGTTCACCTACTTCACAGAGTAACTCATCCAGATCCACTATCCACTATCATTAACTGAGACCTGACTCATAGTAAGGAATAGCATTCTTCTTAAGTGTTAAATCAGCTTGATGGGTTAAGCTTATTATGTTGCTGATTCATTCTGCTGATTTGAGCAATACATCAATGCAATGTCAAGCCGTTAAAAGACACAGGACCTGTGCAATGTAGCTTTTGGCACTGGTTCTAGAGTGTAAGGGACTACCTTGTAGGCGCCCCAGTGCTAAAAATGCATGACATATAGATGTGCTCTGCTATTTAAGCCCTGCAACACTTGGAGACAGAGAATTTGAATTAATTTCAAATTTAATTTTCAAATTTAATATTCAAATTACTTGTATATGTAATTTTTCAGCCCTGCCAATCCCTCTGAGAAGGCTGACCTACGTGCAGCTTGCAGCCACTTCAACCTTATTATTTTGGTCTGCCAGTCCATATGATTGAGTTGCTCTGGTTCTCAATGACCCAGCAAATATAAATCACTGCATAACGTGTAATATCAGTGTTTTATCTGGTGAGTGCTTAGCTGGCATGTATCAAGCTAAAGATGTCAGATATTCAGAGGAGTTGGAGGGCCAAACCAGGGCTGAGCACAGGTGAATACTGGATGTGTTGCTCTGTTTCTGTCGGATGCGTTGGTGACATAAGGCAAATCTTTTGCCGACATGTTAGTAAATGATCTTATAATATTAAAAGTATTGAATACAAGACAATCTCAATTGTAAAAATTTAAAAAAATGATTTCTTGAAAATAAGAAATACTATAAATAAAACAATGTAGGCAGATAGACGATATTTAAATAAATATACAAATAAAAGACCTGAAGAGGTAAAATGCACAGGTTATGATGCCAGCTGTTATCACAGCCATGTAGGGTGTTAAAGGTTTTCTTGTAAACAAAAGTTATGTTTACAGTGTTACTCACCAAAATGCATTGTGTGTATCCTTGAGGTCTAACAAACATGTTGAGTGCATTTCCTACCTCATAAAAAAATTGCAAAGCCAGTTTTTTAAATCCATAATTGTTTACACCCAAGCTTACCAGCTTGCAGCCGTCTTCTTCCTTGCCTTTGTTGGCGCATTGCTGCATATATTGGCGTGTTACCACCGGCTGTTGATTAGTGGAATAGTGTGACACCACTGTTTTTTTCTTAGTGAGTGCTGTAAACTCTGCAGGCAGTCACCATGTTTTAAAAGAGGTAAACATTAATGAAATACAATTAGCAAAGTCTTTAGATGAGGGTAATGGTGTGGGCAAAAGTAAACAAACAGCAGTGAGGCAGATGGGAGACTATTCATTTAACCTGTTCTCCATTCTAAGTAATGATTTTCTCTTACTGGGGCCAGCTTATATGAGTCATTTGGAATGATTTAAGTAAATTGTGCATTGACCAATTTATTAATGTAGAAGCAGTTTCTCTCTCCTTCACTCTGGAAGGAATGGTAATCTGTATTCCTTTCCTGTTGTCAGTAGTGTTTTTAATTAAGATCAGCAGAATCTTCCAGGTTTCAACAAGCTTTTGTCGTTGTTCTGAAATTCACATGCACTGGCCCTACAAAAAATCATTATTTTAATGAGATCAATAGCCAGCTGCTTATCCATCATCCATTTGCTAGTGCACACTGTAAATAGAGATGCCTGTCTTTAGCTTGTCAATCACTAGATTCTATTTTAAACATGATAATATTCATGAATATATGTGGGCTTGTAACAATAAAGCACAAGTATATGATATTTTTGTTCTGTAATATAATATGAAGACAGTTTAAAGAATAATTTGTAATTATGTGCTTCTCATTTTGTGATAAACATGTTAGGCTTTTGGTGGTAAAAGGCTGTTGTGCTTTTACTCTCATCTTGCACATGTTCCCCTGTCCTACAAAATAATGAGCCTGTGCTTTCAATAACCACAACAAGAGCCAAAAGCCCTAATAACTGAACACAAAATTGACTGATTATTGAAAATGTATCATTCAGAACAATTCTCCGTCACATAAAAGGTTATGGTGGTTTCTTTTTTTAAGAAGAGGAACAGACTTTTCCCTAGCAATCTGCTCCCTTCTTAGTGTTAACACTGTCCTGTTGAAAAACAAATTAGCTCATTATCCTTGGAAGGCTGGGCACATCGGAGCAGCATGCGTGACAAGCCAAGCCTTTAGATGTGCCAAGCTGAAAATGTCAACATACTACCTTGAGAGTGCACATTAAACTCAGGCGGTAATAGCTGTCACAAGACAGATCCCCATTATCAACTCCATTAAGGCACCACACTCCTTCCCAACAAAAAAAAGAGGGGGAAAAAAAAGAAAGAGTAGCAGGATTTTAAAGTTCGGAATGAGCATCTGTAGATAAATGCCAAGGTAACACACTTTGCATCTTGCTGCCAACAACACACGTTCCTGAGTTCATTAAATATTTACTGGAAGGGACGTGTCAAAACATACTTTTGTATGTATGTAAGGATGTCCAAGGACTCCCACGTGATGTGTCATTTCATTTGCTTGAAAACTAGGAAAACATATGTTACCACCTTAATTACAACTCCCAAGTGTAACAAACAATTCAGTGCACTGCTGTCATGGCACCTCTTTCAGTCTGTCTATCCTGCACTCATACATAGCATAATCATTCACAGTGCAACATATCACTCTAAAAGTCATTTAACCCATACTAGTATTTTATTTTCAAAGATGTATCCTTGTCGGAGTTTTGTCCTGAACCTAATCTACAAAACAAACTTCATACAAAGTAGAAAAGCATGTAAACTGCTTTTTTATTTGCCAAAAGGCACAATAAATGACAATGAATTGTCAGTTGTCACATTATTTGTCGTCGTCATTTCACTAAACCGTTTAGTGCCATGAGGCAAGTGGCATGTGTGTGGCAGGTACTAAAACTCAGCAAGAAATGTTACCTTCAGATATAGCCCAAGCAACCATTTGTTTAATTCTAAGAGTTCTTATCGTCTGAAATCCTAAATAGCAAACCCCTAATCATTTCTTGAATTAGGATCCAATTTCCTAATCGTCAGCCCTTCTCTTTGGTCTGCACTGTAGTTTTTGTTCATTTCCTCTTTTGGGAGATGAGTAGTGAGCAGAGATACAACAAAATGCGGAAGAGAGGCTCATCATGCATGAAATGAAAGAGCTTTGCCCTCCTGTAGTGGCTGACACTGACGTATTCTCTAAAGGTAAAAGCCTGCATACCCTCCAGTCACTTATTGCATTTTACCACTTTGGGTTAGATGGGCTTCCAAAACATAGATCCTCTACATTTGTCCTCTTAAACTTTACATGAGTGTGCATACTGTCAGTCTATATAAGGTGGGTGCTCCCTGGCAAGATGTTAGCCATATTTGTATGCTTGTAGTTCTGTGTGAGTTTGCCTGCGTGTGCACAGTTGTTGGAGATATTAGCAGTGTAGTAGATTAACTTTGTTGGGAGGAAGCAGTGCAACATAACAAAACTACTGCAGCATTGAGATGTACGATTTTAAAATAATGTCCATGGGCTCGAAAAGTGAATTATGGGAATTGTTGTTTGATGTCGTGCTTCTTACGTTATGAGTAGTCAATCTAATTAATGACTGAAACTACCATGAGCATTACGACTTGACAGCATATTTGAATGGACACTACAGCAATAGACACACTACTACAACATGGATGCGGATGGGATTTTCTGCAGTACGTGGTAGTACACAGATAGATGCCACAACCTGAGATATGTTTCTGTCCCAACTGTTCTTTGAATACATACTAATTCATACTGTCAGCCATTGAATTCCCTATACACTCTTGAATGGACTGCACTAATATTTACCGCATGTAGGCATTCAGTTTCATTAAGATCTGTTTGCATTTGTTGTGTCTCTTCACTCACCCAAGTTTTTCTTTTGACTCGTCACAAAAGTCTGTATGTATGCACCATATAATTTGCTGCAAAGGTTTTCACATTCTCTGCAATCTGCACTTAAGGGAAAACATAGTTTGACCCCTATTCATATCCATATCTCAATGTTATAAATTCAGTGCATTTATCATCATGATTCTTTGAAGAGAGAAGAATGTACAGCACATATGGCATCTCCATTCTGGAGCTTTATACAATGGGACCATTCTTGTGCTGGAACAAAAGATCAACAGGTCTGACAATATAAGACTAACATTACCTATATGGCAGAACTCCACTCATACTGTAGTCATTAACACTGGAAAAGTTGACAAAACTATGTAGTAAGTATTAACACTGATTCAGTGTCAGAGTCAGTTGACTATATATTATGTGAATATTAACAACTTAACTAGTATTAGCACTGGCTATAATTTAATAACGCCACATTGCATATTGTTTTCATTTTCTTTATTATACATCCTATCAGTGTGTTTTTTCCCTGTGTGTCTCTGTTAAATCTTGCTATGTGCTGCTACAACTAAATCATCTCCAAGAGTATCAATAAAGTTTCATCTAATCCGAGATTAACCTTAATGTACTGCGTGTATCTCCAGGTACTGCCCGAAGGGACAGAATGCCACATATTTTTCGGTGTGCCAATTCAACAGGTGGCATGGAAGACACACAGACCAGGCCATCTGCTTGTAGATACTGAGGTAAATGTAAGCAGACAGAGAAGCTAGTGGAAATATGATCTACTTTATATAGTCCCTAAGTAAGCTGTCATTCCCCATAATGCATGAAGGGAGCTGGCAAAAGTAGGTCTATTACCATGTTGATAACATCAATTTGAAGTGTCAGTACGGGGTGAGCTAATACCCGGTCCTGCAAGACTGCTCTCTCGTCTCCTCAGCCTTGGGGTTCTGCTTTGATTAAAATCAGAAACCAGCCATTCTTCCATACACCTTTCGCCCCACTACCTCCTACAGCGATTAGATTTAATACTCCCCAGGGTGTTTTCACTTTTGCCATGTGAGACAGTGGGTGTTGTGTCTACAGGCAGAAATGTCACAAATGGTGTTTCTGGTGGCTTTTACCCTATTAGACAGTCTGACCGGTTTAAGGCCAGGATCCAACTGTAGCTATGGTGAATGCTGTGAAAAGTGAAGTTTGACTGGGTATTTATCCCAATCATCTGTAAGTCTAAACGACGCCTCTGTAAGCACCTAAAAAAAACTCTTTAGCAGTTTTTTGATCATCTCACACTTAAGCGCCCTCCAGTGGATGTATAAAAACCACTAGGGCAGACAGCAATGCACGCTGATAGCCTCCAAGACATTTTCACAATATTATCATGTGTGAGGAGAATGTAATATAATGTGGTTTACAAGAGCAGTTTAACTGCTAAATGTATTATAGAGAAATACATCCTGGCAGTGGATTGAGGGAGGCACTAGTGGTACCAAAACCAGGGAAGAGTGTTTTTTGTTTTTAACTGGATTTTATAATCTCACGGCCTGTGAGGTGGAGACGACATGAATCCCCATGAAATCTTCTTGCTTTTGGGAAAACCAGTGGGGTTCAGCAATCAGTGTGTAAAACACATGCACATCCTTTCTGTAGGGTGCTGAGTCCAAAAAATAGATACTGTTTCACAAGAACTCACAACACTGTAGAATACTCCCTTTCAAAAACAGTTTTCTTTAATTCATTTATAAACCTTGGCTTGAAATGTTTTACTCTTTCTAAATTAATTAAAGAAAAACTTTTTTGAAGGGGAGCATTCTACAGTGTTGAGTCCTTGTGAAATAAAACCAATCGGGTTGACAGTGACCATGGTACACAGTGATACCTGGCAATGAATAAATTGTTGAGAAAATAGTGAAAAAGTGTCCAGCATTAGCATTGAGGTGAACTCAGTTAAACACTGATGAAATTATAAATATGTTGCTGATGAAAACAGGTTGTTGTACTGCTAAATTTCAATAACTAATACTGCATGTACCAGTTATGTTTACAATTACCAGCTTGCTGCTCCCATACTGTACAATTTTGTTGTTTCTGTATGAGACACAGGTGGCTGAATCACTGTCTTCTGTAATGTGCTCCAGTGATCACCGCTCTGAATGACCCAGCAGACCTTAGCTGCCATCTGCTTGAGGACTCCTGCTGTTTTGTCTTGGTCTCTCAGATCTTAAAATGTTCTACGTGTGATGTTTCTAAACCCCATTCCTTTTGTATACCTGCATTCCCACCTTTCTTCTCTCTGGTGTGCACTCCTTTCCCTCATTTATTCCTGTTACGATTTGATTTCTTTACAGCCGCATGCAATTCCAGTGCTTCAATAGTTTCTACCCACAATGCAGTGTAGCAGATAAATCATCCCTCATTAGCTCTGCAAACATACTTGCCCTGAAAAACTAGTAAACCTTTCACAGCTAAATGCTATTCACTGCTACATCTACTGTCTCTCATATAGGGGCCGTATCAGCTGCCAGCACAGCGGTCCCATTACAGTATTCAAGGTCTAACTGAGAATTAATCAAGGTCTCTAGTCAGCTCATGATTCTCGGCCTGCATATAATTAAATGTATGCAGACAGTACCAGAGAGACTCTCTAAATCTACATAGGTAAAGTACTGAGTAGCTGTGAATAAATCGCAGTACCTGCAGGAATTCTCTATTCTACATTTCCCAAGGTTTTCCTTATTGGCCCCAATGTACGACATACCTGTGACAAGACCACACCATTTGCAACACCTTTTGACTAAAGAGTTTGACTAGTATCACATTTGACATCTATTTAATGTACTGTTTACAGTGTTTAGATTTTTCAATTAAAATACAGTAAACATGAGTGTATCAGAAGATTTATAAGGGAATTATTTCTCTTGGTTCTGTGTCCATTCAGGATGCCTACACGCTCATAGTGTAGCTCCAACTGCACAGCTGTTTTTGCTTTGCCCCTGCCTATCCTTTCATTTATTCCCCCTCTCCCTCTTAATTTCTCACTGCCACTCTCATACTCTCCCCAACAGCTCTACTGTTCAAAACATCTCTCACTTGTAATCTCTGTGACTGCACTTTACTCTCAGGTCCTTGGCCTCATCAAGTCCCTTTTGCTCCTTGGATGTTGCCATCTCTCTCTCTCCTCTCTCTGTATTGTAAATGAGTGCAACAAGCAGGCAAGTGCTCGATTCCCCACTGACTTTGTAGTTGTTTAGCCCTGAGGTCAAAGTGAGAGCAGAGGGAACCATGCAGCCCAAGATCAGCTGCACTCATCCATTCTCCTGGGAGCTGACAGCTTATTTTATTTTGTTTCCATGCTCTTGCTACATATGATCAGATAAAGGAAAACGACATCATTAAAGGGATAGTTTGACATTTTGAGAAATAATTTATTAATTTCCTTGCAAAGAATTAGATGAGAAGATTGATACCATTCTTGTGTCTGTACGCTAAATATGAAGCTTATAGCCAGCAGCCAGTTAGCCTAGCCTAGCATAAAGACTGCAAGCAGGGGGAAACAGCTAGCCTGACTCTGTCCAGAAAAGATATTGTGCTGGACAATTTCTTTTGGGTGCAGTGACTTCCTGTGCAAATTTATCTTTGGACAGAGCCAAGATTTTTTCCTTTTCTCCCTACTTTTAGTCTTCAAGCTAAGCTAACCGTATCTTGACTGTAGCTTCATATCTAATGGACAGAAATAACAGCTGCATCAATCTTCAATGTCATCTAACTCTTAGGAAGAAACCAAATAAGCAAATTTCCCACAATGTTAAACTATTCTTTTAAGGTATTCTGAATAGTATAGAAAAAATAATAATCTGTCACAGAATGGTGGGAAACAAACTTAAACATGTTGAGATCAATAAACTTCTAAGAAAGAATGCATGAAATAGTAGAGATTTAACTGGATGAAAACTGTATTAAGTCAAGCACATCTAAAATTGAAAGACCAGCTTGGGTCAATGTTTTAAGGATAAAAGATTCTGTCGAGTTTCCCAACATATTTGATACTGAAAATAAGATTTGATCCATGAATGTGACATCTTTGCTGGTCAAGCTGCTTTGGCACACCCCTTCATATTGTATTTGAATGGTACTGAAAATGCACATATTCTTTCAAAGAGAATATAATTTTAGCTTTAGTTCATCTGGATATTGAGTAGGTTCCACTAAAGAATTCAGATGTTAACAAGGTGTAAAGACCATCTGGACCGTGGCCACAAAAGAACCCCATTCTTCAGTCCCTATCAAACAGCTAATAAGCAGATGCTGCCCCCTGGCTCATTCTCCTTCGCCTACTTGTCTGTTCACTTTATTAAATTTACAAGCCCCTAGCACTGTCTTTATATGGGCCCTGTGTTGCTAATTGGCCAATCTCACACTCCTGATCTACTAAGAACCTCCTGCAGGTAATGTGCAGACCAGGATCTTGCCTCTCCTACTTAACCCTTTGATGGAGAAAGTAAATGCCTTCTCTTTCACACTATAGCCTTAAACCCCCAATAGTATACTGTACAGCATAATATGCAGCAGGTTATGCAGTTCATCCGATCACTTAACTCTCAACAGACTTTAGTACTAATCCTCAGGACATGTTTCATTCAATCTTGGCACAATATCACCAGTGTAAAAAAAAAAGTGTAATATATTACACCTGATATATGAATAGAATACTGACATTTCTCAGCTTTAAACTTGACCTCTACTCCATTTGAAGGTGGATAGAATGTATTAGGTCTTGATGCATTGGTGGAGGTGGCATAGTGGGTTTCACAAGGGGCTGATGACATACTAAGCACTCTATCTGTAGCATTAATGGATGGAGAATGATTGACTACACCATGTCTGTCAGCAATCTCACCCAAACTGCCCACTTCCATTCAGAGCCCTTCTTGCCGAGTACCTGTTGGGTGTACCTCTCAACCATGACTGATAAGTGAAAATTAAAGCTCCCTTTGAGGGAGGGACAGCTTTGTTATATCGCCACTACAAGCCATCTGTTTTAAAGGATAAAGAGTGAAACCCAGCTCTGAAGTCTGACGCTTGATTTTATTATAATTACTGCTAAATGAAATAAAATCGTGTATTTAAAACCTCATTTTCATTTTATCACTACTGTTTGTTTAACCCATATATTGTGTTGGAAATAAAAATACAAATTCAATGCTTTCCTGGATTACAGATAAAAACCAAAATACAAACAAGCAAGTCAAACCACATCCCCTTCTCTTATGACCTTATTATGATAAAACTGTTATTTTTAGCTGAATGTCTTTTTTCCATGGGTTTAGACAAAATACTAAAAGATTAGATAGATAGATTAGATTAGCTTTACTGAAATGTTGGCGTAGGCACAGTGCAGTGTTCTGGCCCAGCATCATCTATAAATACCTCTAGATTTATTAAAAGCGCAGACAACCCTATATCTGCTTCTTGTGTTTTTCAAGTGTTCAACTCATGTTGCTTCTTTTCTGTGTTGCAGCATGTAGGCCTTCTGAGAATTACGATTATTCCAAATTCTCTCTTATCTGTTGCCTCAGGTTTCATTTTACATCTTCTTAAGTCATATTTCGCCTACCTGTTCCAAACACTGATCGCTCTAGGCTTTCTTTCCGGTGGGCTCAGAATCAGATCTTTTGTGGGATGCCAGTGCAATAAAAAAGGAATGTCTGAATATATATATATATATATATATATATATATATATATATATATAAAAATACTCCATGCACATCTGGTCTTCATTTAATGCCACACACCCACTGCCTTTATCAGGCTCATATCTGTTTCATTCACTGCCACTCCGGTTCATTCACTATCAGTGAAGAGATCAGGCATTTAATGCGTGTAGAACTTGGCTATCTTATCCTGTTGAGTCCCCTGGGCCTATTTGTTAGCTGTCAGTGACTATCTACCTTCATCCCTGCCCCATTGTGTTTGCTGGCTCATGCTGCCAGGAACTGGATCTGTCAAATGGCCATCCCCGTAGGGTAATAGCAGAGCTCTGCATTTTGTTAAATCGACCCTTGGAGACGCATTAAAAAAGAAAGAAAGAAAGAAAGAGCAAGGACGAGAGGGAGAGCAATAATACCACACCAGGAAGCTAGTTAGAGGGTGACGCTGAGGAGCAAGCAGACAGGTTTGGACTGACGGAGCATAAAGATAATAAAAATAAAATGATGGATAGTGGAAATTGGACTAAAGTAGCAAGGGAGATCTCCTTGCGCAACAGATGGCTGGTACGTGAAACGAAAAGATGAAATGATGAGATGAAGGAGGTGAAAAAAGAGAGATGGAATAAGCTGAATGGAAAAGAACGATGACAAACAAATATGAATCTTGCATTTCTGA
Source organism: Macquaria ambigua (assembly GCA_008360985.2). Lineage (NCBI taxonomy): Eukaryota > Metazoa > Chordata > Actinopteri > Centrarchiformes > Percichthyidae > Macquaria > Macquaria ambigua. Next base: position 20,264 of record VMKM01000264.1, on the reverse strand, counting down.
GCAGAGCAGTGGTTGTGCGACAATTGTTGTGTGACAATGGGAGGATGCCACGCATGTGTGTGTCTGTATACATATGTGTGTGTAAGAGCAAGAAGGAGAGAAAAAGTGAGACTAAGCCAAGGTGAAAGAAACAGATAGCAACTCAGTAGAGGAAGGAATAGACAAAAAAAGTCTAGAGGAAAGAAAAGAGAGACTCAGTAGAGGAGTGGCAGATGGAAGGAGGGATAACCAGCGAAAGATAGAGACAACTGTGAGTGAAACCGTATGCATTTCTGCAGCAGGGCAGCCGGATGGCAGTCTGCACCGAGGACCATATATCCTCATTAGGAACCCTGCTGCTGCCCCAAACATACATCAGCAGAACCACACACAAAATGTTGGGAGAAGTCACATGTACAGTGGCAGCGGAAGTGCATGCAAGTGGGCAAAAACAGGAATAAATCTAAAAATAATACATTGTCAGCCGCAATATATTGGAACTAAAACAGTACATAGAAGTGACCTCTTCAGTTTCTTGTCCAACCCTGTCTAGAGACAAATCTCATGCCAGAAAAATACTCCCCTATGACAGTGGTGTGGTTATGTGTTGTCCTTGTTTTTCATGTGTGGCTGAACATGTCCAGATTTCCCTTCATAAATCATAATTATATGACTCATAGGAAATGCCAAGATCCTATTTGCACAGAAAAATGATTTTCCATCATAAACACTGTCTTTTCTCTCATCTTTAACTCACACACACACACACACACACACACACACACACACAGAGGGCAGAAGTGCTCTTCTATCTGACAGCAGGTTTGTGGTTACTTGAGTGATAGAAGACAGACCGGCGACCTGACAAGGACAGACAACGGCATCTCTCGCTCTCCCTCCCTCTAGCCCCAAGGGCATTGATAAGAGCAGACAGTTTAATTTGCTAGGTCAAAACAAATGCTTCAAGACTCTTCTGGCAGGCCCAGGAAAACCTAATGGGCTCTTGAGTACTGCACTGCCAGAAGGAACATAAATCTACTGTAGTTTCTTATGGTCATCATTTTCTAATGGGTCCTGGGCCAAAAAACTTTAATGAACTAAAACAGAGAATGTACCATATAATTAGTGTATCAGTATGATATACTGTAGTGTATGCCATTTACAGGGGCCAGATGTATAACACTTAATGTAGATTAAAGATAAAAGGAATAGTTTGACATTTTGGGGATATACGCTCATTCATTTTCCTGCTGAGAGTTCAGTTGAGATGAGAAGATCGATACCACTCTCATATCTGTCAATTACATACAAAGTTACAGCCAGGAGACAGTTAGCTTAGCATAAAGACTGGAAGCAGGGGGAAACAACTAGCCTGGCTCTGTCCAAAGGTTAAAAAAAAAAAATATACCAACCAGCACCTCTAATCACTAATTACCACTAATTATACAGTGTTTGTTTAATCTGTATGAACACTGAAGTCTAAAGTCTGTTTTACAAGTCTGTTTTAAAAGTTGTGCATGGGACTATTTCTTGGCCGGGTGCAGTGACTATCTTCCTTTTTAATATCAGTCATTTTCAGACAAGTAAACAAGTACATTACATTAGATTCAACTTTATTGTCATTGCAAGTACTGAGACAACAAAATGCAGTATGTGAGCTATTGGCAACTTGTGACAATTAACACATATTCATGCCCCACATACATCGACATCCTATACTATTACCTCATTCAATATAATGCAAACCGGTACAATAAACTGCCAATAAATATTTAAAATGGTGTTATCAAGGCTGTGATGGTGAAGTGTTGAATTAACTTGATGTTTCAATTTTCAAGGCCATAGTTTCTGGTAGTGTTGTATTGGAGCGATTCACACAGTAAGGTAATCTCTACCACTGTACAGGCAGAGGACATGTAAGTACCAATCATCACAACAGGCCAGAAAATCAGCAAAGTCTTTTCAGACTTGCTCTTATTCTGTTATGGCAATGTCCTCAAACAGCACCAAAGCAGCCATTGCATCATTCCACAGAGCCATTACACACCACTATGCAGTGATGCCCATAATAGCCACAGCAACTGACCTATCACAAATGAGCATGGGCCCAATTAATCCTCTGATATTTTAAAATTTTGTATGATGAGGGTACAAGATGTGAACTGTATTCACTCATACTAGAATAAGAAAAGCACAGTAATCATACTCGCGCAGTACACCTAATGCGTTATCATAATGAAACTACTGAGACCTACAGTGACAGCACTAACTAGTTAAACATGATGTACTGAAAAGATGAAAACTCAGAATATAATGTCACCTAAAATCCCTCTTTGATGTTATCATTTTTTTATATACTATTCTGAATCACACTTAGATCAGCTGAATAATATCTGTCCCCTGGTGTATCTGAATAATCTCTTACAAAACCATTTCCGTATTGTCCTCCTGCTCAAAGTGAGCAATGTTTCTTGTGTAAGAGATTCAGAAAGCTGAAATGTTCACCACAAATGCCCCTGTAATGATCTGCCAAATGGTACTGTTCTATTTCAACACATGGGCTTGAGTCTCATGACAGAGTGTAGTACAAAATGTTTCTATTACAACATTGTCAAACATTTGATAGTCTCTATATGTGACTATTTAGTTAGGAATCAATTAAAACCTTGAGTTTGCACACTGAAATGCTGAAACATAACATGTGCATACAGGAGCTTTGAAATATGTCCTTAAACAGCAAAATGTTTAACATGTGCTTTGCAAAAAATATACACCGACTGGCAACTGTGATGCTACATTGTCTTCTTGGTGACAAGTTCAGTTATTTTAGAACTCATCTAAGAATAACCATGCTGTAAATAGCTCTTCAGCTGATCAAACTTCCCAGAGTACACAACAGCAGTGGATTTCCGCATCATGCTCTCAGCAGGGTTCACTCTCACTATGCCAAGTAAAAATATTTGCTCTGTGCACGGTATGTGGAGGGGTTATTACCCTTGAGTTGCTTCGACATATTTTCCAGCATGAACAGACTCCAAAACTGCACCGCACAGTGCACAAGACAATAGAAGAGGCAGTATGTAAAGTAAGTCAGCCCAGATCTCATGTGGACATAAATGCAATGGCAAAGGCAAATATTTAACAAGGAAGCAAATCTGCAAACAGTAAACAGAATCAATGAGGTGCTGTTATAAAACCTATTAGCTGTTAATAAGAAAGACAGAAAACCACAAGGCAAAGGGAGGGTTTTTTTTTTTTTTTTGCAGGAAATCTGACTCACAAAGCTATTTTGAAAACTTTCACAATGACAAAAAGTATTTTTTACTTACTTATACTTTAAGACCTGGGACTGATTCTATTGCATTTTGTCAAAAAAAAAAAAAAGATCATCTCTATAAAGCAGCTCTAATAGAAATGAGTTGGTTTTAGTTTTATTAGGACATTAGCATGAAACAGTCTAGATATCATGAACACACACAAATGAAAGCCCGAAGGATCAAACACTAATTTTATAAAGAAAATATGAAAATAAACTAATTTCCCACAAGACTAAAGGAGTAAGTGTAAATCTGACTCTGGCATTTTCATATCAGTCGTGTATCTGCAGACACAGACATCTGCAGAGGGAGTTCTAGTTTGATTTCAAGGTGATGTAAATATTTTGATGAAGTAAAGTAGGGCAGCGAGACGTGCTGGTGTAGATTCAGAGGTATTAAGGAGTCAATTTGGAGCATTCTTTGATGCCTGCCCTGGTTGGCGAAATTCTTCAGTAATGAGGAGGTTCAAGGTTTTTCGTTCTCTCATCAGGGAGCTTTAAAACCCTTGCTTGGCTCAGGCTGACAAGTCGTGGAGGTGCAGAGAAAGGTAAGCTCTCAGTGTGTCATTTTCAGAAATAAAAAGGGGAAAGACAGGAGAAAAATCCCTGTCTTTTTTTGCCAAGGATTAAAACTGTAAAAGCCAGAGCTGATGACACCCAAACACAAAGCCTCATCAAAGGATCAGTGTAGATACAATACTGAAGTACTGAAGAGGATGCCCTCTCTCTTAATCTTTGTGTTTTGCCTCATTTTCACGCTTTTGTGTCATGTGCGATTAAAAAAAAAGTGTCTGATCCATTTAAATTATTTTGCAAATTGATCCTCATCAAACCCTCAAACAGCTAACAACCATTGATCTCTGTCCAGCAGAATATAACTCAGGGCTAACACTGGAGCCAGGGACCTCCTAATCATCTTCAAATCCAATAAGTGATCCATTTCAAGTGGGTTTTAATTGACAAAGAATTATTGACAGGGGTGTTGACTGTGTCATGCTCCATTATCTTAATATGTGTTATTTTCTTTAATAGTTTCAGCCTGACACAAAATCTACATTGCTTTAAGCCAGTGTGTGTGTGTGTGTGTGTGTGTGTGTGTGTGTGTGTGTGTGTGTGTGTGTGTGTGTGTGTGTGTGTGTGTGTTAGCTGTTTGGCTGAGAGGACATATCAAACTGAGCAGTGCCATGTTTACTTTGTTTGCTTGTTTGAGTATTTCTGCGTGCACAGTATGCTTTTTGTGTGCTTGTATGCTCTATGTGCAAATATCTTTATTTGATTCCTCCAGATCTTGCCAATTCTACAGCTGATCCCTGAGTCATGTTCATCCTTTCTGTATAAACTGTCATTTAACTGAAAGATAAGCATTTATATTTTTGAGTAAAATGCATAATCTCATAAATTGTAAGGATTAGGTTTATTTTGACAGTGAATAACATTTTTCAGCAAAGATTTGTAACTGTTTGTGGAGTTTTTGTTGCAGAGCAACAATCCTTCCTTCTGTAGTGATGGATCTTGGTCATGCCAAAACAAGCTCCACCTGCTGCATCCATCCATCCATCCACACACAGAGAGGCGGACAGGCAGGCAACAGGAAAAAAAAGCTCACTTTCATCCTGATGGATTGGCAGCAGCGAGACCCACACCACTGTAATTCAGTTGGTGGTTACAGGATTGGCCTGACGGCAGTATGAAGGGATTGACCAAATGAACTCATGTTCTCCTAAAATAACAGCAAAAAAAGACAATTTCCCAGGAGAATCACTGGACAAGCTCATTAGGAAGAGTCTACAGTATTTTCTTTGTGGGTAAAAAAACACTTTTATCACAGTGCATGCCTTAATGTAAACATGGATCTCTGTGATGCACGCATAGGGTGCAACTAATTGCTAAATCAGACTTTTGTGTTTCAAAAGGGAGTTTTTCCTTGCCACTGTCGCCTAGTACTTGCTCATGGTGGGAACTGTTGGGTCTCTGTAAATATAAAGAGTCTGTCTAGACCTGCTCTATATGAAAAAGTGCCCTGAGATAACCTTGTTATGATATGGTGCTATATAAATAAATCTGAATTGAAATGTGTGAATACTGAAAGGAATTAAATAAGAACAATTAATTCAGTCACTGACATCTTACATTCATGCCTGACGAGGTAATTTCAACATTCTGACCTATCAACTACCTATCGTCTGTTCAGGTGAAGAACAACAACCAAGTTATAAAGGGCCAAGAAGTCTAAGTGAAGAGTAGAACTGCAGCACTCTCCCCAGGATTTGAGTATAATAGGTAAGTGAGCACCCCCACCACCTCAGCCATGTCCTGAAGGCATCTCATCTTTTGCAATCAATTGAGTTCGCAGGTAAATGAGTTTCAGTCATTTTGCTGTATGAAACAGACAGCACTTTCCTCAAGCCTCATGTCCAGCCTCAGTCTTTTTCAGGCTTATTTTCTTATTCTGTTATCCATCTCCCTTTAAAAGATAGCTATCATCTTGTGATGGTTAAAAGGTAGATACTGCTTGCATCTTTTCCATTATGCACAATGGAGGAAAAACCCACCACTGTTTAGAGAAAATTCTGCATAAAATACACATTTTAAAAAGGTATAGCACAGCTCATCTGTTGAAACTAAATCATTTTATGTTTGTAAAGATTTTTTAATTATTATGGTGGCATTTAGTATGATTGCATAACACTATTGCTCCATTCATTGGGGAGACCTCTGCGATGGCACGCAATGACTTCCCAGAAAAGATTCCCTGGCCTACTATAGAGGTAAAACTGGCAAACAACACAAGACAAAAGCACACACATACTCAAACACATGAAGACACAAATGGCTCCTTGTCCTGGAGTTGGGGAGAAGAACAAGCCAGATATTGGCACTGACCACAGGCCTCGTTAACATTGCCAAAACAAAACGCTGCACTAATCCCAATTAGGCTTCTGTAATGAGGGGAGCCTGCACACAAGAAGAAGTGCCAGGCTGCTCCAAAACTCAATTACACAGCTATCCAGGCAAGGAAAGCAGTGACACAGCCCAGTAATGTGTGTATATGTAAATGTGTATGTATGTGTGTGTGTGTGTGTGTATGCGTGCAAGTGCACAGATATGGCTCTAACTATAAAGAAACAAAGATAGATGCAGAGTGGGGAAGCAGAGGGATTGTGTGGGTGCGGGAGAGGATTTAACTCCAAAAGAACACACACAGAGCGAGGCTTAATTCAAAGTCAGTGTTGTTCTTTAAGGGAGCCAGAGGTTCACACATGAAGTGCCTTTACAACTGCAGGCTAAAGCTATTTGAAATAACCAACAAGTACGAACAAACTTTGTTACTGAACTGACACGAGGTTATTTGGCACACAGGAGTCAGCTGCAGGTCAGGTAAACAGACACAAAAACATCTCAGTGAAAGTAAACAGAAGTAACAACAATAGCAAAAGTTTAAAAAATATTTCATTAATCTTAACAAGAAGTGTCTCATCAACAGGACACTATATATATATATATATATATATATATACACATATATACATACACACACACACACACACTATATATATATAAACATTCTAAGGCATGTTCTTTTACAGGAGCAGAAAAACTCCGCAAGTGCCCACTCGCATCACTTTAATATCGACAGGCATGAGTCAGGGCATGTGTGGAGTTCTGGTGAAAATACACCATCACAACGTGCTAACTTAGCCGTGTGCACTTAGAAATTAGATCTTTAAAAGTGCAATTCAAGTGCTACAGTCTCATAATAATGTCGGAGTAATCCAATTTGAGTTAATTAAAGCATTAAGGGAAAATGTTACGGTAGTTGAAATGAGCATGAGAACGTCCACCGTTTGGCAAGACAGACTCAATGGGCCATTTGCCTTTTTTCAAGCAGGCTCGTGGACACTCCGCATGCAGAAAGACTCAAGGTGTGAAAGCCATTCACACTTTCATTAGGCAGTTTTACTCTAGGACCAAGTTTTTGTGAATATGCTCTCGGGTGTAAGAAATCCCCAGCCAAGTAGAATGATTTCATTTCAATACAATTACAGTCTGAACAGATCACACAATTACACACCCTGCACACAAATTCAGATGGCCTGCAGGCAGCAGGCATATTCATAATGTGATACTGATTTAGTAAAAGATTGAAAGTGATTTCTTAACTTTTTTGCACAAAGTTTGTGATTCTCCAATTCTGAAGTTTTATAAATCCTGCATGTCTCACTTTCTCTGTCTGTGGGTATGTGTGTTGGTAGAGGGACAAGAATGTACATTATTATGGTGTACTTATGATGCTTTAATGTTTTTCTTCTGATAATAGGTGCAATATTTCATTAAAACGATGCATCTTAAATAGAATAGGAGGGAATCATTTGTGCCATATTACCTGTCGATTTCACTTGAAGATAACAGGGGAAATGGCATATGGTGTGGTGATCGCATGTTAACTCACTGGATTAATAGTCCTTGACTGGTGTGTGTGTGTGTGTGTGTGTGTGTGTGTGTGTGTGTGTGTGGCTATATAGGGAAGGAGGTAGGGTGTGTCCTGTAAAGGTCACCCAGTCCCCGATTAGACACATCACCAGGCTATTAGCAACAAGGGAAGTGCCACCGCCTTTCTCCAATCAATGAAAAGGATGCCATGTAAAAGGACAGCTACCAATTGTATCAGCCTATGCCATTAAATCCCCCCTTCACAAATGAGTCTGAACTTCTCAGCAGTGTGGAAAATAACACTCAGAACACAGACAGAATTTATCTCCAACCTTTTATCAGAGTATTAGACTGCTGCAATAAAATAGACGAACCAAAAAAGAAATTAAAAATGAATAAAATGTCTGGAGGTTGAATTGGATAATGGTTTGCAATGCTATTACAGGGGCTAAAAAGGTGGTGTTTGGAACAAGATTCATACTTGGAAGACAACTCTGTGTGTGCGTGCACAAATTTGTGAGGCATTTTCTTTTAATTCTCTTATCATTTAATGTTTCAGGCAAACTTAGCCCTGAAATTTTAAGCCTACTGCCACCACTGAAACACCTCAAGAATGCCTCACCTCCAAATCCCTTCACACATGCATGCACAGCCATAATTGAATTCCTCCTATTTTTCAGAGTAATCGTCGAGAAGCCCTCACCTCTGGCTATTTTTATGTTCATGGCGCTGCAATTCAAAGTTTGAATGACAGTAGCATTCTGATGAGGTGCCTTTATGACTACCCCCCACCTCTCACACACACACACACACACGTGTACCCATGCATACATACATATGTTGAATCACACTGCCTCTCTCTCTGAGCAGACAAATCTTTTATCTGTCACCCGTTTCTCTCATCTCTTGATGACTTCATTTGAATAATCCCCTTGAGGAGAGATTGTAGTAAGAATATTAAGGAATGTCCAATGTGTTAATGCATGTTGCCTCCAGGAGTCATTGCAAGTCTCTCTTCCCTTGTCAACGCATAGGTAAAACAAATGCTTCCAGTAGCATGGTGATCTGTACAAATAAATGAATAACTAAAGAAATCTGGTTTTATTTGGATAAACAATCAGTCCAGAAAGAAAGATACCCATGGCTTTGGATGGACAAACCAGAAATGTGTTATAAAAGATGACAGCACTTTTCCTTTTGTATCCTTGAATGAGAGCTGTCCAGGAAATATTTGAGTAACACTAAAGACTGGACAAGCTGATTGGACTGTTGCACTTAGTGGGGATTAATCTGAACAGGACTTAACAGGAACGCATTGGTTTTGTAACCTGGTTCTAACTTGGGTATTTCTGTCATTTCAACAGTAATTTCAACATTACACAATGAAAGAAAACCTTCAATAGACTGTCAAATGTCAGACACTGTATTATCCCAAGATAGCCCGTTACCAGCAGGATTACAGTAAATGAAAACAGCAAAAAGTGTATTTGCCTTTGCTTCCTTTTTTGTATGGCTAAAAAGGATTAGTGGTGAGGGTTTACAAACTATATTCCAGAAACGAATAATATGATTAGAAAACATTTTTTTCTTGTTCAGTTAACAGGTCAAGTGGGGACTGAACTAATGTAGAGAGTGTAGCAATAAAACCCCTGCCTTTTATCTTGTATCCTTTTCATTTCCGCCACTCCAGCTTTGTTTCCAATCTGCCTCACTTTCCCATGGTCCTCTAGTGTGAGCCTCCATCCTTCTTTTCTATATCTCACTCTCACAGTGGGTGAGTGGGTGAGTGGGTCTATCGCTTTCTTTTGGGCCCTAATTTCATCAGCATGGGAATGTGGGACACAAGGGCTCCTTTTCATCTCCACCTCGTAAATGCGCAACAAGGAGCTGGAAGCTGAGAGCCAATCTTAGGACAACAGACAATTAATCTCCCTTTTTCCAGTTTAATCTCCACTCTCTCTTTCTTTACCCTGTTCTTCTTTCTCTCAGTCAACCCCCTGCACCTTCTACACCCAGTTATCCGGGGCAATAAGGAAACAGGAGCCTGGTGGTTATCTGTAATTCCAATTACATAGACACAATAATTAGATGAGAATCAGAGGTCTAGCAATTACAACAGACATCAGCTGCTTCCAATGACTCTGTTTTAATTAGTCTCCAGTGCTTGAAAAGAAGTGAAGCACAATTCAAAAGCCTATTTTTCTATTTTTTTAATTGAGAGAAATCATGATTTGACTTTTTCTCCTGAACTGCACAAATATGCTGACAGGTTTATATCATTGATATAATTCCTCTGCAAATGTGCTCACAGACATAAAGTAAATCCATTGGTTCTGCTGCTGGGGTTGCCAGGAATAGACCCCTGCATTCATCCATAGCTAAACAACCCATTAAAAATATTTTTATAGTGTCTGCTATTCAAAGAAAAACATAATTATTCTTACATTCTTGGAGACCTTTTAGCAAAAAGGCTGCGTGAGAAACATGAAGTGGAAAACGTCAGGAGCAAATGCATAATCTCTTGGGTTGTAGGTTGTTCTCAATAAAAACATGTATATTTTATTACTTTCCCTGCACAATATTAGCCTTGGAGTTGGAGAAAATAGACAACTGTGGCTTCAAGGATTAATATTTTCATATATGCTACATACATTTGTCCCGTGTCTCTTTGGAAACAAAATTATTTATAGTATAGTGTGCGACCGTGAGCTAATTTCCTGGCCTTGTTGTGTTTAATATTTTGACCCAAAACAGTCAGCCAGTTAAGAAATTATATGATATCTGATACAGACATCAGTAATCATTACTATAAGTTAAATATTCTAAGCGCGAGAGCAGTTATCAGAATTGCTGAATCGTGCATCAGCAATAATTTGCAGCAGCCAGACTTTAAGTCTTCCTTAATAATTAAATGTTTTAAAGGCTGTACTCTGCTGCAAGCTATGAGTCATCAGCAGGAGTTTGACATACACGTTTCAGACTGACATTTGACATTCAGTCTGCCTCAGCAGTAGAAAACAAACACCAAGGAGGCCGGACACTGAAATAACCCTTTGTTTCCCCTTCCGTCTGAAATACGATGAATATATAGTCGCTCCTAATTATTAATTTTGCTGGTTCATCATCCAACTACCCCAGATTACTCCTCCCCTGATGAGAGATCTGCATTATCTTGGCTTGTTCTATTATTTGTGTCAAGGCTGAGAGGTGAAATCTAAGCCAAGGATTGCAGTGCAAAAAATGGAGGGTGTGTGAACTGTAGATCCTCTGAAAAAAAAAATGCCATGCTTAGCCGAGCCAAGCTGGCTTAGTGCTTTCAATGGGTGATCGCATTTCCACTCTTTCCAACTGAGGCCTTGGCATTACAAAGTGCTTACTCACCACAGACGACACTGGACTGTGCTGTGACGCAAACACAGAGCTTGTCCAATTCAAAATTAACAGCCCCAGAGAAAAACAGTGAGTTTGCATCAGTTGAGGCCATTCAAAACCAATTATCCAATGGGTAAATGAAACAGAAATGCTGCTTCAGACGTAACCAGCAAAGGACACTATCCATCCCTGCTGTACTGTAAGGGCAAAGGTCAGAGTCAAATGGAAGGAGGATCGAAACAAACTACATCAATTACATATTCAGCAGACTGCCATGTATCTCCTTATCAACTACTGCAGGGCAGGCAAGAGGAAGGGCAAATAACCTGAAACCCATTATTGAGGGTACACTACAGTAGGGCAATCAATGTCACCTAACACTTTATAGTGAACCCAGCCCACTTTAGTGGGAATGAATGATGGTTGAGCACTCAGCAATCTTAATTAGTAAAATATTAAAGCATCTAATAGGCACTTTAGTTTTGATGGATGGTGTGGACCTGTACCACCTATTGTGATGTCACAAGAGTGACCTGCCCCTGCCGACCCGCTGAGAGGAGAAATGTAGGGGGTGGGAATATCAGACGGCCTGTGGTCAGATTGGAGGGATGACGCAACAGTGAGGGTCCGTCTCCTACCACTCAGACCAACAGGGAGGCATCAGTCCATGACGTGGTATCATGCCGATCCCACTTTAAAAAGGTACAAAGGGGAACAAGTGACATCAGAGTCCAACCTAATGTTATTGTCTTGTCGTTTAATTACAGTTCCACCTCTTTTATCCCTGTTTTTTCGATTATTACTTTTTGACCCCATTACACTCTCCTGCATGGGTATACACATCTTTGTTTTTTTGTCCCTCAGTTCAATATCTCTCTTTTTTTTTCCTGTTTCTCTTCCAGTCTCTCTGCACCAGTCTCTGAGATGATGGGCTGACCTTGAGCTGATTGGGCAAGATTTATCACTGCTCAGATGGAAGGAAAGGAAGAGACATAAAAATTAAAGCAAGACCTAGAGACCCAAGAATGAAAGTAGGAGGACACTTGACTTCCTGTATGCCCTCTTTCTGTGACTCGTGATGATGGCCCTCTTTTAGCACTGCTGAACAATAGTAATTATCCCTTCTCTCAATTTCTATAGAAGTACATTGTGAGCCCTTTAAACTGATGCCATCTCTCCTATGAAAATTCATGCAGCTTACAGACATCTGTAAGTATTCAGTACTTAAGTTAAAAAGTATGTTGGTGTTAAATGTGATAACTATGTCACATAAGGGGAACAGAACCTTGTACTGTAATATTTACATAGTTATGAGAGTTATAGTACTGAGTACAGTATGACCATTAAAGGAGGAGAATTCTTTGCCGTATAAACATCATGGAGGAAATCTTTAGGCTACTTCAGATAGATGTTATCCGTCTAAACAATGAATCCTTTTGCTTGTGTTCCTGATTGAATATGTGTGTCCATATTGCCACATGCTTGTGTATGTTTGAATGTGTCGATCCAAGCCAAAGACAGCAATCGTGCACTTCAAAGGATGCACCAAGTGCTTGACAGGTATTCTCTTTGCATCTCTCTCTACTGGAAGAAGCACAACAGTTGTGAAGGGAGAGCGTGCAGTAGCTGAGAAGGAAAAACACCTGAGGCTTGTCTGTAATGTTTTATGGAAAATGCATAACTTCTGTGCCTTCACATCAGAGCTGTGCTCTTTCACACTCCTTTGAGCCAACTGAGCCATTAGGGCTGTACTGTACTTTGAGAGTATGTTTACTGGGCAAACAAGACAAAACATCATATCTCTGTTGACAAAGGGGAGAAACACACTGTGCAACAGGCCTGAGCAACACAATAGCTGAATCCTGAATACATACTATTCAGAGGTGATATACTCAGTGAAAAAGAAATCAATAATACAATCCAATGCAACATCATCAGAAACTATAGCCTCAAACGTTACAATAGAACTGACATCGGCAGCCCTATCTGCAATATATTCAGGGCCAATGCAGAAAGTAGTGTGCATTCATGTAGTGCAGCTAAAAATATGGTTGTGGAGGTCTTGGTGGTGGATAGCTGTATACAGTAAATGTTTGCCTTGAATACTTGCTTTCCAGGTGTATGCTCCATCTCATTTTAGCAGTGTGTATTTATTTTTATTTAACCATTAACATGATTTTTTCCTAATCTTATTCAAATATCAGTAGTCACTATTATTTACTTTTAGTTCGGATAAAGTCATTTTCGCTTGTAAATGACAATAGCACTAAACACAGAATAAGTAGTGTAGATTGAGAGGAGTTGATTTTCAGAAGGATTTTAATTCTTGAGAAATTAGAAGACTGAGAATTCTGCAAAAAGGGGCTGCAACTGAACATCAAAAAGATTAATATTAAATTCAATGTAGTTAACCCATAGGAACAACCTAAGAAAAATCTAATACACCTACATTTTCAATTATGAAACCATTAAAAAAATATATTCTTAATCCTATCTAATCCTCCTAGATTTAGATGCTTGTTACACTGATGGCAGTTAAGGCAATAGATGAGGCGATAAGGTCTTGTACACTTAATGGAGCTACTTTACTGGATGGTCAATGTGAAAATGTGAAACTGAGGTTGTTTCAAAAATATGACAGTTTTCTCAATATTATGTCTTGTGGAGTAAAGACTCTTATTTTGTACCTGTGGAATTTAAATTTGAACAATAGCTACAAGAGACTAATGCCAACAGGTTAAACCACTCGCAGCACGCTTGTTAGAGATATTCAGAGCACAAAACCATAGGGAGTTTTACAATAAGAAAAATCTTTGGATTGCACAATTATTAGTATGGAGTAAAAAAGAACACTGACAAATGCACGAAAGGTATTGCAGAAAAGCTTGAGGAGTCACATCAATGACACTGTTTTGCAAAGCCAAAAAGATAGTAATGAAAACAGGAATGTTGCTCTGGGCAAACAGAAGCCACATCAACAACAGATAAAAAGAGAGATCTTTTTTATAGTCCTTTCAGTTGTTGGAAAAAGGTGGGGTGGGCTTTAAAACTTTTATTTCCTTATTATAACAGCAGACCTTGGGCACTTCACCACTTTGGACACAGAGATGAATGTGTCCTGTATTTTGTCTGACAGATTCTTACTCTTACTGTGTACTGCTTTGAGATTAAAATCAAAAAGGACTAAAAGACAGTGGGCTCTAACAATCACAGTTACTGGAGTATGGGGGATAGTTACATCCAGAAAAAAGGGGAAAATTGTAAATAAATAACATCATTAATTATATGAATTATTCTTTCTTTACTACTACGGATAACTGCCCACAATAAAATGTGGGGTGAAAAAACTAAAATCAGAAGAAAAAAAAATAGTTTATCATGAAATGAAATAAACATGCAAAAAATGGAAACTTCAATTCATTTTTATTTTGTTTTCGTTTTCCTCCCTTATTTTAGCAGATGCACTTTTTTTCAAGTTATATGTAAGTAAGGAAAGTTTATCTGAATGTTGAAAGCACAGAGAAACTTTATGGACACCAGTCTGACTACTTAGGAGCACAGTATAACGTATAGTAGGTGTCAGTCACATAATGTATATAGTTACATTTTTGGTCCTAATCTAAAGAATTTGGATGCCATTATTGCTAGAATGTCATTATTGCGCTGTAAAACCAATAAGTATACAAAAAATGCAGATGTACAGCACTGTAAATGCATTTTCACCTTTTACCTGTAAATTCCCTCTAATGTAAATCTAATGTAAATTCCTTTTCCATCTCATCTGTATCCAGAAAGCCTAAAAAGAGTAATTTGAACCATTTTAATTTTAGTCAGGCAGCGCTTAAGCACACATGTAATCCTAACAAACGCCATGGAAACTACCTGAACAATGAGAACTTGTGTAGACATGTTCATTATGAACCAGAGGTAAACCAAGTATACTGCAACTATTTTATAATATGGCAATATTTCTCACAGCACTAATATAAACAACGGCCACTGGATAAAGGCACAATCAATATGACCAACCGATAGACACTCAGGAAGGAACATTCATCTTGTGTCTTTCCTTCCGCCCCCCAGTTTCATGGTCTTCCTGTATGATTGATAGTCAGCATAACTGTGACTAACGTGTTGTCCGACTTAATTAGCAAAGATGAATAGCAGCATGCTGAGGCAGTGTTAGCCTTGTTTGTAAATAAAAAAATATATTAAAAAAAACCTGCGTGTGGAGAGCTGCCCACCAGAAGCAGTAAGGAATAAAATACAGGTTAGTGTTCATTGCACAGTGTGAAAGACAAGGCAAAGGTAAGCTATTCAGTGCATTAAGACAAAGACAAGAATTCTTGATGTGCAAGTTTATACTCAGGGTCACCACCTATGGCAAAGTTACACCTTTAGACACCTCACCTACCAGTCACACTGATGTCTCTCAACCCTCTGTGTAGTTTCTTAATTCCATCTTGTCCCAAGTTTCCCTCTAATCATTCTATTAAACATGCAGACAATGACCCCTCAGGGGGTTTGACCAAAGAGTACCGCCTACTGCTCTAATTTCTAATTTCTCACTTATTTCTCATGCCGTGAAAATTACACAGCATTACATACTGTAACTCTTATAACTGTTGCAGAGTCCAAAAGGTGAGACATGGCTTTATCCCAAACTACCTCAAAAATATACAACAAGGCTAGTGCAAAGAACTTCAAACTTAAATACTAATAATTTACCAATGAAGCATGGTTGTGTTGTTGACTCATACAGTCAAAAATAGCAAGTGTTTTCACACCAAAGTGGCAACAAAGTGGAATCACTTTTCAAACTGACCTTGTTCACCCTCTGTTAAGCAGCCCACTCCAGTTAAGGATAGAAGTAACAACTAAATTCAAAGAGAGAGAACTGCCTCTTCATATATCAGTAAATCATCCCTGCATATAGGACAACCCAAAGAATGCCCTGTGACGAACTACAAGTTGTTTTCTTTTTTTCTGCCCAGTGCATTCTGGGATAGGCTGATCCAACAACATCAAGACCGACTTGCCCAGACTAGGGACATCCGGGCCTTATCCTGGACCCATGCAGGCATGCCCTTTGGATCTGGGTGAACCCTGTTGCTTGGCTGGGCACAGCACTTAGTACACAATGTGGGGCTGAATCTTTGTGGGCTCAATACCTCCAATATGAAGGTTAGGTAAAGGTCAAGTCCTATTCTCACTGGCAACCAGCAGGGGAGGAGCAGATTCAGGCACTGTGGACCTTGGCAATGGACAGTGACTGTTGTGGCTCTGGAACCAAGCTCTTTTATAAGATGTGGTTTCTCCTACTTGGGAGTTGTAAAAAGTGAGTTATGGTGCTGTTGTAGAAATACAAATTTTCAGCTAGCTACTACACAGCTGGAGTTTCTCCCAGTGAATGCTTTAATCAAGGGTTGCTTAATAGAACTACGTGTTGCTTAGATGAACAAATGTCACTTAAACGCACAGTATGCATTTTCTGCTGCTATGGGGTCTCTCAATCAAAACAATAACAAAATACGTAGTTTGATGACGTTGTGAAGTAGGGTGGGATCATGGGAGTTGTTGTCTTCATTGTTAAACAACCAGCATTGCGGATGAAAATCTGACGTTACTCAAATCAATCATCCTAATATAGATATACCAGTGAAAAATGAGAGGCTGGCATAAGCTGGTTCAAATGACAGTGGGGGCCTGCTACACAGGTTTGGTAGACTCAAACGTGGTTTGATCTGATTTGTCGGGAGGTTTGGGTGATTAAGTTGCTGTGGCCTTAATGTGATCGATGTTTGTCACAGCAGCAATTCAAGAACCTGCTGCTGGACACCATTAGTAAGAGATTCAGGGTGTTTTATATTTTGGAAATGAGCAAACTGGCAAAGAACAATTCTGTGTTTGAGACGAAGAAGGAAAACTAATAACCTTAAAGGAAATTCACTAATGGATCTTAATCCATGTCCTCGCCATTACATTGAACTGTTCTCATGTTTGTTCATGAGACTCAGTGGAAAATGAGTACATATAGGAATAATGTTGCAGTTGTTTTCTGCCAATGTTTCAGCCTCAATAACAAAAATCACCCTCTGCAAAAAAATGATTGCTTCAGACTGATGGTTTTCAAATGATAGACTTTCCAACTAGCATTTGCATACAGCAGTTGCTCATGCTTTTCATTACACAAAAGAAGAAAAGGCATGTGAGGACAAAGAAAACACAATTTAACTAAACTAAATGAGTCTGGATTAAAAAGGTCAGAACAAAGTGAGCGGTGTGCAATGAGGGTAAAGTGATGCAGAGAACATAGTTAGAAATTTGATCCAAACTGAACTGCTGGAGCAGACCTGCAAGCACGTGATGAAGACATTTTAATTTAGTCAAGCAAGTAATGCATTACTTTTGAGAGAGGTGGGGAGGAAGGGAGGCCGTGTGAGCTTTGAGGAGAGTACTTTTTCTTGTTTTATTTGCCATAGCCTACATGTCAGTCACATACTGTACATCAGAGAGAAAGCCACAGCATTTGAAAAAAATGAGCAGTATTGTGAGGCTAAGCTTCTCCGGATATCAAAGTACTCGTTCATGGACTATGAGGGAAGTTGATGTTGATGGCTTACAGTATGTCAAAGTAAAGTGAAGTGGCATCAAGTGTTCAGAATCAAAAAAGTCACTGATGCATTTCACGGTTTCATCAAAGTGACCAGGGACCTCACAGAAGTCAGACTAAGTTGTTGTCATCATCATTGTCGTTATAATTACCATTATTGTTATCATTATTATTATCATCATCATTGTTATTATTATTGTTATTAGTAGTAGTAGCAGCAGCAGCAGCAGCAGCAGCAGCAGTAGTAGATTCATAGCAGAATTCTGCATGTGAAACTACTTTTTTTCTTTTTACCACATGCAGAAAGACGTGTAGTAAACAAGGCCAGTGGGCTGTCAGTTTATATGAATTGCCATCTGTGGCCCTTGGATGCAGTGCTCCATGTTTGTGGCATCACACTGACATCTAGCAACTTGACTTTGCTCAGCCGACAACATGTATTATTAATATGGTGATTTAGTTTGAGATACAAAAAAGAGCACTTTGATGTCAACACTGACAAAGGCACTGACAAAGTGATGACAACACAAACAGCAATTACCGAAAAAAAAAATGTACTTAAAACCACCAATTTACAGACATGATAGATAGTAGATAGGAATATAGACAAAGAGTCAAAACAAAAACACAAATATACTTCCCCCACCAACCCAAACTCTCCCCAAGCCTTCGCCAGCATGAATTTGGTATCATTCAAAGCCCAGAACCAGTGAGGCTACTTGCATCCACCAAACTCTTGGCAGTCTGGTCCAGCAATGATGCCTTCCATTATAAGCAAACTGTATACTACCGTTAACAAGCTATCCAGCCAAGCAGGCAGGATAACAAGCTGCATGGAAGACAAATGGTCACATATGAATCTTGTGTGGCCCAGAGTGACAAGAGCCTGACTTGCCAGGGTCAACAGCCATTTCTGAATTATCTTCCAAAGCAAAAAGTTGTAATATGAGTCAGTTAAGTATTTTGTAAACACCACAAACATAATGAGTAACCACTGAAAAATGAAAATGCTCTCCCTCCTGTTTGTACACACACACTCAAACATCTGTACATCTCCACCCCGCCTAGCCATCAGTTGTATCCAGCTAGCCTGGAGGTGACAGGGCCACATCACGCTGTGCTAATGGACCCTCCTGCTTTTTAAATGAGATCATGGCTCCCTGCAAATGAGGCGCATAGAGAGGGGCAGTGGTGGGTGGCTTCAAAAACCATCACCCTGGACCACTCAGCGGCTTGGGTAAACAAGAAAACACACATACACAAACTCAAATATACACACACAGATAGCTAAGCTGCCAGACCCTCATTAAACCATCAACACCTCCTGAAGTCAACTCATCCAGTGGATGAGATGGCAGCAAGCTAGCAGCACCCCTTTGTCCATGCCTCATTTACCCAGGACGGGTGTCACCAGCATAATCAGCACCATGAATATTTACACGCAAGTATCCTTTTAGTTCTCTATGTCAGTGTATGAAAAGATCCTAAATATTGTAGGAAGAAAAAAGAAAATCCATAACGTAATAATAATAATAATAATAATAATAATAATAAGTAATAATAAAATAAAATGCCCTTTACAAAATATATGAGAACTTGAAGGAAAGGAACAGAACAACCTTGTGAAAGAAAATCTCAGCAAATGATAAGAGATAATAGGTAAACAAAAAGATTTGTTTCATGAAAAATACAATATTCTGACTTAATAGCAACCCACTCCAGACCAGATAATCCACTTCTTTTTCTTTATCCACTTCTCTTTCTCACTCTATTTGTTTTGTCCATAATAGAGGGAGACCATTTGATGATAAAGCAGGAATCCATTACGTGCTTTCACTCTCTCCTCTGACCTGTGAAAACAGTTTGGCTTTGTCTCATGAGGGGAGGGTTCTGAGTGAAAAATTAATCATTAAAGTGTGTGACAACCTCTGCCACGGGTGGCTGTCACAGCAAGGAACCACAGTTAGACTTGGCCCAAACCCATGGCAGGGCAGAATAACTGGACAGACCTATGACTCCTATGACCGAAGCACCGCAATAAGGCCACGAGAGGCTGCAGGCTCAGCAATCATACAGTATGTCCTCCAAAAAGGCAAACTGAAAACTCTCTGGGAAATATAATGCTGTCTTCACAATGTACCCTTGCAAGAGGTGAAATCTGGAGTCATCTCATGAGTGGAAATTAAATCAGGATGTACAAATTAGGAATCAAATCTTTGCAGCACTGAAGTGTGAAATAGAATTAAATTGAAAAGATGGCCATGGTTATGCCTTTGCACTATTTCGAAAAATGTGGTGCAAAATAAAATGAAATAAATATTCTTTATTTAACATCAAGCAGTTTATGGCCAATTCAATTTCTATTAACCATCAACAACAAACTAATTTATTTGAATGTGCAAAGACTTACTTGAATGTGCAAAATATAGTTTTACTCAGTGGAGTCAGGTGTTTTCATTAAATGTGACAAGAAGAAAAATGGAAATTGAAAAATAAAGCAAGAGAGAGAGAGAGAGAGAGAGAGAGAGAGAGAGAGAGAGAGAGAGAGAGAGA